>JAEAOA010001010.1:480000-495000 GCA_016746295.1 Potamilus streckersoni
GCTGAGTAATAACCTGAACATCTTCATGGCTAAGTAAATACCTGAACAACTGAATGGCTGAGTAATAACCTGTACATCTTCATGGCTGAATAATAAACTGAACATCTTCATGGCTGAGTAATAACCTGAACATCCTCATGGCTAAATAATAACCTGAACATCTTCATAGCTAAGTAATAACCTGAACATCTTCATGGCTGAGTAATAACCTGAACATCTTCATGGTTGAGTAATAACCTGAACATCTTCATGGCTATTTAATAACCTGAACATCTTCATGGCTAAATAATAACCTGAACATATTCATGGCAAAATAATAACCTGAACTTCTTCATGGCTGAATAATAACCTAAACATCTTCATGGCTGAGTAATAACCTGAACGTCTTCATGGCTATGTAATAGCATGAACATCTTCATGGCTGAATAATAACCTGAACATATTTATGGCTGAGTAATAACCTGAACATCTTCATGGCTAAGTAAATACCTGAACAACTGAATGGCTGAGTAATAACCTAAACATCATCATGGCTGAATAATAAACTGAACATCTGCATGCCTGAGTAATAACCTGAACATATTTATGGCTGAGTAATAACCTGAACATCTTCATGGCTGAGTAATAACCTGAACATCTTCATGGCTAAATAATAACCTGAACATCTTCATGGCTAAATAATAACCTGAACATCTTCATGGCTGGGTAATAACATGTACATCTTCAGGGCTAAGTAATAACCCGAACATCTTCATGGCTAAGTAATAACCTGGATATCTTCATGGCTAAGTAATAACCCGAACATATTTATGGCTGAGTAATAACCTGAACATCTTCATGGCTGAGTAATATCCTGAACATCTTCATGGCTGAGTAATAACCTGAACATCTTCATGGCTGAGTAATAACCTGAACATCTTCATGGCTATTTAATAACCTGAACATCTTCATGACTAAATAATAACCTGAACATCTTCATGGCTAAATAATAACCTGAACATCTTCCTAGCTAAGTAATAACCTGAACATCTCCATGGCTAAGTAATAACCTGAACTTCTGCATGGCTAAATAATAACATGAACTTCTTCATGGCTGAATAATAACCTGAACATCTTCATGGCTGAGTAATAACCTGAACTTCTTCATGGCTATGTAATAGCATGAACATCTTCATAGCTAAGTAATAACCTGAACATCTTCATGGCTAAATAATAACCTGAACATCTTTATGGCTGAATAATAACCTGAACATCTTTATGGCTGAGTAATAACCTGAACATCTTCATGGCTGAAAAATAACCTGAACATCTTTATGGCTGAATAATAACCTGAACATCTTCCTAGCTAAGTAATAACCTGAACATCTCCATGGCTAAATAAATACCTGAACAACTGAATCGCTGAGTAATAACCTGTACATCTTCATGGCTGAATAATAAACTGAACATCTTCATGGCTGAGTAATAACCTGAACATCTTCATGGCTAAATAATAACCTGAACATCTTCATGGCTAAGTAATAACCTGAACATCTTCATGGCTAAATAATAACCTGAACATCTGCCTGGCTGAGTAATAACCTGTACATCTTCATGGCTAAGTAATAACCTGAACAAAATTTTCAAGTCGCTTCAGTAAACCTCCGCTTGATTAAGAATGTGATTTTGCTGCACTATTATAATGTTTTCTCGTATACTCCAACAGTATGAACAGAGTGGTGCAAGGAAAGGAATTTTGTAATACGCATATATTATTTTGTAAAAGGATACAGTAAAAATCATTCGATAAAAGGCAACCAAAACCCTGAAACAGTCTAGAAACAACAACCACCATTACTACTACTAGGATGCATAATGTTGCCACGGTATTTTAATTATTATTATTATTATTATTATTATTATTATTATTATTATTATTATCATTATTATTATTATTATTATTATTATTATTATTATTATTATTATTATTATTATTATTATTATCATAATTATTATTATTATTATTATTATTATTTTTACTAGTATTTTTATTATTATTATTATTATTATTATTATTATTATTATTATTATTATTATTATTATCATTATTATTATTATTATTATCATTATTATTATTATTATTATTATTATTATTATTATTATTATTATTATCATAATTATTATTATTATTATTATTATTTTTACTAGTATTTTTATTATTATTATTATTATTATTAGTAGTAGTAGTAGTAGTAGTAGTAGTAGTAGTAGTAGTAGTAGAAGCTGTAGTAGTAGAAGTAGTACCAGTAGTAGTAGTAACAGTTCTATTAACAGTAGTAGTAGTAGTAGTAATAGTATTAGTATGAGGAGTAGTAGTAGTAGTTGTAATAGCAGTAGTCGGGGTAGTAGCAGCAGCATTAGTAGTAGTAGTAGTAGTGGCAGTAGTAGGAGTTGTAGTAGTAGTTATAATAATAATAGTAGTAGGAGCAGCATTAGTGGCATAAAAAAGGAGGAATAAGATGGATGCAAAAGGAAGAATTAAGTTGTGAAGAAAAGTGGAAGGAGAGGTGGAGGAAGGATTAGGATGAGGTAAATGAGGATATATATATATATATATATATATATATATATATATATATATATATATATATATATATATATATATATATATATATATATATATATATATATGTATGTCTGTGTGTGTGCATAGAATCAAAAATATGTAGAATAGAATAACCTTGATGGTGTGTGTGTGTCTGTGTGTATAGAATCAAAAAGATGTAGAAAACAATAACCTTGATGGTGTTTGATTTTTCCTCTTCATGCAGACTATACTAACAATTATTACTGCCACACTTATCAGAACTAACGCTGCACATCCCGCAAGTATTCCAATCAGTAAAAGTGTAGACTGTGGGACACCATTTGGACTTGAGGCTGCAAAGTAATATATGCTTACTGGTATTTAAGATTAAAAATGTATCTCAAACGACTAAACAAATGCTCGTCTGCCTTAATTTGCGAAATAAATGTACAAATGAAAATGGATATGGGTTTCTATTTTTCATGATTTATGCCGTTCTATCTTTTTTCCAAAGCATTTTGTGCAACGTTTGGTTTTGACAGATTTTAAACTTGCTTTTAATAGATAACATATATACCATAGATAATATATATATATATATATATATATATATATATATATATATATATATATATATATATATATATATATATATATATAAATATATATATATATATATATATATATATATATATATATATATATATATATATATATATATATATATATATATATATATATATATATATATGCAATAAACTGACGACGAACAGTACGAAACTAGTAACTAACTAGCCTAAGCGCTTTCGACTCTTAATGAGTCTTTTTCAAAGGCAAATACAAAACATAGTTACGACAAACAAATAAACACAAAAACGTTGCGTTTGTAAACCTCTACATTTCTATCTTCACATGTGCTAAAACTATAAATACAACCAGCTTGTATAGACTAGTTGCGGAAACTGAAAACGTTGTATAATTCCCTAAAAGTCTACAAGCCAAAGCGACATCTATTTTTACTTTGTGTACATATGTAACGCAGATTATATCCCGGATATTTGGTTCTATACCGGTTATTCTTATAGTAAAAATTGAAGGATAAGAAGATTTAGAAAATGTTAAATTCTACTAGTGCATAGTTTTCATTTTCTAGTCTTCTTGGTTTAGACCGCTTGGTTTCAATGTTGTAAGGCGGCGTATCCAGTATGATTCCTTTTCCTTCCTGGTTTCGGAACTCCAGCTGTGGTTGTTGGCAATAGCGATAAGTATTATATCACTGCTATTGCCAACAACCACAGCTGGAGTTCCGAAACCAGGAAGGAAAAGGAATCATAATGGATACGCCGCCTTAGAACATTGAAACCAAGCGGTCTAAACCAAGAAGACTAGAAAATGAAAACTATGCACTAGTAGAATTTAACATTTTCTAAATCTTCTTATCCTTCAATTTTTACTATAAGAATAACCTGTATAAAACCAAATATCCGGGATATAATCTGCGTTACATATGTACACAAAGTAAAAATAGATGTCGCTTTGGCTTGTAGACTTTTAGGGAATTATACAACGTTTTCAGTTTCCGCAACTAGTCTATACAAGCTGGTTGTATTTATAGTTTTAGCACATGTAAAGATAGAAATGTAGAGGTTTACAAACGCAACGTTTTTGTGTTTATTTGTTTGTCGTAACTATGTTTTGTATTTGCCTTTGAAAAAGACTCATTAAGAGTCGAAAGCGCTTAGGCTAGTTAGTTACTAGTTTCGTACTGTTCGTCGTCAGTTTATTGCATCTATTTTAATTAATCTCTGACAAACGTGATCCCTTGGTGGATCCAGTACGCTTGAGAGGGTTGTTATTCGCCATATGATTTGTATTCTTTATATATATATATATATATATATATATATATATATATATATATATATATATATATATATATATATATATATATATATATATATATATATATACAGTGCCTAATGAGATTACACTACAGTTCATAATGTTCATACATCGATATCACTTCATTTTTCATGTTAGAAACACGTTCTTGCTTTTCATCTGGATTGCTACAGAACAGTTGATGTCATCCGGAACACAATTTTGGGCAGCCGTAAATCAGCGTCGTTGTCGTAACCTGTCAAGGATTTTTAGTCCAATAAACCAACACCTTGTGCTGATACAGATGGGAGATATTTGAGTATGATGCCACCTGTTCGTTAAAATGTGCATATTTTCTGCATGCAAATCTTTCCGGAACATACTTGCGTTCAGTTTTGACACACACATTTCGTAACTGCCACATCTAGCGCGAAATTCAAAATGATCAGGCTTGTGCTATTCCCTGTAGATCAAAAACTCGCTAAACATAGAACTTGATCCGGAAATAGTATTTACATATCGTCAAAATACCCATCAGCCAACGGTAGCTCAACATCCGCGAGAAATATTGATAAAAATATAATATACCGATCTGTGAGGAAGAGCATTGGTTAGAAATTTTGATGAATAGGCGAAATCCCTAAAGACCCATTCAGTATATGATTATAGTGGCGGGGCTGATTTATCGGCCTTCATTTTTTGTATCATCGAGTTAAATAAGTTATCGAAGGGCAAGATAAACTTAAAACAATATTCGTGCCAAAACTTAAACGACCTATTGTTTTTAAAGTCCATGATGTTTGTTTTAGTAACAATGTATTTGTTTACGGTTTCATATTGTAAATATGGCTGTTACGTCATTATGCTGTTTGCCTTGAGAAAGGATATTGTAGACCTTTGAAGCATTTTGGTCATTTTCTCTCATATATTCAGTCTCTCTCTGTCTGTCTCTATGTATGTATGTATGTATGTATGTATGTATGTATGTATGTATGTATGTATGTATGTATGTATGTATGTATGTATGTATGTATGTATGTGTATATATATATATATATATATATATATATATATATATATATATATATATATATATATATATATATATATATATATATATATATATATATATATTTATTTATTTATTTATTTATTTATTTATATTCTAATTGCACGTTCAGTTTGGAAGAGAATAACGAGTCTTTCCATTCTAATGCCATTTATCTTGGAAAGCACATGCTTTTACAAACAAGGAGAGAAATATACTTTTGTTTAAAGACTTACTTGTACAATAGGGTCTTGTTGTGTCACTCCATTGTCCACTTTTAAGACATGTGACTGATGCTGGACCGATCAAATGGAGGTCATTGGGACAAAGCACGTGGACAAATTGACCGTCCTCGCTGTGGATAATAATGACATCTGAGTTCGAGCCTGAGTCGTGTGAAGAGCTATTTTGGTTCCACAACTTCCTTATGTCTGGACAGCCTGTGGTAGTAAATGAATGAACGTGTATTATTATTTCATCATACAGATTGATGTTTTCCTGGCAATAATGTAGGACTGACCTAACAAACATACACACACATCTTTTTTGTCATTTTTAACTTTTAATAAATATACACGCTAGTTCACACTCTCGCCAACTTTTCTGTCTACATTATTTGGTGGCAATCCACCAATCGATGCACCAGTTCATCTATTACTCGTTCATCATCATCCCTCCAACCATAAGTCTCTATGACCATGCGCGATATTTGTACTTCTGACATCCCTGCACGATTATCGTTCCGATCATTATACATCCTTCCAACCATGCGTCTCTATGACCATTCGCGATATTTGTACTTCTGACATCCCTGTACGATAATCGTTCCGATCATCGTGCATCCCTCCAAACCTCCGTTTCTATGACCATGCTTGATATATGTATTTTTGACTTCCGCGGAAAACTCGACAACGTCTTTCAATTTCTATTTTTAGATAAATAATTTCAAGTGATAATTACAATTATACTTTAACGTAAATATGGCATGCTAAAATTAATTTCGTCAAAAAGATCTTTAAATCTAAATATAGAACAAAGAACACTTCAATATTATTAACTCTCTCCCGACAGCTGGAAGCGTCAGCAACCTAGAAGTCTGTATGATTCATAGATAGAAACACTGAAATTATATCTCAGCCAATTTTAATTTCTCTTTGTCTACGTAGTTAAGCTCATGAGGAGTGGAAAGTACATTCACACGTGCAAAAACATATACACCAAAAATATCCCATAATCCCAATGTAGTATTCAAAACATGTGCAATGCCATGAAAGTAAATTGAATAATGTCATTGTAGTATAGCAAATACGTGGAATGCCAAGAAAGTAAATCGATTAATGCCAGTGTAGTAGACAAAAAGACGTGGAACGTTAGAGAATTTCTCTTACCAGAAATACTCCCAGCCATGAATTTTATTTCGGATTTGGACTTTGTTTCCTTCCCTCGAAAAGACATATGTTATTCCTAACAGGTTTTGGCGAAGTGGTTTGATCCACGGCTCTACCAATCAACAGTTACCATAGCTGCAAGAAAGGAAACCTTTGAAGACAATACAATTCATACAAAAATATTTATACAAAGTAGAAGTAACGTCATAAATAGTTACATTTATATCTTTGAAATTACTCAAATATAACTTTCACACTTTGCGTGTGTGTATTTGCTTTGTGGGTGTATTGGGAATATGAACATATTCATTTTGCTGCTTTTTTAGTTTAGCAAGAAAATTAAAACGGAAATTTGAAGAAAATTTTTTTTTGGCTATAAGAATACAGCAGAACATCGATGTAGTAACAAGGTTAGACACTATGAAAAGACTGTGAAATATTATGAATAACTTGGTTGCAATCATAATTTTTTTATCAGCCAATGGTGTTATTCAGAATTAGTTATGAAAACATAATTTTGCCTATTAACGAGATATCGGGTGTAGCAAATTGAAAGAAAATAATCGTGCATATGAATAAATGACAGAATTCTCTTTTAGCGACCAAGTTTAGATAAAATAGAATAGCACACTTTGTCTTATATTTTCTTTTAAACAAGGAAAAAAATAAAAAAAGACTAAAACAAAAAAAAACGCACAAGACCAAAATAATTTTTTTTAAAAAAAAATCACTAAAAAGTATTTTACATTTCATGAGACCCACCAATTCCTGTTAAAAATATTGCTCAAAACTTTATGTATTCGTTAAAAAAATATGGGACTTCTTTCCTGATTATGGCGATATGCATGTCAGCGTTGCCTTTTCCGACTTAAATATTTCTCTGCATAGGTCAAGAAAATAGTCCCCAAGAACAGAAATTAAAGAAATAAGAAGTGAAACAAATACTCTTTATTTATTCTTATAATGGCATTATAAACTAAACTGAAAGGAAATGCAAAATAATTTTAGCTGAAAAATATTACCACCACCACTGTTTCATTCTTTTTAAATAGTGCTTCTGTGTTCGCCGTCCAAGCATTAAACCCCTATTCGTAATTATGATAATTTCCGTACACAAAAAAGGAAAAGCTACCAACTGCCCAGTATGCAATATATTAATTTTTAAACTTGACAAAAATGACATGTCAATTTGACTTTGGTTTCGAATACATAATAGCAGCCTAGTCTACCTAAAACATAGTGACGTAAAGTTAGTCCCCTAAAGACAAAGGACACGTGACCTTTCATGGTATTATGCAAGTTTTAAATCCTCCAGACCATGCAGTAAAGGCACTGGATTAAATACCTCTGCAAATGCATATAACCCTCCTAAGTATTCGTCTGAAAGGTCATTTTTGCCGGACTGTACACGTACGATCTAATCCTGTATACACCTTTAGACCTTGCAGACAATACCCAGACATTGTAGACAATACCCAGACAGTGTAGACGATACCCAGACAGTGGTGTGTCGCTGTTATTTCCATACCATTGTACTAAGTGAATAATCACTAATAATTACTAACTACATATATGTGTATTATCATATAATTTTTGGCTGGTATACCATAACGAATAGTACCAGAAAAAAAGATATGCTGACTACATAAAAGAATTTTAAAAATATTTTTGTTGATTTTAATGATCTTTTAAAATATTATTGGAGATATCATTCCGAGTAGTATCATAATGGGATTTCAGACTTGCAATTGCTTATTTGCATCATATCTCAGCACTAGTTTTTTCTTTTTTTTTTTTTTTTTTTTACTGTTGCAAACGCGCTTTCAGCTGTAACTGTTACTAACCAGCCATGATCGTGAATATGGCTCGGAGAAGTTATCCTTATTTTGGTTGGACAATATTTCGTGTTTATAAAATAAGAAACTAAGTTACTGTACATGCCATATTTAAGTAATTGTGATTACTGAGGGTCACTGAGGTGAGTAGCACAGTGATTAGCATGGAACGAGTCTTAGGAGCATAGCATTAAATCACCACCACCACCACTATCCCAAGACTTCTACCCTCTCCAAAAAATAGTTTTGGGATGGGAATTTTGGACTATAACTTAGTTTTGTGGGGGTAAATTAGACATTTGCGCCCCCCTTACGCCAAACAGATTGCACAACATATTGTGTTAACAAATGTGCTTATAATTATATATATATATATATATATATATATATATATATATATATATATATATATATATATATATATATATATATATATATATATATATATATATATATATATATATATATGTGTATGTGTGTGTGTATGTGTGTGTGTGTGTGTTTAATTTTTAGCATAGCTTTCACAATTTCTCAGTCAGTCTGATTGTTACGATGTCAGCGGTTTGGCAATTAATAGTGATGTCTAGCACTGGGACATCATTCCGCAGACATATAGCATCATGCCCCACCCAGTCACACTATCCTAACACCAGGCCTACCTGCACTAGCACTAACCTCTACATCGCCAAGCAAAGCAATTGGTAGCATCATTTTATAAGTCTTTGGTAGGACTCTCCCGGGGATCGAACTCACAACCTCTCATATGCGATACAAATGCTCTACTCACTTAGGCCACCGGAGCGGTCTTTTGCAAATTGGGACACCTGATAACGCAAAGAACTTTATCTATATTTTCTTGTTCATTGACTAAAGAACACCATGCATATTTTCCCCTTCTTTGTTCTTGTTTTTCTTTTGTGTGTTTACTCTCAGAAGACAAATCAAATCTTAAAGTGGTGTTTTGCAGTTGTTAAAATGATTTTCATATATAGTTAAATGACAAAAGACACGTTAACTTTGAATGTAGCAGATAAAGTGGTTAACTCTTTATTAAGTACAAGAGCAACATGACCAATATTGGATATCACGAAGATAAATAAATCTTGTTTCGACCAAAAGGGTGATCATAACTGACAGTCAATGTAAATGCATTAGGAGATTACTGCACCCATATGCACCACGCGTAACCTGGAAAAAATGAGATTGGCACTTTATCTATTAAGATGCCCGTGAAATACGTGACATCGTTGCTATTATTTAGAGACATTTATATCTTGATTCTATTTTGAATACCAATGGTTCAACAGGCATCGAAACTTCTCCTGCTCTGGTATTATAGTATGTAACTATGGATCTGATTATAGCTTTACCGTAATATCGTTTGTCTTAATTGACAAACGTGTTGTTTTTGCCGCTTCCTGTCTGACCGCGCCCTGAGCAATCACACATTTGTCAACATATACCTTCGTCCTAATCAGTGGCAAGATAGCATGGTACATTTATATTTTATATAAGTACTAGCACTGTGTAACATTGCGCTCTGCTTTATGTTAACACCAAGCAAATAAAGTTTTATGATGGGGTTTACAGAAACATAGGTCGTTTCAGGTCAGAAGTCTGAATCAAATACTTAATCAAACCGATTTAGAAGTTTACCACGTGTTCCTTTTCGGCTTTTGAACTATGGTTTTGTGCTCTTCTTCGTTCTTACTCCACGAGCTGTTCTATATATTTTCCAATGACCACTTCAGAAATTATAGATTTTAATTAATTTTAATTGCTAGGAGTACATAAATTATAGCATTATAATTATATTTGTTAATTATTGTTAACTGAAAAGTGAACATAGATTACATTCATGTAATTACAATTAGGTCAAACATTTTGATTAACGGTTACGTAAGCAGCATTATGCCTTTGGTTTCTTAAATTTTGTTGAAAAATGACGACATTGAAAACATATAAAACAATTTTAACGTACCTGGAGTCCATGTGCAGGTTATCATATGTACATGTATCATTGTTCATCCATTCAAACAACAGTGATCACTGATGATACGGATGCTTTGCTTCAACTGTAACAACTACATGTATCATTGTTCATCCATTCAAACAACAGTGATCACTGATGATACGGATGCTTTGCTTCAACTGTAACAACTACATGTATCATTGTTCATCCATTCAAACAACAGTGATCACTGATGATACGGATGCTTTGCTTCAACTGTAACAACTACATGTATCATTGTTCATCCATTCAAACAACAGTGATCACTGATGATACGGATGCTTTGCTTCAACTGTAACAACTACATGTATCATTGTTCATCCATTCAAACAACAGTGATCACTGATGATACGGATGCTTTGCTTCAACTGTAATAACTACATGTATCATTGTTCATCCATTCAAACAACAGTGATCACTGATGATACGGATGCTTTGCTTCAACTGTAACAACTACATGTATCATTGTTCATCCATTCAAACAACAGTGATCACTGATGATACGGATGCTTTGCTTCAACTGTAACAACTACATGTATCATTGTTCATCCATTCAAACAACAGTGATCACTGATGATACGGATGCTTTGCTTCAACTGTAACAACTACATGTATCATTGTTCATCCATTCAAACAACAGTGATCACTGATGATACGGATGCTTTGCTTCAACTGTAACAACTACATGTATCACTGATGATACGGATGCTTTGCTTCAACTGTAACAACTACATGTATCATTGTTCATCCATTCAAACAACAGTGATCACTGATGATACGGATGCTTTGCTTCAACTGTAACAACTACATGTATCATTGTTCATCCATTCAAACAACAGTGATCACTGATGATACGGATGCTTTGCTTCAACTGTAATAACTACATGTATCATTGTTCATCCATTCAAACAACAGTGATCACTGATGATACGGATGCTTTGCTTCAACTGTAACAACTACATGTATCATTGTTCATCCATTCAAACAACAGTGATCACTGATGATACGGATGCTTTGCTTCAACTGTAACAACTACATGTATCATTGTTCATCCATTCAAACAACAGTGATCACTGATGATACGGATGCTTTGCTTCAACTGTAACAACTACATGTTTAGGAGTTTAATTCAATCATTACATGGATATATTCCACGTAAATGTTTGTTAAGTTTTGAGAACTAAAATAGCAATAAATCGATTATTGTAGTGCTTTTTATTGACTGCTTAATATTTACAACATGCACAGCTAGGCACTCATATTCAAGTTAGATACTTACAATGCATAATTCCTGCTGTATTCATAAGAAGTCGTATGGTTTTGCACGACGCAAGAAGCCACATAAAAGTAAAATAATATAAAAGCAACATCAGCAGAAACAACAACAACAACAACAACTACTACTACTACTACTACTACTACTACTACTACTACTACTACTACCACTACAATTATTACTTCTGGTTCAGGTTCAGTGCCAAGTGTAGTCAAAGTCTAGTTTTGTAAAAAAAAAAAAAAAAACCCTCTCTCTCTCTCTCTCTCTCTCTCTCTCTCTCTCTCTCTCTCTCTCTCTCTCTCTCTCTCTCTCTCTCTCATTTAGAAGGTGATACACGAGTTAGATTATTTTGACAGTCTTAATTTAAAGATAATTGTTCATTCTTTAGAATGTGATAATTATGATATGGTTGTTTGAGTGTAACTGGTGAAATATACAATGAGTAATGGTGCCATTCATACTTATCAGTTAGTGAAATCTGTAACCAAATACACGTTGCTTGATCCTATCAAACAAATGCTGTATAACCTATGTCAAGATCTTCACCGTGAGTTGATCTTTGAATGCAGGTTAGATTAACATATAATTTATTAGGAGTTGGACACAACAGGAAAAATCAATACCTAGAAAACAATGTAGAAAATTAACTGTGTTCGGAGTCATATCAATGCTTCCGTTTCTACCAAGATCTTCCACTTTTGGTGGCCCAGATTATGGATCTACAACCGAACAATTTATTTGTGTAACGAACAAAAAATGCTGTTAAAACAAACAATGTAGCAAAAAAGTCCCGACTTAAAATTTGTATGTGCTCAGCAGATTTGTTAAATAACGAAGCCTTATTATTTTGTATCAATGAACTTAAACAAATGAATTATTTAACTTTTAAACAAACATTTAATATAAAATTTACAACGTTTCAAAGTTCACTTAAGTGCTATTAAACTAGTGTACAGTACATGAGACTTCCAGACATTTGTATGTACTCTAACTTACCACCTTATCAACGTCATTGATACTAATTATCTTGTTAGTGGTGAGGGTTTTTTTTCAGTGAGAAGTGTAAGAATCTGAGACAAAAAGCAGATCCAAAATAATAGCATCATAAATTAAGTGTGTGTGTGTTTGTGTGTGTGTGTGTGAAATTAAATACAAACAAGACTCTCAGAATTATACACTTTCGTCCTGTTATTTTTATATATTACTAAGGACGTTAAAAAGAGCAGTTACTTTTGCAATAAAACCAAAATGCTTTAAAGCAAATTCCCCAAACCTTTTCCTCCTGTATCAGAAAACAAAATGTTCATAGTCAAGTGTGTGCTCCAAAATATTAAAATTAGTTGCAAAAGGAAGCAAATGCAATAAAGTAAATGCAAAACTTACATTTCAACATCATTTGGAATGTGTACCTTTTTCCTTATCACCAGCATAAGATGAATTGCTTACCAGTGAGTCACCTTACAGGCACTTGTCTATTAAACGTACACTTGTCGTTACAACCGGAAAGGTGGTGTCCTAGGGACCATCTCATAAACTTTAAATAAATCCTTAATGGTAAAATCAGTGTCGCCACCTTAGTGTTTAAAATTTTGCATTTATATTTCAGCACAACGTTAAAACCTCGATATGCACTGCTGCTTATATGCAGCAAAATACATTTAAAGCAGGTATAACACTGATAGCACACGCAGAGATTCTCTCATCCATCTCTGTCTTTCTCTAATACATTATTAAAGACGTCGAAATTACACAGATGTTTGTGTTCCACTTGTCCTCACATTTCTCTGCATACTTGTATCATTTCCTAATCCAAAATGTCCAATTCTGGGTAAAGAATTCTTAAAATGCATTATCTCCATTCTTTTACTAAAAGCAGACTTCAATCACAGGGATTAATTTTCTTTATTCCAGCACAGTTACTCGGGTCCACGAAGCAGGTACTAAAAGTCAGAATTCACGTTTTATTTCCCCACTGTTATAAATAAGGTGGTGCAAGAATTGATTATCTTATCAAAAAGTGAAATATGTTTTAAAACTGCGATGGAAAAGATTTGTTAAATTTTATAATCACATTATTTGTGTCTTCTTTTATCCAGCAAACTCAATGATAATGCTACATTAAGACCCCACCCCTATTCGCTCATTTTCCAAAATTACATTTTGAGACGAACCCTAATTCGTATCGCCGTGGGGCGTCTAACTCGTGATATGTGATCTTGTCGCATTAACGGGCAGCTGTGTTTCATCATCGGATCATCATATAATTTCTCACCGACTTCCGTCATTCTGACCCTCCACTTCATAAAGTTTACAACTTAGAAAACAGTGACTGGCAGGAGAGGACTACAAACCTTCGATCCATTTTTATGCTATTACGTACAAACCATTAGATGTATATATGTACAGACCATCAGATGTATATATGTACACAACCTTATGTATGTATGTATGTATGTATGTATGTATGTATGTATGTATGTATGTATGTATGTATGTATGTATGTATGTATGTATGTATGTATGTATGTATGTGTGTGTGTGTGTGTGTGTGTGTGTGTGTGTTTGTGTGTACACACCATTAAATGTATATATGTACATCCGTTTGTACGGATTAATAAAGCGGTGTTTGGAAACGGTGTTCAGCTTAAATTTGCCTTAAATATTACAATAGAAGGTTTGGTTCTTATTTAAATATGAAAATCAATTTTTATTGTCCCTTTCAAGCTAAACCAAAAACACATCCGTCTAAAAATCAGATACCGGCACAGAATAATCACAGTATCCGCCTATTTGTTTGGAATCGCACATTTTAAAATTAACTCCTATTTTTCTTGCGATCAAAGTTATATAAAGGAAGGCTAGTTGTGATAGGACAAAATACCATGTTCGACATCATATATAGAAGCATGGAAAATTTTTCTTAGTAGCAAATATAAGCAGATACAAAGACAATTATCCGAATGAATATATATATATATATTTATTTATTTATTTA
>JAEAOA010001010.1:497500-557500 GCA_016746295.1 Potamilus streckersoni
ACAGTTGTGACTATCCCTTTATTATTGACTTGAAGAGCATGTTCTTACAAACATTCACACACATGGCAGGATGCAAAAGAAGGGGTGTAAACCAATAGAAATGCAATCCTTTACAACAATATATCTTTTTTAAATCATCCTATCTGCAATTTTACATCCGGTCACGTGGACCAATATTGATTTAAAAGGGGCAGCAACGTAATAGGAAGGAATATGTGAAATAAATGGATCTTTTAAACTTACATATTTGATGATGGAAAGTGAAATAAAATAAACTAAATTTAAGAAAGCTGTTTCATATGAAATGGTGTCTAAAGACTCCAGCAAATTTGAGAATTATTACAACGTGTCTGCATAGGCAAAGGAAAATCATGCTTAAAATTATTGCATGCACCGTCTGATGCTTGATGCTTCAAGTTTTGAGAAAACCAGCGAGAAATGTAAATAATTAATGTTCTATTTTTGTAAAAAAATAAAGTTTCTAGTCTAAAATATTCAGCATTACAGATCAGCTGACGTATCGAACTCGTGTTATAATTTTCTTATCGAACTTTCTTAAATCGTGTTATAAACAAACTATTAGCCTGGCGAAAATGAATGAGAAAGAAAGACATATCAGCTTTTGAAAAATGCCAAAAATTGAGATGATTTGCGTTAAAGTTATGCAGCCAAAAACTGTGCAATACATGTTTAAAGTCGCTAAGGTAGGTAATTTTAAGTGCTACAATTAGTAACTCCGTTGCAACCGTAAAATGCCCTTGAATTGCCGTGGCAACAACTGTTGGTCTTAGTGTGAGAGAAATTACAACCACAACAACCACCATAGGCACACAAGTAGGAATAATTGTCGGGGCTCAAATCGATTTCCTTGTCTCTATTAAAATTCCGATCAAGTTTGGCGTTCTCATCAGAGTGTTTTTTAATTCCATTCAAATTAAAATAACTCCTTACATTTACAATATTCGACACATACAGTATTCGTCATGTATTATTACTTCCTCACATATTGTGTACAGTTTATTCGGTCTTATACTGTTTCATCAAATTCTAAATTCTTATTTCAGGCTATATCTTCTCTCTTAAAAAAAAAAACAACATTTAACAGTTATAATTTTTACCTGTCGTAAGCAATGCATCATGAGCATTTCTAGTCACGTGCTATGTTTTTTATACCCTGCGTATTAATACGAATATTATAATAGAAGCAGTGGAGTGACCTGTCGATGCAAAGTTCGAACACTTGTGTACGTATAAGAAAAAGAAAAAAAAAAAGTACAATATTGGATAGTATTGCTGTGTACTTAAATATCATAAATGCTGTATGAAACAAACAATAATTGTTATTTTCGCATATGGCTAACTTTAAACTTTTGCAAGTTCTAATTTGGAATAAATCCATGTGACACACAACTTTAACGAAAAGTGCAATGTAGAACGATTGATGTGTGTTGCATTGACTATATATAGATAATTAGATACATGTGTCAGTATCATATATAAATCATCATTTCTTTAGAAGAGGCGAAACTATTTGTGACATATTGGAGTTGTAATTGACGTTAATCGTATATTACCTTTAGGCATGAAAGACAACCAAAACAGCCATATGATGAGCGTTGTTTTATGACTTGTCAATTTCAGTACCAGAAGTCTTGCCATTATTGGTGCGATGATACATTACAGGGAAATATTTTTGTGGAATAGCGAATGATCGGATGAATAAATTATAAATGGTAAATATAAGGGTTTCATTTCTGGCTGAATAAACCTGTTATATTTCGCTCTAAAAAATTGGGGATGGTTATTTGGCAAAAGGAAAGCAGGTTTGGCATAACACATTTCTTGTTTTTATTACGAATATGGCAGATAAGATATTTAAATCATTGTTCATTTGGTCCAGGCGCATCCACATGAATTCCAAAAGCAGGGTAGACTGGCTCACAGAAGTCTTCGGGACATATGAATTTTAAACATTTATAACTAACTGCATTCGTAATGGAAAATATGAACGACTTTTTATAATAATACTGCGTGGCATTGGGATAGAAGTATTAGTTCGAAAACATTAGTTTATATTTTCCAATACAAATGCGGACAACTTTTTATTATACACTTATTTGAGTTTTCTACATTAATCTTAACAATAAAAAGTACACTATAAGAAACAAAGTAATTGAATTAGTGATGTATTATAAAACAAACACACAAATGTAGATTCATCAATACATAGTATTTATGCGCATACAACACTACACAGCATCCTTTGAACTTGTTCGCGTGCTCGTCATTAATTTTAAAAATCTCATTTTGATCCACTAAAACTGAAATTTAGAGTGATACTGTGAATGAATATGCTTTTTCTAAAAAAAAAACCTTCCACTTAGATTAAAATGAATGTATTTTATTTTCTGTCGATCTAACTCAATTCTACTTGTTTTGTTTGTGATGAACTGGATGTACACGTCACCTACATAACGGAGGAAGAGCCTTGAATGAATTGTCGTTGATTTCTTGGATTTATAATGTGGTAAAGAATACTAATTATTTTAATCGAAATTATCAAAAGGATGCTTAAGAATATAGTATTCACTTCTTTTTGCGTGGAGTAAGGAGAATATGATTTCTGTTGGAAATGTAGTCGAAATTACACTACAATTGTGTTGTTTGTATCACGTTTTCTGCTATAGATCCTAGAGACCATTGGTCATAGTCCTAAATGTTTTGACCCTATAGACCACTGGTCATAGTCTGAACCATTATATTTGCAAAATGTTACGAACATTCCTTCTACATAACTGTCTATATGGCCAGAAAAAGAGTTTTCATAGTGTGTTTTTCATGTTTGTTTTGATCATTACGAATATCACATTCATTCATTTGCTTGTTTGAATGTTTCTTATGTGCCTCATTGACATCACCGACATCGTTAACTTATCATGTCTACTTTCAAATGGACAAAACAGCTTGTTTATTTTATCCACATCTGAATCTAATTAACCTAAAGCCAAAGCAAATGTTAAATGAGTGTATATTGTTTGTTTCCTATCAATGCAGTTGCTTTTATTGTATGCTCATTTTTCTCGGTTGACTTTACATTGTCAAAATCGTTAAGTATCTCCCGATATTGCACACCTTCATACTGCACTCACGGACTCTTCGAGTGGCTGTGTGGTCTAAAGAACTGTCCATTATGGATCAATGCCATCTCACCTCTGTCAGAGTCTATGATTCGGCGAATGTGGATATGTGCGCAAGCTTGCCAGTAGCTTCTCGTGGGTCGGTGGTTCTTTTCGGGGATATCCCGGTTTCTTCCTTAACCATTAATAGTAGCCGCCATGTATAGCCTATCGTGTGCTGAAAATGATATTAAACCCCAGAATAACAACAACAACATACTCCACTCACGCGCCAGAGACGTGCCCAACAGTATATTGCGAACTAGTTTGTAAACAAATAATGTACACTGGTGTGGTAGACTAAATAGGTTTTGGCTAATTATATTTGTTTCTGAATGACAAATCAGATGTTTCATGGTGTGCAACATATCCGTTAGCTTTGGCACATTCCGCATTAACGGTTTTGTTACAATATTCAGATTTAGCCTAGATATACGCCAGACGGGGTCCTGATAATAACACACAATAGAAAAGACATAAACTGTCGTCTTTAGCTGGTAAATATGATTTTACATCTAGCATTTTCTTAAACTATAATTTCGTAGCTCTGTAAATCTGAATTATATGAGCCATGACACGGGTTCTCAAGCCTGATAACATATTTCGAAATTGTACTCTAATTTCGAGTATATTCCAAATGCAGTTACAACCTTCTTACTGAACTCGAAATGAAAAAGAATATTAAATTCAGCATGAAATTTTCTGTAATTGCAATTGAAAGACTTCATAATTTTCCCACATTATGAAATGAATTATTCAATGACAACAAGAACACGCCTGTATATGTCAACACACTTCAATACGATTAAATTGGCAGACGCTGATGGAATCCGATGTAAGTTACTTAATGTAGATAAATCTAGACCATGATCACAAAATTGCGTCGAATCGACAAAAATACCAAACCCTATTCATTCCACATCAAATGGAAAAGTTATTTCAATCCGCATTCATTAACACAATTACTCTAAATTTTAATTTTAAATAGATAAAACGTCATTTTCTTTAAAAAAAATTACGTCTAGCGCGCGATCAACTTCAAATATGTTTAGGCGAAGTTATGTGCGCATTAAAAATGTTGTGTAATGATGCAAATATGCTTGTGTATTAAGTTTGGAATCCGGTATACATTCTGTTACTTTATTTGTTGATGTGTATTTTTGTTTTTGTATTTACGCCTTGGATAGAATACGACAATAAGCATATAATACAACTGTTATAACATTTGAATGGAAAATATAAACTCTTTTTGTCAGATGGACATACTCCATTCCCATGGTCGTGCAGCATAACCACCAGAAAAACTAGTTCATATTATCCCATACAAAAGCAGTAACCTATAAATATACAATATTATTTCTAGACACATGTATCGTGAAATATGAGGTAGTAAAGTATAGAAAAAAAAAATAAACGATTCTGACAATGTGTTTTGCATTTTTATGCAGCTTTAACAATTGCTTAGTCATATCGATACGATTTCTGCAGTGTGGCAGTTGTTAGTGATGTCTAGCACGTGGACATCATGCTGAAGACATGTAGCATCATGCCCCACCCAGTCATATTATCTTAACATTAACTTTTTAATAATGATCGCCAAGCTAGGCAGCGTCCAGGACCAATTTTATCAGTCTTTGGTATGACTCTGCCAGGGTTGGAACTCACGATCATCTGCATCCGAGGCGGACGCTCTAGGTCACCGGATCGGTATCAAACAATATAAAGTTAGCGGAAAAAATATGAACATTTAATAGTTGTAGATAAACGATAATTATATGGACTTTTTCATTGCCTCTCTATAAACTCTAACTAGTCTTAATGAAGTTCACCATCTTGGTTTAAAGAGATATATCCCCCCACATTTGACGCTTCTATAAGTAGTATAAAGAAATGCCGATTTTAGACCAGTTCATTAAACTAAGCATCATTTTACCAATGCTATATTAATACATTTTTACGATCGTCAACAAAAAGTTGATAAAACGTTTGAAAAGAAAAAAATCAACAATTGTATAAAGTAATACTATATATTCACAAAATTAAGCTCGTTTTAAATTACTATTTTTCCAGAAATTTGAGAAAATAAATTTCAATCAGATTGTATTCAAAACCCAAAACAGAACCTTATTCAATAAACCTTTAGTAAATATTAAAATTATATAATTAAAATAATCATGGTTGATACTATCAGCATGTATTGTTTATTTAACAAATCTTTATGTACCAACAAAACCATACACAACAAAATCTGGCGAAGTTGTTTTTCCAAAGTGTATAAAAGTGTTCGCGTTTAATCTCATAGACAAGATCATGTTGCAATTTGATTCAATACGCATCACTTGGTTTGCGAGTAAATCAAGAAACACATTGGTCTGCATAGGCTTAATTGTCAATCAGATGGAACATTGTGGATTTGGTATAATATACAAAATGCTGATGATGAAAAAAATGTTAAATCAATGAATGAGTGACGCAAAGATATAATAATGACTAGGATCAGACTTATATTGACGCAAAGATGTAATAATGACTAGGATCAGATTTATATTGACGCAAAGATATAATAATGACTAGGATCAGATTTATATTGACGCAAAGATGTAATAATGACTAAGATCAGATTTATATTGACGCAAAGATGTAATAATGACTAGGATCAGATTTATATTGACGCAGAGATGTAATAATGAATAGGATCAGATTTACATTGACGCAAAGATGTAATAATGACTAGGATCAGATTTACATTGACGCAGAGATGTAATAATGAATAGGATCAGATTTACATTGACGCAAAGATGTAATAATGACTAGGATCAGATTTACATTGACGCAAAGATGTACTTCTGAACTCTGAAATGTATCATGGAGCAGCAATGTATCTTGAATAAGGTAATCATCTATGTATTCGCCAAGAGTTCTACAACCACATACTGTTCATATGTTTTTAGTGTGTTCAAATTCTGTATCAGAAATATTTTCTCCAGTAAGTAGCGAAAAAAATTTATCTTTATCAGGCAATCGAACATCAGTAAGTTTGTCAAGATAATCTAATATGAGAATATGCCTTTCTTTTTCATAAGATTAGCATTGTCACCGAAATGTTCTTCAATAGATTTGAATTTATCACAGTTTTATCAAGAAAGTTTAACAACCCAGCTATAAACTGCATGCTATCAATGAATCTCAGCGATCCTATTGCAACTAACATAAATCTTTCATAATTGCTAGGAATTGATTTTATGGATCTTTCTTCACACAATTTAACAATATCAGGATGTCTAAGCGCAGTACAAATGAAATGACCATCATATCCTCGAAAAAATTGAGCAATACAATGTATAAACTTTACCTCGTGAAATTCGTCTTTACAAAAATTATAAGCAGCTCCATGATACTGTCCAGATAGGTAACAATAGTCGAGCGGTTTAATCATATCAGGTGAAGCTTTCGTTTTTGTTTTAACTTCAGTCTTTGGTAAAACTGGTTTATATTTTTTAATAAAGATTTTGTTGCAAATTTGAAATTTTCCAGCATTGACGTAATTGTAATAGTCTTCACATCAACTTTCACGGATAGTTTCTGATATATTTTATCAACCTCGATAAACAATTTTTTTATCAACCAAACTGCCGCGTCTTCATCAGAATCTAGTTCTAGTCGATATATTTTGACTGACTCAGATAACTTCGCATCGACAAGGCAAGTAATTTTATATCAAACAGAAACGGGAATATGTTTAGTCATGTGAACAGTCCCTCTCTTATCGTTTTTACGATCATTTTTCAAAAGAATGTTGGATTGACTCAAAATCAAATGTGATTGCAAATAACACCGTGGCAGCTTTTTCTAAATTTTCTAAATGCTAGCGGTATGATTTCCCTGCTCGACAGAAATGTCTTCTGATCAAGAAAACAGAATTTGAGATGAATTTGCTATTTGTCATCATTGTGAAAGCCATGCAAACACTTATAACAAAATTAAGTTTTATTTTCGTCTTCTTTTATTTACTGTTTCGCGACTAATTCTTTTACGTTTTTTATTAGCGAATAATGCTGTTTGTAGTATAATAAATTTTTAGTGTCAAGTCCAGCTATCGGTGATATCCTAATCGGATTAATCTTGCAGTTTTCATCAAGAATCACAGACGTTTATGGATAAATTATTTTGTCGCTCGATTTTTATAATTTGTTTGATCGGAGTTGGAAAATTAATGCCATCTAAATTCAACTCAGATACGTGTTGGACATATTTCTAAACTCTATTAGCGTCTTCGTTAACCGGAAATAAGCTAGTTAACAACGACCACGTGATACATTTATCATCATCATTAACAACGTTAAAAATGCAATGGGTATCTATAATTTTCTTTGGTAGTTTAACAAATGTTCCACCGCGCAATGGATCATATTTGTAACTGTGTACGAGTAGATGATCTTTGGAAACCAAAACCGAACCAGATCCTGATCGAGTGAAATTATCAATGCGATTCTCAGTTTATTGTCTCATCATAATAGCAATAAGACTGGATGGCACATCGTGCTAGCTGTCTGCGGCAGGATGCCCCAGTGATATACATCACTATAAACTGTTACACTGCAGTCGTCGTAGCGATATGAATAACAAATTGTTAAAGCTACGTTAAAAATCCAAATCACACACACACACAGACACGCACACACATTTTTTAAAATTATAACCCTGTTATAGCTGTTATTGTCTCTTGTTTTTTTTTGTATGATTTGAATACAACTCCGTCAGAAACAACTCAAGACTGCAAGGGTTGCTTCCCTTGAAAATGTTTTTTTTTTTCTTGCGCGAAGACACTGACTTAAGCCACCGGGAAACCAGTCTAAATTATGAAAAGTAACGTGCGCACACATCAGTTGGATTTTCCTGTCGCATCGGTGAGAATCGAAGTTATTCAACTCGCACCAGCATGAGACGATAATGCTCCAATTGCCCCAGAAAGCGTACTCTACTATTTAATGTAAGAGAAAACAAAATTATTCATTTTTCTTTTAATACAGTCGTAAATTTGGATAAATGAAGAATTTAAATAATTGTATGCAGAAGATACATTTGTTAAAGTGACTATCCTAATTATTGTAAATTTTAGAACTTCTTTGTAGCAGTGTAGTTGTACAGCTTATCCGTTGACGTAAAAACACAGAACGGGAAAACACCCATGCATTTCGACGGTATATACCTGGAAGGTATATGACAATATAAAATCAACGTTTACCTTTTAATTTTTTTATGGATATAACGAAATACTTCAGTCGTGACATTATAGTGGTTCCACTTTACTCAAAATTACCTGATTCATTTTAATAACCAGTTGACATAGCTCTTTTTTCGTACTGGTATAATTCCAAAATAAAACAGCACTTAGTGTGTTAATTTGTCATCATGTGTAAGAAGATTCCCATACGTTAATTGACCTGATGGCACAAGAGAAAAAGCCTCACCTTGATCAAGGATGCTATAGAAATCTGTCTTCAAAACAACGGCAGCTTCACAATTTTATCATATTCCGCTGTGCATTAAATGTCTCAAGTATCTCTTTTCATTTTTCTTTTATTCTTTCGATCACAGGTCAGCCATTGGTGACATATTGAATGAAGAAATACTGTCTTGGTATTAAACATAAATGACTTTAAAAAAAACTAATAAAATAAATATTGTCTAGACATAGACAAAACATGACAAAAAATTCATCAACTTCGTTTTTTCTCTTGCATGTTTTATCACCAAATACCACTAATATAACATATATTTGTAGAGAAAAATGTAGAATGGCACGCCACTTTCCCTAAAAGAAAGGGCGTTGACATACTTTAATAATCTTTGATAGCAAACCCCTATGCTTAGATAATAAGAATTTAACCTCGATAATGTTTTGCAAAGAAAAGTATGTTGCTATGCAAAATGTAAGGATTGACAAATATCAATACTGACAGCATTGCATTAATTAATAAATATCTGTTGTTGCTCGAGTCATTCCTTTCATTGCCCACTTTATAATAATACTCAGCGATTTGAGATGCAACTGTTAAATCTAGAATACTACAATACTACGCAGCGATTAGAGATGCTACTCTCAAATGTTCAATATAATTTGTATTCAATTGATGTTTATATTTATAGCTGAAAAAACATGGTATTAATCATTAATTCTCTTTATAATATGAATGTATGATCACATGTTATGTTGGGAGGGGGGGTTTGCACAAAAGTATTTATATAGTGTCAATGCCACGCCACATGAATCTTTCCTCGCATTACGTAATATTTCTTAACAGGCTTTACTTCGTCACATTCTAAACACATATTTGTATAAGCGATTGGAAGTGAAATGTGGAAATAATGAGATGCGTACGTCAGTTTAATTGTAAACTATCAATTATCTCGATAACTGTATTTTAATGAACTTTAGCTTAAGTTCCAAATTCTTCAGCTGTCTCTTTCAATTATATATATATATATATATATATATATATATATATATATATATATATATATATATATGTATATATATATATATATATATATATATATATATATATATATATATATATATATATATATATATATATATATATATATATATATATATATATATATATGTGTGTGTGTGTGTGTGTGTGTGTGTGTTTTAAGTCAGTCAAACTGTAAACCCACTGGATCTGCAATCTACCCTGATCTGCAAATGTATACAGATTTTTGTCGACTCGTGCGATCCGTCTTTCCGAAATAACCAAATTATTGCCTAATTTTCTCTGTTCCTGCTTTGGAAAAACCTCATTCCTAAGAAGACACATATATGAAAAGCATTATTTTGAAGGGAAATATAAAATAATAAATCACAACAATTTTTCGAGTATTTAATTTACGGGTGTTTCGAGATAACTAAATCTGTGCATATAGTACTCACAATCACAACTATCTAATACGTGTGGACTATCATAACTTTGTGTAAATTTAAAATCACAAATATGCAACCAGTAAATGATTTGCAAAAGTTGATTTTTTTAAAAAATACGATAAATAGTTATGATTTATAGTCCTTAAGATAAATATATTTTGGTACTAGATAAACATTTGTACTAAAATACTTAGAACTAGATAAACATTTGTACTAAAATACTTAGAACTAGATAAAAAAAATTTACTAAAATACTTATAACTAGATAAACATTTGTACTAAAATACTTAGAACTAGATACAAAAATTTTTACTAAAATACTTATAACTAGATAAACATTTGTACTAAAATACTTAGGACTAGATAAACATTTGTACTAAAATACTTAGAACTAGATAAACATTTGTACTAAAATACTTAGAACTAGATAAACATTTGTACTAAAATACTTAGGACTAGAATTATTCATTGTAAACTGAGATTATAGATCTTCGTGCTATTTACAAATATGGATGAGAAAAATTATAAAAATTATTGAATATTTACAAATTGTAAAACAAAAATACCGACAATACCGCATGTTCACTTTTCATTGTGCTCATAAAGTCCTTTCTTTGTAAACCTATGGACATTTTGAACACTCTTGGCTTCATATTTTCATACTAATGTTAATTCTTTTCTGGGCTAATGCTAAATTCCCTTTGTGTTTATAGAGATACATTTCAAAATGGTGAACATAATCTTAGTTTCGTATCTGTCCAATACATAACGTTTTTAGTCCATATCGCCACATTTTATTTCTCCTGATACTATTGCGTTATCTTGAAGCCTTGCATAAGTGTTCCGTCACAGATTAATAAATTGTTCCTTCTTTCCCCAGACACTTTGTATGATATTCAGTGCTGTTGGAAACAATTATCTTCTGCCGTGTTAGAAAGAAATTTTAATTATTTTTTCTAGTGAAAGGAAATCAGATTAAACAACCCAATATCGATTGCTAAATTACTTTGTCATTTGTTTATTAATCATTCACCATGAAGCAAAAACGGTAAGCAAAGACCATTAAACTAACAATAATTTACCCCTAAATCCTAATTAATTGGAAAGAAACATACATCTCACAAATTAAAACAAAGATTTTAATAAGCTGGACGATGCGAACAAAAAGCAAACACACGAACAAAACAAAAAAAAATCAATAAATAAAATAACATAAATATTGAATGTATTGCAATAGACTATCGTGATATACAGCATTTAGTTTTCATTCGTCCATTTACTCTCTCATCTCAGTGTCTCATTCTTATAGAGATATAGAGAGCTATGAAATATTGCATGTATTTCAGGATGTGAGATGCCGACAATATACACAAGACAGCTACGGTACAAATTTTGGTGGGTTCATCGTATTGGCATATTAGCATAGCATACTTTCCGCTTGACTAAGACTAACATTTTAATGACCTATCTGTATATATCCATGATAACATACTAGATATGGGTAATAGCATACTAGATATGGGTAATAACATACTAGATATGGGTAACAACATACTAGATATGGGTAATAACATACTAGATATGGGTAACAACATACTAGATATGGGTAATAACATACTAGATATGGGTAACAACATACTAGATTCTAACATAGTTTTACATCAGTATATCTTATAGATTTTAACATAGTTTTCCATCAGTATATCTTATTTATTCTTAATTAGTTTTCTATTATGATATCTTATAGATTCTAACATAGTTTTACATCAGTATATCTTGTAGGTTCTAACATAGTTTTACATCAGTATGTCTTATAGATTCTCACATAGTTTTTCATCAGTATATCTTCAAACAATGCTTGATTCTACTGATATAACGATCTTGTCACTTTCCTGCAGACATCAAGTTTCCGACAGTGGTGTTTTATTTGCTGGCCAGATTGCATAAATAAATATTGTTTTAGAAGCAATGCGACATTGACAAAGACTAAAACGACTGCATCTGTCTGACCATTCGTGACTTCTCTGATTAATATTTCAAGAGACATTTTGGAACATGGTGATTCTTAGTCTAATCGAAGGAAACTATACTCTCTCTCTCTCTCTCTCTCTCTCTCTCTCTCTCTCTCTCTCTCTCTCTCTCTCTCTCTCTCTCTCTCACACACACACACGCACACACTCTCTCTCTCAGAGCGATTATTGTATGTAAAAAAAAAATAAATTGTTTATTCTAAACAATTTTTTCTTTCTATTTGAAGTTATACACATTATTACCTTATTGCACAGTACAGATCAATATCTGACTTATTTTTGTTCAACGGATATTTTGTTCCAACTATCATCTGTATTTCAGTTTCACGACATACACACGACTACTAAATACTTTTCAAAGTAAAATACGATTGGAAAGACGTGCGTTCATAAAAACGCTATCAAAAGGATTACTTTGACACCGCATGAGCAGTACTGACTTTAAAAAAAACAGTTGTGAAGATGAATCATTTATAGCAAAGTTAGTGCTATTTCAAAATATTCTTGCGTATACTAATAAAGAGCACGCAAAATTATATTACTGATGTACACTTCGATGTTCCACGCAAACGTATATTCTTGACTCAAACTGCGATATTATAACTTGTCACAATGCTTTTATTATTCCTCTAAAAAGCATTAATTCTGAAAAAGAAATGGATGTCATTCTTTTTTGTAAGGTTTTAGCAGTTCTCAAAGGATACAGATACTGCACTCACAAATCGTTACTGTTCTATTTTCTTTCTTGTTCAGCAACTATAGCATAGCTTGACATCTCCAGATGTTAATAATATTGTACGTCTTCACAAGCCACTATCGTCTGTTCAGGGAGGTATTATATGTTGGCTCCTACGCCAAGTGTTTGTTATTTACCGGCAAAGTCAATTTAAAGGTGCTTTAAACTCTCTTAATATTGCTTATGTACTGTAGTAAGGTAATGCAGTCTAGTACAGGTCAAGTAAAGTACTTAGGTTATGTGGTCTAGTAACGTACGTATCTAATGTGGTCTAGTGTGGTACACTGTTAATGTGGTCTAGTAACGTACATATGTAAAGTGGTCTAGTACCGTACACTAGTAATGTGGTCTAGGAACGTACATATGTAATGTGGTCTTGTACCGTACACAGGCAATGTGGTCTAGTAACGTGCATATTTAATTTACTCTAAAACCGTACATATGTAATGTGGTCTAGTACCGTACACAGGCAACGTGGTCAAGTAACTTACTTAGGTAATGTGGTCAAGTAATGTACATATGTAATGTGGTCTAGTGTTGTACATATGTAATGTGGTCTAGTACCGTACACTGGTAATTTGGTATAGTACCGCATATATGTAATGTGGTCTAGTAACGTACATATGTAGTGTGGTTTAGTAACGTGCTCTAGTAATGTGATCTAGCAACGAACATATGTAATGTGGTCTAGTACCGTACATATGTAAAGTGGTCAAGTACCGTACATATGTAATGTGGTCTAGTACCGTACACAGGTAACGTGGCCAAGGAACGTAATTAGGTAATGTGGTCTAGTAACGTACATATCCAATGTTGTAAAGTACCGTACGATGGTAATGTGGTCTAGTAACGTACATATGTAATGTGGTCTAGTACCGTCCGCTGGTAATGTGTTCTAGAAATGTGCACATGTCATGTGGTCTAGTACCGTACATATGTAGTGTGGTCTAGTACCGTACATATGTAATGTGGTCTAGTACCGTAATCAGGTAACCTGGTCAAGTAACGTACTTAGGTAATGTGGTCTAGTAACGTACATATGTAATGTGGTCTAGTGCCGTACATATGTAATGTGGTCTAGTACCGTGCACTGATAATGTGGTCTAGTACCGTACGTATGAAATGTGGTCTAGTAACGTACATATGAAATGTGGTCTAGTACCGCACATACTTAATGCGGTCTAGTAATGTACATATGTGATGTGGCCCATTACCTTACACTAGTAATGTGGTCTGGTAACGTACATATGCAATGTAGTCTAGTACCGTACATATGTAATGTGGTCAAGAAACTTACACCAGTAATGTGGTCTAGTACCGTACACTGGTAATTTGGTCTATTACCGTACATTTGTAATTTGATCTAGTACTGTAAACTGGCAATGTGCTCTAGTAACGTATATATGTAATGTGGTCTAGTACCTTACACTGGTAATGTGGTATAGTACCGTACATATGAAATGTGGTCTAATACCGTACATATGTAATGTGGACTAGTAACGTACACTAGTAATGTGGTCTAGTACTGTTCATATGTAATGTGGTCTAGTAGCGTACACTGGTAATGTTGTCTAGTAACGTACATATGTAATGTGGTCTAGTAACGTACATATGTAATGTAGTCTAGTACTGTACATATATAATGTGGTCTATTACTGTACATTGGTAATGTGGTCTAGTACCGTACATATGTAATGTGTTCTAGTACCGTACATATGTAATGTTGTCTAGTACCGTACATTTATAATGTGGTCTAGTACTGTACACTGGCAATGTGGTCTAGTACCGTACATATATAATGTGGTCTAGTACTGTACACTGGCAATGTGGTCTAGTACCGTACATATGAAATATGGTCTAGTATCGTACATATGTAATGTGGTCTAGTAACGTACATATGTAATGTAGTCTAGTACCGTACATATATAATGTGGTCTATTACTGTACATTGGTAATGTGGTCTAGTACCGTACATATGTAATGTGGTCTAGTACCGTACATTTGTAATGTGGTCTAGTACCGTGCTTATTTAATGTGGTCTAGTACCGTACATTTGTAATGTGGACTAGTACCATACATATGTAATGTGGTCTAGTACCGTAATATACAATGTGGTGCTGGGGAGCTACATGGATGTGCAAAATGTTAGAGCTGCACTCTAGGAACGATAAGCACAAACGGTAGTTCGACATTCTGCATATTTAGGAAGTTAGATGGTAAGGGTAATTGTATTTTCATGAAAGGAAAGTCACACAGCTTTTATATTAAATAAGGAAAAGAACCATACAGTATGACGTAATATAAGAAAAAGGCCATTAAGTATCACGTAATATAAGGAAAAGACCGTACAGTATGTATAGGTTTACTGCATTTCAATGGGAAAATATGAACGAGTTTTTCGGATGGATATACTATACGACCTTGGGAGTGCAGTATTTCCTTCCGACAAAACGAGTTCATATTTTCCCATATAAATACAGTAAACATTTTTTTATTAAATGCTCATTTCTTATTCTTCCAAAGGCTTAAGATATATAAACGAAAATACACTGCAAGAAACAAAGTAACTAAATGTATGCCGTATTCCGAAATAAATACATAAGCGTTGATGGATCATTACACAACATTATTAATTAGCGCATAAGTCGGCCCAGATAAATATGATGTTGGTCGCGTGCTAGACTAAGTTTGGAAAGAAAGTAGCGCTTGTTCCACTTAAAATTGAAATTTGGAGTAATATTGTTAATGAATATGCATTGCAACAACTTTTCCATTTGATCTGGAATGAATACGATTTGATATTTTTGTCGATTTAACACAATCTTTAGATAATGTCGGGATTTATCTATATGAAGTGACTTGCATCGGTTTCCAGCAGCGTCAGCCAATTTAATGTTTTGAATTGTGTTGACATAGGGCATGCGTATCTTTTCTGTCATTGAATGTAACAGATCACAATGTGGGGAAAATTATGAAGCCTTTCCATTGCAATTATCGAAAACACGCTGTGCAATTTAATGTTTATTTTATTTTGAGTGCAGTAAGGAGGATGAAGCTACACTTGGAATATACTCGAAATTACAGTACAATTTTAAAATGTGTAATCAACCTTGAGAACCCATGACATGGCTCATCTAATTCAGATTTACAGACCTACGAAAGTATATTTTTTGAGGAAATTCAGGCTGTGAATTGTAAGTATATATTTTTGGCCCATTTTTATTAACAGCTAAAGAAGACAGTTTATGTGTATAACTTGCGCTTCATTGTAAGGAACCTGGATAGCGTCTATATATATATATATATATATATATATATATATATATATATATATATATATATATATATATATATATATATTTATATATATATATATATATATATATTTAAATCTGAAACATTGTATTAAAAAAAGTAAACGCGGAATGTGCCAAAGCAGTTTGTATGTGTCATTCTATGAAACATTTGCTGGTATTTGGATGTCCATTAAATATCTGCTTTAGATCATTTATTTAAAAAAAATACGTTAAAAAATATTCCTTTGCCTTCGGGATATAATATTAGGGTGTGCAATATCGGTGAATATTGCACGATTCTGACAATGTAAAGTTAACGGAGAAAAAAGATGAGCATATATTAAGATGTAATATAAGGTAAAGGCCATAAGGTATGACGCAAAATAAGGAAAATAACATACATTATGACGTAAAATAAGTAAAAAAATATACAGCCTGTACATTACACTCACGCACTGAACAATTATGATACATATTGAACGTTTATCCTAAAAAATTAAACTCGTGCAGTCTAAACGATTATTATACACACTGAACAGTTATCATACAGAGTAAACTCATATACAATGAATGGTTATCATACACATTCAACTCATACGCACTGAATGGTTATCATACACAGTATACTCATGCGCACTGAACGGTTATCATACACAGTATACTCATGCGCACTGAACGGTTATCATACATATTAAGCTCATGCACACTAAATGTATAACACACATTCAAAGGTTTTCATACTCATACCCACTAAACTCTTATCATACACACTAAACTCAAGAACATCAAAAACTTATTATACACGCTATAGTTTGACACGCTTGACGGTTTTCACACACATAACGGTTATCATACACGCTATAGTTTGACACGATTGACGGTTATCACACACATAACGGTTATCATACACGCTATAGTTTGACACGCTTGACGGTTATCACACACATAACGGTTATCACCCACATAACGGTTATCATACACGCTATAGTTTTACACGCTTGACGGTTATCACACACATAACGGTTATCACACACATAACGGTTATCACACACATAACGGTTATCACACACATAACGGTTATCATACACGCTAAAGATTATCATATACATTATAGTCTTAGGCACAAAACGATTATCAAGCACAATAAACTTATACACTAAGAAAAACATCCACATAAAAAACTCGTTTACGCTGAACGGTAATCACAAACCTAAAATGCTTATCCTAGTTATTAAATTCATATACACTAAACAGTTTTCATACACATTATACTCATACACACTGAGAAGTTATCATATGCAATAAACTTGCACATAATGAAACAATATCCTAAATACTTAGAGGTTGTCATACACAATAAATGGTTACTATACACAATAATTCTTTATCCAAAAAATCAGTAAGCTGGTTGCGACTATTAAAAACTAATTCATTCGCCCAGACGAGGTAGTACATCACTTATTTGTATGGTAATTCTATATCTGATTTCGGATCCTATTTTCCATTTCTTTTCAAAATCATGAAAACAAGAAAACCAGTTTTTGTTTGATTATCACATTCTGCCAAAATTAACAGAAACAACAATATATTAAAATACAAAATTCATGTTTTGAATTAAAATTTAATACGAGTTAGGAAGAAAAACGTGTTTAACTTTTCTGATTTTGTAATTAAAAAACTATTTTGTTCATTTCCGTGACATTAAATTTATTTAATTTGTAATTATTACACGATAATGCAAAACTGAAACCTGTCAAAATCATCTAGATATCTGCAGTTCACATTTCCTGTCAAAAAAGAAAATTTTCTTTTGTTTCTGTTATTAATGAATTTGTCTGAAGAACACTTAATTTAGCACAGTATGTGAAACCCATTACTGCATGATTATTTTATCAGTAAACTCCTATATAGCAACATCTGCTTCCTGCGTGATCATGTATAATTCTTACAGGGCAAAATACTATGCAGAACTATTTTGGCACGGAACTAACGGATTAACGTCACGTGTAATATACAATGGGCGTCCTAATTGTGTGTGTATCGTATGAAGAGAGAATTCATTATAATAGGTACGATCTTATCTTAATATTGTCACGTGATGTACATATATTTGTGTATAAGTCACGTCCCTGATATATTCCACATCTCTGCTACATAAGATAAGCATTTATAGAGATACATAACAATTGTCCAGGTAGATGAGGATAATTCCACAAATTCGACTAATTGACGTAGCAATTAAGCTGATGTTGCTATAAACTGTTTCTGGAAGTTTATTATCTGGAAGTCATACTTAGAAAGTTATTGTTCTAGGAATCTTCTCGCATTCCCGAAGATGAAGAAAGAACTATCGTCTGACATTAACATATTGAAAGAAAGTAACGCAGAAAAAGGAACGTTTTGTAATAGTCACGTAAATAACGACGTAAGTATTGTTCACGGATACGAAAACGAGTGCTATTCTAAGTCACTTAAAATTCGGATACTGCTAACCGTCGGGTTCCTAGCTTTACTCTTTATAGTTATTTTTGTTGCATTCTTCTTGAAGGAAAATAGAATACTGAAAAATGACGAACAATATTGTATATGTGATAATGTAACGAATAATTTCACCTTGGTCCCATCTCTTGTTTCAATATCAACGGTAGATATAAGTAATGCAACCGGTATTCCATCGTGGAGCTCGGTTACCAAAGAAACATCAACAAATTCATCTTATTTGCAACCATGGGAAAAAATAAGACTAGATATGTCAGTCATTCCGCATCATTATGACCTTGAACTCATAACTGACCTTTTGAAGGCGGCTTGTCAGGGAAACCGTTCTTTCACAGGAAGTGTTGCCATAACAATTGAGGTTCAATCAAGGACAAATCTGATATCTATTCATGTCAAGGAACTGGCATTGCCTGGTGAAACAGTGTCTGTCAAAGAGAAAGATACGAACACTTCGTTACAAATCAGAAGACAGTTTTATTACAACGATACAGAAAAATATGTGATTGAAATGGAACAAAGTTTAGAAAAAGGATTCTATACCGTTGTAATAGGACATTTCAGTGGATGTATTATCCCGGATCTTGTCGGACTTTATCTTTGCAGTTACAAAACATCGTCTGGTGAAACAAGGTAAGTGGTGCATGGCCTGTTTTTTATATGCGATGCATCGTATAGAACATGTTTTACATCAGTTTATACTTAAATTTATATATACTTTAATCAGAATTATGTATCGGTATTCATTCATTTTGCTATTTCCAAATAGGACCTTGATTTGGCGTTTAACGTGATATATAGTTTGACCTAAATGGCTTTTTAAAGATAAATTTCTGCATTCTTTTACCGATTAGTGAAGTACGCTGGCGGTTATCCGTTGCGGAAATGTCAATCATGAACGCATGAAATTACGAAAACTGTCCCACAAGTTTCTTGGACAAGACAAGCAGTAAGACTGATCTAACTCTCGGGCTTTCATCAGATTTATACAGTTTAGAGGCCAATGTCAACACAGCAAGGTTGTCTCCCATGGGCTAACTGTTGTCTCAGATAATTCACGGTTCTCCCCTTTGGTCTGGATGAAAAGATTTGAAAAGTATTGTAGCGTGTGTCCCCATAAAGTTTTTTGTTAAAGGTTCTTTATTTGCCTACGTTCTTGTAGACACAACATATGAATGAATTCAACAGTTGAATTGTAAACATGTGCATATAAAGTCTACAGTTTTCGTCATTTGAAATGTATGTAATGGCAATAGTAACTTCAGATGATAAAGTTTGCATGTTATTTTTGGTGGAGGTGTATTTGTTTATTCATGCTCTGAATTATTTCACTTTTGACCTCTCTCATAATCATTTGTCTTCATAAACATCTTTACTATTCCAGGCTTAGACTTCATAAATCATCGGATAATAAAATGTAAGGAAAAGCTAAATGTATAGTGACTCTCCTTAAAAACCTACCCCTCGTTATACCGAAATTCCAAAATCGATCCCTCAGTATACCGAATATTCATCCAGATCTGAATTTTATTTGATACCCAAACTTTTCCTTCTTTCATGTAATCACTGTTTCGCCAAAAAGAGCAAAGAACACTAATGATCAAAAAAATTCAATTAAAACAGTAAAACAAATTTAAGAAATGACCCCTAAAACTTATTCATGGAACTAAAGCAGCCGATGGTTATACGTTAAGTAAAACCACACTGGGTCAACTTTGAGGAGGACGCTTTCATGTTTTCCTATTAGATTTATATCAACATAATTGAATATTGGCGCTTTTCATTTTCAAGAGTGAAGAGTACTTCCGTATTGGAATGTCCCTCTCACCTTCACAAATAAAGGTGCATCACAAGTCAAAAATGGTACCACAGGCACGTACGAAGTAGCGGTAGGGAGGATGAACAAACTAAGTTTATTTGTGAATAAAGACTCTTGCGAAAATTTACATACAGGCGTCGATAATACTAAATCGATGTCTCTAACAAGGTTAGCGCAATTTATTTTTGACATTTGTATTATTAAATTTGTATGCGTCCTCTTTTACCGACACGGGACAGTCACAGTTAGTGGTCACCCTTGTAGCGATGCGATTAGGTGGTAGGTATCTCAATAACAAATATCATCCAGATCTATGCGATATCGCGACAGAGAATCACGTACATCTATCGTGATAAATATATACGATATCGCGACAGAGGATCACGTACATCTATCGTGATAATTATATGCGATATTGCGACCGAGGATCACTAACATCGCTGACCATCTCCAGATGTTGCCACTAAATAAATCCACGAAGAATCTCTTGAGCTTCTGAGAAGACGTTTTTGAACATAATCATATCCATGTTCCCTGAACACCAATTCTGCTGGATGTTTCTCACTGTGTGGGTATCGACACCATTAAAGACAATCAGAAGATCACTTTAGGTATTTGTGCATATTGCTGAGTAACGTATGTAATATCCGTGCTTTTTGTCTGCCTCGGGAAAATATCCGAGCTGGATTTGGTTGTTCATCTAGCATCACATTATCGTATACTACGAGATTGTTAATACCCCCGCTGAGATCATCTACCAACGAAGCATCATTGATGTCGGTGATAAAATAAATATCATTGCCGAAATCGTCCAAGAACTTTGCATTTTCATTAAAATCGTTAAGTACGTTATAGCATCGCTGACCATCTCCAGATGTTGCTACTAAATACAACTTGAACCATCTTATAATCAGGTTAAGTAACCAAACCCGGATGGATCTATCATAATTGTTCCGATAGAATTTTATAGCGCAATGCTTGATTGGCTCTGGCTTTCGTGTCGCTGTAAAATCAATGACACTAACCTTGTATGAATATATAATAATTATTTTGATTTATATTGTGTTCGATGCAGAACACCTACCCACACCAGTAACGACGAGGAATAAACAGCATGCACTTACATGCAAGTGCCTGAAATGTAGTACAAAATACAAATGTATCGTGAAATAGGTATCGCTGCTTCACCGAAATAAATTACCAGTGGCTCCACGGCTAAGTATTCTGGCGAGAAGCATATTTCCGGATATAATTATTGCGGTCCTGAAACCAGACTTGTTATCCGACTTGACGAGAATGATCAACTAAGATCTGGAGAGCATCGAGTAAATGATCAAGCGTGCCACGTTTGTGATGTTTCGTATAAAATCCAGGTCTACACCAACGACATATTGCAGACGTGAAGATGATTCACCCTTTAAAGTCTGTCACAAATAAATCTCTACAAGAATCACTTGCTAATATTTTGATAAGATTTGCGATGAAAGGTAAACTAGTGTTAGGGGCCAGTAATTAATCATAGAAAACTAATATATAGACCCAGTGTTATAGCCCAAGAGGATATTGGAGGGGTAGATCAGCAATTAGCAAACTTGCTTATAGAGCTGGCGTCGTACGTTCGGTTTAGCACGACAGGCAATATGGCAAATGTATCTACCACCACTTAACACATTTTGATGTCGGCACTACCAATGAGGTTTATCAGCTAAATATTTTGTTTTTACCACATGATACTATTAAAACTGGTAGACGTCATCAATCCGCTAGTGGAACACGCACAAACAAAAACGCGTTGACTGTCGCTGACGTTGCAGGTAGATATATAGAAGCAGAACCACTATCAACAAAGACTGCAACTAAAGTTGCGCCTGCATTTAAACGAATTTATCAGCTTAGCGGCCTGCGATGGTCACAGTTGCTACAGGCTGATCCTGTCAAAGAATTTCTTGGTTTAGTAACATCTCTGATGAAACAACATAACGTCAAAATCTGACGGCAATTCATCGCTGTCAAACAATCGTTGAGCGATTTAATTGAACACTTGCTGAGTGATTGATTGAATATCAGTAGGAACAGCTAATTGTCCATGAACAAAGTTCAGGCGGACAAGAGATCTAGTGAATGGGTTTCATGACTATCACGTGTGATAGCTGCGTTAAATAATGAAATTATTCGTGGAATTTATATGACCCCATCAATGCAATCTTGAAGAAACACATTCTATTGACTGCTTGTGAGCGGCAGCCGTACGATTCTTTCTAAACAAAACAGTATTATGTGACGTGATGTGATTATGATTTCTAACAATTTTTCAGTCATATCGCTACGATGTCTGCAGTGAGGCAGTTTATAGTGATGTCTACCACTGGGGCATCATGACGCATGATGTCCCACCCAGTCATATTATCCTGACACCAGGCTGACCAGTCCTAACATTAGCCTCTTAATCCTAAGCGTCAAGCGAGGCAGCCGTTAGTACCGTTTTTGTAAGTCTTTGATATGATTTGACCGAGGATTGAATCCACGTCCTCCCGTATCCGAGGCCTACACTCAAACCACTAGGCCACCGGAGCGGTAATATGACTGTCACATATTTATATGAAAGTGGTGAACTTGAAGGAGCTAAAAAAAAGAGTTACTGATCCGGTCTGTATTGCAACCACAAATAAAATTTCCAGCGTGGTAAGAGTGGTAAGATCCACAAGTAGACCTGCAATCGACTAACTAGATTCAACTGCTGCGTAATGTTTATATATATATATATATATATATATATATATATATATATATATATATATATATATATATATATATATATATATATATATATATATATATATATATATATATATATGAATAGTTACAAGTAATTCCTGAAGATACACAATTACCACCGTCTACACTTTTGCGAAGATGAATCGTGAGCAGTAAGTCACTGGCTTTTTGACGTCGATTAAACTCAAGATAGGTCAGCAACACATTTTTAGATGAGTGGCCGCGAATCGTATTAATTCTATCCACGGTAAACTGTTGTGAGTCATTATGAAAATAATGCCACAATATTATTATGTTATGGTAAACACAGTGATTGTTTAGGTTTGTCAGTATCATGATAAATCCAAAATGAAGATCGAAGTCGCGCTTATCTTTTTGTCACACTGCCGATAGCCAGCTATTTTTATTCTTACTTTATCGTTTAACAACGATGTTTTGATTTCCCGAGTTTGATAATTATTCATTGCGCATTGTATGATAACCCTCCGTAGTTGTGTCATTCGTCTGACGCGATATTATGGTAAATTATTAAATAGCATATCCCAGAGCCCATGGAGTTTTATCCATTGGTAACTCGCTTTCAACAACATCCACAGGAACAACAACAAATCATTAAGAACACGTTTATGTTTCTTCTTTGATTCTGTCAATGGTCCAAGAATTTCAACATCAATATTTTGTTCACATGTAGATGCTGGGCGATAGCATATTGGCACATATAGATCTGGTAATCTTTCTTAGGTGACATAAAGAGTTGTTGCTGTAGTGAATCATGAATTATCTTCCGACATGTAACTATAAACTTAGCAGGTCTAAAAAAATTACAAAAATCGTCTTTTGTTGTTCCTGGAAAAACATTACGAATTATCTGACATTTAGTCTTATCTGCCTGATTAACTTTTCAAACTCTTTCAGTGATTCTTCAATAACACTATGATTAGCAGGTATTTCCTCATAATAATATATAAATTCATTCAGCCAGTCATTTGGAAATTAGCTTTCAAAACGTGGCGGTTGTCCATGATCACCACATATGATAACATCAGTATTCCGAATCAATAACTAATCAATAAATATTATCATATGTCAACCGTGCATGTTTCATCCATGATAATAATCTTAGCATTATATTTCTCACCCACTTGTTATGGTGTCACGCATCTCACTTCGATCGTAAAAAATGCGATAAGAATGAGACGTAACATTTTTTTAATCAATGAACTAGGCTGCCAAATATTTTCGTATTTTCTTCGTTTTGGTATAACGTGTCGTTGGTAATATAATCAACTCAACATCTTGAACAAATACAAAGACAAAATAATATTTCAGTAGCTCACTTTCGAGTGAAAACTCAGGAAAACACTCAATTCAAGGGAAATAACTGCAGACAGATGTGCCTCCTCCTCTTATGTAGGATTAAATAGTAGCCTTGCCTGTATCCGTGCTACAAGGTTCTGAGATTCTAATCCTTGACGGTGTTTTATTCTTTGTACTTGTCTTTGACCTTGTCTTTAGAACGGCGACCAAGTTTTCACCTGCTTCATAGCAAACCTTAATCATTTTTGTGAAATTTTAATCAGATAATATTCCATCGTTGAACCTTGCTTGTATCAGCAATGATAATATCCTTGTTTTGTCGATGAAAGCAACGCTGTATATTCATGTAAGTTATCAATCGGGCTCGTAGATATATTCTTTAAGTGATGATATTAAGAATAAAAGCAAAACCGGTTATAACTTCAACATCAATTTCTATTGCTATTATATACGTGGCTGATAATGATCTGATTAAAGTTGCCGTTTCGGCTACCACGGCGAATGCAGTATATACAATTATGTTAGCAAAAACGATACGGCAGGGGTATTTTGTTGTTTTATTTTATGCGCATCAATGATATTTTTCTGTTGGATCTGCCACATAGACACTTGCTCGTATCTGAAAAGTTCGTCAATTTGGGTTATCGGCGATTGGTTCATCATGTAGATTACTAACACCCTAGGTAGGTGGAATATTAATGACGAATTCAATAGTACCCATAGTACAACAAATAGTACAACAAATAGTATAACAAATAGTACAACACCCCGAGGCCTTTTTTTCAGGTTCCACCACTAATGTTTCCTCGTCATTTTGCTCCAATATAACTTACATAGATCCAGAAAGCCCGTTAAATTGATAACGTAGTGAAATTGTGGTAGATATTGTAAATGTTGTAATACCGAGTACTGAGAACCTGTACATGCCGGTAACCATAGTGGTATGTTTAATGGATTTATTGAGTGGTGTCCATAATCCTGATAAAAACACTACCGTATATACTACACCATCGATAATCGTTTTAATACCAGATGGCTTAATGTCAATGAAGTCTGGACTTCTAAAACTTTTACTAACGGTTCTATTTGTGTTTCTATAAAAAAAAATGCAAATGCGGTTAGATAGTTAGCATATTCAGATCTGAATATGGTCATTTTATTATTGATTGTCATTATCGAAGTCATCATCGATATGTTGCTATTGTCGACGTAAATTTTCGTTGCAGCATCATCGTTTGATTCTGGTTCTCTAAGACCAGTGATTTTTTTTATTGGCCATATTAAGAAAAGCATTCATTGCTTCAATAATTTTAGCAACGCATTTGCTTATATTAGTTCTGATCGAGGCCACGTATTTGTTTGTCACATCATCATTTTAAAAAATTGGTTGACGATGTTGTCCGCTGGTTCACTCGTTTGCGACTTTATGATGCGGTGCCCCCGCCCATGTCGATACAGCATCGAGCACAATGAGAACTTCACGGCCACATATTGGCTGATAATATTTTTCTGTGTTGGTAAAGGTGAATACCAGCTTGGAATGTTTTGCAGTCCATATTTTTAGAACATCTTTGGTGGCCGTCGCGTATGTAAAACCAGTGAGAACCCTTTCGACAGTTGGTGGGAGGACCAGAATTTGCATCAAGATTAATGACACCTGTTTCAACATGGTTTGGTTGCTTGGGTAATCTATGACAGATAAACACTAACGTTTCTGAAGTTTAATTTCTTAGCAGCATCAAGTAAATCAGATTGGTCATGGTAAGCTCTAAACGCTTTGTTTTCAGCGAAGTGGCTCTGGCAGTCTCAGACATGAGTCGTTCATGCTGTACCGTGACTGATGGATTCTATGCAGTCTTAGATCCCTTACATTTTTAAAAGGTATTTTTTTCCAAATCGTTAGTACTTGACCTGTTTCTTTTTGTAATGCTATCTCAGCAGCAGTTCAAACACCACCATTTGCAGCTTCGTTTACAACAGATGAAGTTTCAGCAGCTATCAACGATGGTGGCACCTCTATAAGTGGAAATATACTACACGTCGTAGCAATATCTTTAATGACAATTGCAGTAAGGTGAAGTCTAACACCGGTTGCTGATCGCTTGGCGTCATTGGAGTGCTTGAGTTGATGTCATGTCTGGGACAATTTATTTGGACAGGTATACAGGTATCAATCAGAAGATTGGTTTACGTCAGCAATCAGGATATTGGTTGTACCTTAGCAATAAGGAGATTGGTTTTACATCAGCAATCAGAAAATGTGTTTACATCAGCAATCAGATTGGTTTACGTCAGCAATCAGGATATTGGTTTACGTCAGCAATCAGAAGATTTGATTACATCAGCAATCAGATTGGTTTACGTCAGCAATCAGGAGACTAGTTATAAATTAGCAATCAGCAGATTGGTTGCACATTATTAGCAACCAGGAGTTTGGTTTTACGTTAGCAATCAGAAGAATGGCTTTACGTCAGCAATCAGGAGATTCATTTTACGTTAGCAATCAGGAGATTGAATTACGTCAGCCTTCAGGATATTGGTTTACGGCAGCAATAAGGAGATTGGTTTACGTCAACAATCAGAAGATTGGTTTACATCAACAATCAGAAAAATGTTTTTTTGTGGCGCTCTATAGTTTCGTATTTAGCATAGGGTTAGAATTTTAAATAAAAAGAGATTCCCCAGGTTCCCTCACTAGTTATACTGGCTATTTAAAAGAGACTTTGTAATTCTTAGGTATTGTTCAGAGAACCTTTAATTTTCTTTAATTTGATAAATGATTGATGGGTTTAATATGGGTTAGAGAGTATACAGCTTGGCCTTACTCCAGATGTGCACCTTTCAAAAAAGTGCTAGCTCTACTTGCTCATTTTCACTTCTCGAACGTCAGAAATACATTGTAAAAAATAGAGCCGATAACTTTTTTCTATATTTTATGTATTTGGTAATTCATTCATTGCACTTTTAGAAGCTGGTATTGTCTAGTTTGGCAAAATTAATTTTCCATGTTTTAAAAGCTGCCAAGGCTAGTGTACTTTAGACAAATTCAGGTTGATGTTTGGAGCACAAAGGAGCAGTCATTTTAGTTAACAGTGTCCAAAGATCATTGAAAATTTCCAAAAGTACAGTATCCAAAGAAATTTCAGCCACATTACATGAAAGTAGTATATAGGTATATCAACATTCTCTCCACTATTCATGTTTAAATGCAAACAACTTCACCTTACATACATCACTCTCAAAAGTACATAATTGGTGAGCGCCACCTTTACGTCAGCAATCAGAACATTGGTTTTACATTAGCAATCAGGAAATTGGTTCACGTTAGCAATAGAAGATTGGTTTATGTTAGCAATCAGGAGATTGGTTTACGTTAGCAATCAGATTGATTTATGTCAGCAATAAGGGGATTGGTTTTATGTTAGCAACCAGAAGATTGATTTTAGTTAACAATCAGAAAATTGGTTTACGATAGCAATCAGGGGATTGGTTTAAGTCAGCAATCAGGTTGGTTTACGTTAGCAATCAGAATATTAGTTTATGTTAGGAAGAAGACCATTTGCTATTTATTTACAAATTGAAGGCATGCTATTTGCAAATGGAAGATTGGCTCTCTGCAAGTTGAAAATTAAATATGTTTATGCTAGTTGAAGGATGGCTGTATATTGACATGTAGAAAACTGGCTGTATATTTTTTAATAGAAGATTGTCTATACAATGACAATCTTTTATCAAGTTGACAATTGGTAGTATGTTTTCAAGCTGAGGATTGGCTATCTGTTATAAAGTTGACAATTGACTCTGCGTTATCAGGTTAACGATTGGCTATATGTTATTAGGTTGTCGATTGCCTAATTGATCTCCGCTTTTTCTTATAAATCCAAATTATGGTAAGACAAAATCAAATATTTTGCAATTTATTTGTTTATTTTTTTTTGCAGGTGATGCTGTATATCGATAATCCACATAAATATCGCACGATTACTGTACTATTGAGATCAAAGTGTTTTTATTTTGAAGTATATTTACCCACGTGTGTCATGTCATGTACTTAATGACCCCAAGACGTCATGCTGTATCAGGCACCTAATCAAAATGTTAACATTTTCATGGGAAAACTTGAGGGTCAGCTCTTACCATCGGTTGAGCGTACACCATACCAGTGGGTACGCTTTATCGATGATATAGAAATGAAGTGGCAGTATGGAAGAGAAAGTCTGGATGACTTCATATCAAAGGCAAACAACTTCCATCCTTCAATAAAATTCACGGCAGAAATTTCCAACTCAAACCATGTTTTCCTGGGCACAACAACTAGACTGGTGGAAAACAAATTACACACAGACATCTACTCGAAACCAACCGACAAACACCAGTATCTCCTCCCAACCAGCTGTCATCCAAAACACTGCATTAAGAACATTCCATATAGCCAGGCACTGAGGATACGCAGAATTTGCTCCGACGATGAAAGATTCCTAGAAAGGTCTGAAGAGCTGGCTAAACATTTAATTTACCGAGGCTACGACAAAGACCTGATTGCGGAGGGAATCCAAAGGGCCAAACAAACAAACGGTGATGACCAACTCAGATATGGACAGAAAGAAAAGGTTGATAGGATACCATTTATTCTGACCTATTACCCAGACAATCACAAAGTAGGTAAAATCATCGCAAACCACTGGCCAACCGTGCAATCGTCAGACATACTAAACCTAATACTTCCGAACAAACCTGTAGTAGCTTACCGGAGACCAAAAAACCTAAAGGACATCCTAGTCAGGGCAAAGCTAACGCCAATCGCTAGTAAAAACCAACCTAGTCAATCTGGACCCTGTGGCGATAAAAGATGCAAAACCTGTCAACATATAATAGAGACCAAGACATTCACTAGCACAGTGACTAAAGAAAAACTAAACATACATGGTCCAAACAAAACCTGCAAAACAGAGAATGTGATTTATCTCATCACATGTAAGATCTGTGGCCTTCAGTACGTCGGAGAAACTGAAAAGCTACACAAAAGGATAAACCTTCATAGATCTGATTGGATAACAAAAAAGATGTACAGAAGCCCGGTCGCAGAACACTTCTCCTCCCCTGGCCACACTTTCAGTGATATTATACTTATCGCTATTGCTAACAACCACAGCTGGAGTTCCGAAACCAGGAAGGAAAAGGAATCATACTGGATATGCCGCCTTAGAACATTGAAACCCAGCGGTCTAAACCAAAAAGACTAGAAAATGAAAATTATGCACTAGTAGAATTTAACTTTTTCTAAATCTTCTTATTATCCTTCAGTTTTTACTATAAGAAAACCGGTATAGAATCAAATATCCGGGATATAATCTGCGTTACATATGTACAAAAAGTAAAAATAGATGTCGCTTTGGCTTGTAGACTTTTAGGGAATTATACACCGTTTTCAGTTTCCGCAACTAGTCTATACAAGCTGGTTGTATTTATAGTTTTTGCACATGTGAAGACAGCCATGTAGAGGTTTACAAACACGACGTTTTTGTGTTTATTTGTTTGTCGTATATATGTTTTGTATTTGCCTTTGAAAAAGACTCATTAAGAGTCGAAAGCGCTTAGGCTAGTTAGTTATTAGTTTCGTACTGTTCGTCATCAGGTTATTGCATCTATTTTAATTAATCCCTGACATACGTTATCCCTTGGTGGATCCAGTACGCTTGAAAGGGTTGGTATTCGCCATATGATTTGTATTCTGTATATATATGTGTATATATATATATATATATATATATATATATATATATATATATATATATATATATATATATATATATATATATATATATATATGCTAATCTTTTTTCACTGTTAAATTTACATATTTACATTGCCAGAATCGTGCAATATTCCACGATATTCAACGCCTTGATATTGCACCCACGTGCAAAGGAAATATTTTCTAACGTAAGCAATTTTTTTGTATGAATTAAGGCAGATATTTCAAGGTCGGCCACATGCCAGCAATTGTTTCATAGACCGACACATACAAACTGCTTTGGCACATTCCGCTATTACTTTTGTGACACAAATGTCTCAGATTTAGCCAGATATAAACGCTATACAGGGTCATCACAATTAAACGTAAGTTATTCACATAAACTGTCTTCTTTAGCTGTTAATAAAAATGAGCAAAAATGTGCTTAACACCTTCATATTTCACTCCACGCTCTTGATGCACGTGAGTGCGTGGTACGCTATGCCGTTTAACAGTCGGTGTGAGGATCTATATGCGCATGAATGATATTATCTGTGCATTGAAGCAATCTACGATTCTGAACTTTATTATTTTAATAATAAAATAATAAATTTTGTTATTAAATATAATTGGTTGTGAATTTTATTATTAAATCTTTGGTAATGAAACAAGAATGAGCATATAATAAAAAGGTTACTGCATTTGAATGGAAAAATATGAACTCGCTTTTTTCGGTTGGATACACTGCACTTCAAAGGTCGTGCAGTATAGCCATCCGAAAAACTCGTTTTCCCATTCAAATGCCGTAACCTATATATATATATATATATATATATATATATATATATATATATATATATATATATATATATATATGAAACTTCCTCAAATCTGAAACCGTAGAAGCTCAAGTTAATTTTTGGTTTTCAAAGGCGTTTGGTGTTTTAGGGGTATCGAAGTCCTGAACGTAAAGATTATGCCTTCTGCATGTGGTAGGTTTATATCACAACATTATCATCAATACCACCCTTACGTTTTAAAAGAAACAAACTAGCAGTAGGAGAATTTTCATTGTGTGCGTATGTGAAAATAGGAACATTGCTTATGTAACGAGAGAGAGAGAGAGAGAGAGAGAGAGAGAGAGAGAGAGAGAGAGAGAGAGAGAGAGAGAATATATTTGATTATGATAGAAAGTTGTTTGACCTCTGAAAAAAAAGCAAATGGTCTTGGTGATTTATGTAATAAATAACATCAAGCACGTTAAGATCATAAGATCATAATCAGATAAACAAGACATTTCTTAATTGGTTTACGTACAAATTTTGAATCATCAACGATTTACCTTAAAAGTCGTTCTTCAATGTGCAAAGACTGAAGTTAGTATATTGTCGGTATTAGTCTGTATCAGCACGTATTAGGTGTGTTGTTTTTACTGAGTTTGCCCCGGTGATTGGTTCAACTACAATACAGCTAATTGTGAAACAAGCGTGAAACAGGTAGCGAAAGAGTTTGGTAAATAAGAATTGCATAAAATATAATTTCAAATAAATTGAAATAGTATTGTCTTCTTTCATTCCTTCATTCGATGTAACTTTGAAGAGATGAGAAGAAAGAACCAACAGGAAATTTTGTGTATACTGTTTCCTCGTACGCATTGCCCGTGTTGTAAAATAATCCAATAACAGAGTGTTTTCAGCAAAAGCAGGTTATTACAACTACAATTTCCTTTCATGTGGGCCAACATATGTGATGAATTTGAATGCATACACGCAGTGAATTGCATTACCACGCATGCAGTAGCGTCTATACCCTTGATTTACAAGCCATTAAGCGTGATTGATGCATTTTGCCAAAGCAATTATAAACACTGTATATATCTAATGACAATATCAGAGGATAACAGTTTATTTCCCTGCATGCATTTGTATTTCAGATCGTGTATTTGAGAGAGAGAGAGAGAGAGAGAGAGAGAGAGAGAGAGAGAGAGAGAGAGAGAGAGAGAGAGAGAGAGAGAGACTGTTCTATTGAATGATCAGCCGTGTTTTATAATGCAACAAACCACGTGCTATATTCGTTGCTAGAGAAATTTTGGCTCCTTACACTTTTACTCCATTGGGAATTATTACGTTCCATTAAAACAGTGTCTTCCTATCGACAACATTATTATGTGTTCTTTTATTGCCACATAATCTTACGTCAAAAAGCATACCGACGTTCGCCAGCTATTCTCGTCTGGAGGCGTCATTTTACCATGTTACTTATAATCGTTACGTATACTTGTAACAAGGTAATCCCACTTACGCCTACACTTTACTTTGTATGCCAACGCATATTTCGTCGTTAATTTTCGACATTTTGGACTCGCTCTCCCTTTCTTGTATCCCCTAACCACCCACATCCCCAAATAAAAAAATTCAAAGCAAACATGTACAAAAACTTATAAAACAGTGGTCCGCTCTTCATCGTTATATGCAAGCATTAATAACGAAAATTTTCACAAATCTGTTTTAAGCCGATAGTGTCCAATGTATTTGCGCAGAGACCATGAATCCGCTCCTAACTATGGAATGATGTCTATAAAGCAAGTAAGACAAATATATATGAAGCAAATTAGAGTTATTTTTCCTTTTTAAGTTCCCATATCAGCCCTCCAGTCTGTACAGAAAGCGATTGTTAGATGTGATTTCATCAATAACTAAGATTTATTTAGTGTCCTCTGCCTTTATTTCTCGTCTAAAAATGGTATACTGGTATTATCACATAAATTTTCCTTCATCCAAAGTGCAAACGACATACCAGTATACTGTCAGGCTTTACATTATATTTACTTCAGCAACAGATATGATTGCTAACGTAAACCAATCTCATAATTCCTGACGTAAATCGATCTTCTTATTGCTAACGTAAACCAATCTCCTGATTGCTGACGTAATACCAATCATCTGATTGCCAACGTAAAACCAAACTTTTGATTCCTAGCATATATCCAATTTTCTAATTGTTACTCTGTAACAAGGTACAAAAAGTTTTAAATAGCATTTATTTTCGGATTACTTGTAACATTTTTTAAATTACACTAAGAACCAAAGATTACTTGCTCCATTAATTAATACAAGGTGTATAGCATTGAACAAATTCAAAACACGGTTTCTAATTTAGACTTTAGGTTTAATTCCATATTTGCGCTAGATATCTAAGTATGGTTCAATTTTTTATTTTTGCTGTTCCTAAATGAGAAGAAGAGGTCTATTGCAGTCATACAATTTCGTGTTCAGGTTAAAGACGAAGGTATCATGATATATAATACTAAATCTATAATCCTAGTATATATACCCACCGTCTTCATCCCCCGATTAAAATATAACTATTACATCATTGCCATAAGAATTGATATTTCATTGGATAACTCAATACCACGTGATTATGTGACAGCAATGTTAAATCGGTGTGGCATCATAACGTCCCGCAGTTGAGTGGTATTTGTGCAATCCTAAAGCATCATAAGTCTTTATTTGAATCATTCATAAATACCTGAGGGGCGCGATATTACCGCAGTATTCTTTTTCCGGTTGTACGTATCGCAGTACTTTTTCTCTATACATGCAAGTCGGTAGTTTCCATCAGAAAGTATTGTACAGAAATTCACGAGTAATTTTGTTGCTAATTTGTGTGTGTGTGTGTGTGTGTGTGTGTGTGTGTTTGTGTGTGATTTAGATTTCTAACGTAGCTTTAACAATTGTTCAGTCATATAGCTACGATGTCTGCAGTGTGACAGTTTATAGTGATGTCTATCACTGGGGCATCATGCCTCAGACATGTAGCATAATGTCCTATCCACGTAGTCACATTATCCTGACACCAGGCCGACCTGTCTTAACACTAATTAGAACCTCTTAATGATGAGCGCCAAGCGAGGCAGCTTTTAGTACAATTATTTAAACATTTTGTTATGACTCGGCTGGGGTTCGAACATACAACCTCCCGCATATGAAGCGAACGCTCTAACCACTAGGCCACTGGAGTGGTTTGTTACTAAGTTAACGATCTTGATAGCATTTTTTTATTTTTAAATGGAAATATCATTAAAATGATATTTTTAGTTGCAAAGTTGATTAAAATGATATTTTTTAGTTTCAACGTTCATTAAAATGATATTTGTTTGCAAAGAAGGTGTACTTGACACAAAATAATTTTGAATATATTAAGCATAATTATATTTCCGATTATGTGTTTGACACGTGTCACTTATGTTTATTTAGTGGCTATATAATGTTGTGAAAGATATTCGAGCCAAATCCAACGCTTGGAAAAAGAAAACAGAAATGACTTTTAATTATTTAATAGCTAATGTATTAACTACCCATATTCCGTAGTTAAAATGGCGCTTTTGTCAATTTGAATATTATGCAATTACCCTAACATAGTATTTTCTAATTTGCTGTTTAAGTGCGTTATTTGCTTACCGGAGTTACCGTTAAATGTCTTGCTCAGGTGTTGGTATCACACTGAAAGTTTCTATGACTATTATGTCAATAGAATAACGATTAAAGTGCAGCCGCAGCCTTCAGTGTCAACATTTCCAAATTCAGTTAAGATGTTGAATGTCAAAGCATTGCGTTTCAGTTATAGTGAAAGCTTTAGCACCCAACATAGTTACCGCATTAAGATTACAACTTCTACAACGATTAGCACGCACAAAGCAGATTCGTATACCACAAATTACTGTTCATTTAATTTCATTTTCGTGGTGGGTGGAGAGGGCTGTGATGCTATTGTTGTAGATAACAAAATGACTATAATATTGTTCTGATTTCCTAGAAATTAGAGCCATATATTTTATAGCTATTGACAGATATTTACAAAAAAAAAAACATAAGTGTCACGACCCTGCACCAGGAAATTTATAAGTTGGTCCCTAAAAATGTATTATAGAGTGGTATATTTAGAAATACCATGACGCAGCCAGCTCTAACAAATGCAATTTTATAACTTTGTTTAGATTAGTATGACGTCATAAAAATATATAATGTACTTGGCGTTGATCAGTATGTTGTCTATTAATTCCTAATTATAGCACACTGCACGTGCACTGTCTATTACCTCCGAAGGAGGAGTACTTTTGAAAGTGGCTAACGAGTTTTACGAGTCGGCAACGAGAAAACAAAAGAGATAGTATTCACAAAATCAGACAGTATACGTTCTCGTAAATAAACATGTATACCGTATGCTCTGACTTCTAATTTGCATTAGTTACACGACGTTTAACACTGCTCGAGAGAAGGAATGATATAACGCATGACAGTTTTATATACTGAAATTAACCGTTATGCATTTTACTGTGATCTGACAATCGATTAATTAATAAGTAATAATAAGTAATAATAAATAATTAGTTTTGATTTGTTCTTTTTCATGTCTCTCTTTATATATATATATATATATATATATATATATATATATATATATATATATATATATATATATATATATATATATATATATATATATATATAATAGCTTAACTAATAATACCATATAGTGATGCCTTAACAACTAATAACAACATATAGTAATACCTTAACTAATAAAATCATCTAGTAATGTGGGGCTCCGAGTGGCCGAGTGGTCTAAAGCGCTGTCCGTTACGGATCACTGCCATCTCACCTCTATCTGCGTGGGTTCGAGTCTAAGATTCGGCGAATGTGGATATGTGAGAGAGCTTGCCAGTAGCTTCTCGTGGGTCGGTGGTTCTTTCCGGTGATTTCCCGGTTTCTTCCTCCACCATTAATACTGGCCGCCATGTATAGCCTTTCCTGTGCTGAAAAATGGCGTTAAACCCCACAACAACAACAACATTTAGTAATACCTGAATTAATGATAACATATAGTGATACCTTAACAACTAATAACAACATATAGTAATACTTTAACTTATAACAACATATAGTAATACCTTAACTAATAATAACATATAGTAATACCTTAACTAATAATTACATATAGTAATACCGTAACTAATAATTACATATAGTAATACCTTAACTAATAACAACATATAGTAATACCTTAACTAATAATAACATATTTGGATCCTTCTTCAGTGGTCTATGGGGTCTTGAAAACACGAGCACACACAAACTTAATAAAGATATAATGGACATTAGGCAGAGTAATATTTTCCCTACATTTGAGATTGGAGGCAAATATGGATACATAGTATGGATTTAATGAAATTTCCCAGCACATGATAGGCTATACATGGTGGCCAGTATATTTGATGGAATAAGAACCTGGGAAAACTCCAGAAAAAACCATCGACCCAATGAAAGCCGGTTAGTAAACTATCTTACCTAGCCACTTTGGCCAAACGTGAAACTCGAAACTATGTTGACAACGTTGAGATATCAATGATCTGCATGTAAGTCTGCCACCAGGGGGTTCCTGTATCATAGAAAGCATGCAGATAACATGGTTGGTATGCAGACATTATGCAGTTAGTTTGCAGATAACATGGACAGTACGCATTTTATGTTACCATACATACATACATACATACATACATACATACATACATACATACATACATACATACATACATGCATGCATGCATACATACATACATACATACATACATACATACATACATACATACATACATACATACACACATAGATGTGTGTGTGTGTCATTACACGTCTAACAACAGCAACATATTCTTGTCATTCTTGCAGGTAACTTACATCGCAGGTTTATCAGTCTAAATTGACTACATAATATGTTTGAGAGAGGCTAATTAAACAAATGCTAATATATATATATATATATATATATATATATATATATATATATATATATATATATATATATATATATATATATATATATATATATTCCTGTGCTTCGAAAACTCATGCGAAATTGTTCGTAACATCAAAACTGAAATTGATTCTTTTGTTCCTCTTATTACCGTCTTACATTATTCCCAGCTTGTATGTGATACACTTAGTTAGGTTGATTTCTTATAAGTTTTTCCATTGTTCTGATTTGTTACATTATATTTCACTATGATAATTTTAGTTCAATATCCTTATTAATACATTTTTGTACGCTATAATCATTATGCATTTTTGTCTGTCATTCTGGTTTGACATATTTTAGTCCGCTTTTTTTACTAGATACATTTCAAACCACTATTCTGATCTGATATATTTTCGTCCACTTTCTGCATTTTTAGTCCATTATTCTGTTATGGAGTCTGATTTATCTGGGACTTCAGGGAGCCATTGTCTTTTTCCTATCTTCATCAGACATTCTCATCCATTAGGTCTAGGTCGAATTGAATATAGGAAATATTGTGCTGCGTCGCCGTGGCGACCAGACTAGCATTTATTCATGGCAAGGACGTCAAATTGTGCAAATGCTAACGTCCAAGGGGGGTCCATAAGCGTCATGCAAATAGGAAACGGCCACATCGGACATATAATTTTACGACAGAGGCTAGCGCATATAAGGAAGTGCCAATATACACAGACATGAAATTCCGTGTCACGCAAGCAATGCCATCTTTGGTCACGGAAGCATGTTCAAATCAATTTTCCTTGAACCAAGATTTATATTTCGAGATCAGATTTAACGCATTTGGATAACCCATATGATAGAAGACTTGGAATATTTTAAAACTAATGCAGTTTGTTGATTTCTCGTGAGATTCGAAAATATAAATCTGAGAGACTATGGAGTCATTTGAATAAATAGCAATGTCCTAATGAGAATAAAGTGATATTAATTTTGGGCTACGTTATAAGTTATTATGCATTTCAAAATACACACGAGCGTTTAATAGCAGAGCGATCCGTCTTGTTCAATCTGTTCTGGCCTGAAAAAAAAACTAAAAAAAAACTTTGTAATATTGATTCATAAGAACAAGATGCAACACTAAGAGATAGTTCTTCTTGTCCATTCTGCACATTTCAAGCACTGCTTTGATTTCCTAGTTTTAGAGAAAGAAAATAAGTAGACACTAATTATTCTTTTCACAGGGTTGTATTCCCACACCAATGCATTTGCTGTATGTATATTTCCAAAACTAAAATGTACACATGCAGTCCATGTTTCTCAAGATACAAATCATCGCAAGCCAAATTTGTGGCTGAGCTAATTGATTACGTATTTTATCATGAGTGTGTATGGGCGTGCGCGCGCGTGTGTGTATGTGTTGGATTTTTGAACGTAACTTTAAAGAATTTCAGACATATTGCGAAGATGTCTGCAGTGTGGAAGATTATAGTGAAGTCTAGCATTAGGGAATCATTCCACAGACACCATGCCCTACCCTCTTAATGCTGAGCCCCAAGCAGATTGTACTATTTGGTACGACTCATTTGGCGTTCGAACCGGTGACCTCCCGCTTCAGAGGAGGACATTCTAACTCCTTAGACTGTAGGAACGGCCCTGTTTTTATCTTAAAGTAATAATTTGAATAAAGTCTGAATACGATATTACATTCAATTTTATACTCGGATTACATGTTTGCAAAAGGACGTCCGCAGAAGTTATTACAAGGCCTGCACCATTGTCTGTAGTATCCAGTTACATGGGCTCCCTTTAAATTAGATTTTCTCAAGGATTACATGCGCTGTGTATCTGCATTTCGTAACTGACTTTTGTACAATGCCATATTAATGGTCTGCTTGTATAGTGACCTTTGTTTTGCAAACAATATAATACATAGCTAATATTTCTCTATCATTACCGATTAAATATTAAGGTCATTGTTTATTGTTTAAACAAATATGTTTAGTTAAATCGGAGCCTTATACATTAGTGTTTCTTTTGGAAATTCCTAACCTTGTTGACAATTTAGAATGTTTTAGAAAGAAAATTGAATTGGCTCTACTATTGTGTCTTAGCTTTGTAAAATAATGTTGCTTACGTTAAAATTATTAATTCGTACTTTAATATTCAAAGAGTAACCAGTCTAATTAGTGTGTACAGTTTTAAATTTGGATGGATTTATTTATATAAATTATACACTTGAATTACAGTGATCATCAATACTTCTTCAACTAAATATTTAATTTATAAATATAGTGAATTCATTCATTGATACTTTGGATTATAGCCTTGAGATACATCAAAAGACTGTTAGTACATCAGCACATTGGAGTCTACAGGCACATCAGCACATTCAATATACATTTGGACTTAAGACATACCTTTTAGGACCATTTGACATTTAATTCACGATACTGTAAGTTCTTTTTAAACTTTCACTTTGTATTATAAAAAAAAAAAAAATAATTTGCCAAATTTTACCAAACATGTTTTGGTTTTTTTTCCCTTTTCCTATTACTTAGTTTAAGACCATAGAGTCGCAGAAGAACATTTGGAGGTAATCCGTGAAACGCATGTCTATAAATTATTTCAGAAAACTTCAATTTGTTTTTTAAATTTAACTTCATTTTGTTTAGGTCTTATTTAGTCCCTGGTGTTTTAATTTCACATATTTGATAAATCTAGACTGATGCCGACAAGCTTCACAATGTCATCATAAGAGGGGAATTTTATTTGGAATTGTATTCAGGAAGGTTTAGAGTCGCTTGAAAAATAATGAATTATGCCAGAAAAATAATGATCTTTCCGAAGCGACCACTTCTTTAATGGAACCAAAATGAAATATAAGTTTGCCCAATATTTTGTAGAAATGAAATTTTTGGATACAAATGCTTTAGGCTTGTTTAGTAAGTCCCATTCGAGCTCTAAAATGACTAAATCGAACTGAAATTAAAACACCAGATAGAAGTAGAGTTAAAATAGTTTTATATTCAGAAAAAAGAAAGAATAGAGACAAAAGCAAATGAAAAAATAGAAAGAAGAGAGAAAAATGTAAATGCATTTGTAGAGAGAGAGAGAGAGAGAGAGAGAGAGAGAGAGAGAGAGAGAGAGAGAGAGAGAGAGAGAGAGAGAGAGAGAGAGAGAGCAAATGAAAACGAAAAGATTGAAATGCAGAGGGAAATTAAGCTCAGGTAGTTTTGTTAAACAATCCAAACAACATTGAAAATTACAGCCATTGATTTAATTTGTTTAGACAAATGGAAATTGAACTCAGTGGAGTTTTTGCTATAATATGCACACAATGGAAATCAAACTCTGATTTATTCCGTATTAAACTTATTTACCTATTCAGACAATGAGACTGAAATCAAACAAACTACACGTATTCAAGTCGACTTGCAAATAATACACATGAGTTTCACTCTAAGCATATTATCAAAAATATAGGCTTGGGGGTTACATTTTCTATAGAACTAGGATAGCATATTTGGTCATAAAAGACTCCTCTGTCATGAGGTACCCACGCGGATAGACACACACTCATGTCTACATACACATTAAGGTTTGCAGACACACTAAAGTCTACATACACATTAAGGTCTACATACACACTAAGGTCTACAGACACACTCTGGTCTAGAGACACACTAAGGTCTACAGATACACTAAGGTCTACATACACATTAAGGTCTACAGACACATTAAGGTCTACAGACACATTAAGGTCTACAGACACACTAAGGTCTATATACACATTAAGGTCTGCAGACACACTAAGCTCTACATACACATTAAGGTCTACAGACACACTAAGGTCTACAGACACAGTAAGGTCTACATACACATTAAGGTCTACATTCACACTAAGGTCTACAAACACACAAAGGTCTACAGACACACTAAGGTCTATATACACATTAAGGTCTGCAGACACACTAAGCTCTACATGCACATTAAGGTCTACATTCACACTAAGGTCTACATTCACACTAAGGTCTACAAACACACAAAGGTCTACAGACACACTAAGGTCTATATACACATTAAAGTCTGCAGACACACTAAGCTCTACATACACATTAAGGTCTACAAACACAAAAAGGTCTACAGACACAATAAGGTCTATATACACATTAAGGTCTACAGACACAGTAAGGTCTACAGACAACACTAAGGTCTACAGGCACACTAAGATCTACATGCACATTAAGGTCTACAGACACACTAAGGTCTACAGACACACTAAGGTCTACAGACACATTAAGGTCTACAGACACACTAAGGTCTATATACACATTAAGGTCTACAGACACACTAAGGTCTACAGACACACTAAGATCTACATACACATTAAGGTCTACAGACACACTAAGGTCTACAGACACACTAAGGTCTACAGACACATTAAGGTCTACAGACACATTAAGGTCTACAAACACACCAAGGTCTACATACACATTAAGGTGTACAGACACACTAAGGTCTACATACACATTAAGGTCTGCAGACACACTAAGCTCTACATACACATTAAGGTCTACAGTCACACTAAGGTCTACAAACACACAAAGGTCTACAGAAACACTCAGGTTTGCATCCTCAGATTTACGTAATAATTAAAAATTTCAGCTGTAAGTTCAGATTGAGGCACACGTATATGCTTTTTTTCTGGACACTACTACCAGACCAGGTAGAAAGCAATTCTGTACACACATACATCTACGAAAAGCCAACTGATGCATAATATTATCTTCACTCGTTCAGCTATCACCCCAATCATTGCATTCGGAACATATCGTATGACCAGGCAAGGCGGATATTCATTCGGAACATACCGTATGACAAGGCAAGGAGGATACTCAGAATATACTCTGCCGATGAAGGATTCATAAAAAATGATTAGAAGAGTTTTCTCAGTATGTGATGACCACAGGCTAAGACTAAGACCTCATAGTGGAGATGAGCACAAAGCCCTCAGCAAACGAACCGCAATGAGCCACTAAACTACAGAAGAAAGGAAATATTTCATCAGCTACTTTTTTATCCTGACGTACCATGCGAACTACTCCAAAGTAGGTCAAATAACACACGAATACTGACCCATCGTGGGACCTTTAGACACTCTACAAGTATTACTCCCGAAAAGACCAGTAAAACCTTACAACAGACTGAGCCAAAGACGTTCTGGTCAGATAGAGGCTAATGCCAATTAGAAAACTGAACCATCCTGGAAAGTTTCGTCCATGTGGCAAACGAACCGCAATGAGCCACTAAACTACAGAAGAAAGGAAATATTTCATCAGCTACTTTTTTATCCTGACGTACCATGCGAACTACTCCAAAGTAGGTCAAATAACACACGAATACTGACCCATCATGGGACCTTTAGACACTCTACAAGTATTACTCCCGAAGAGACCAGTAAAACCTTACAACAGACTGAGCCAAAGAAGTTCTGGTCAGATAGAGGCTAATGCCAATTAGAAAACTGAACCATCCTGGAAAGTTTCGTCCATGTGGCAAACGAACCGCAATGAGCCACTAAACTACAGAAGGAAATATTTCATCAGCTACTTTTTTATCCTGACGTACCAAGCGAACTACTCCAAAGTAGGTCAAATAACACACGAATACTGACCCATCGTGGGACCTTTAGACACTCTACAAGTATTACTCCCGAAGAGACCAGTAAAACCTTACAACAGACTGAGCCAAAGACGTTCTGGTCAGATAGAGGCTAATGCCAATTAGAAAACTGAACCATCCTGGAAAGTTTCGTCCATGTGGCAAACGAACCGCAATGAGCCACTAAACTACAGAAAAAAAGGAAATATTTCATCGGCTACTTTTTTATCCTGACGTACCATGCGAACTACTCCAAAGTAGGTCAAATAACACACGAATACTGACCCATCGTGGGACCTTTAGACACTCTACAAGTATTAATCCCGAAGAGACCAGTAAAAACTTACAACAGACTGAGCCAAAGACGTTCTGGTCAGATAGAGGCTAATGCCAATTAGAAAACTGAACCATCCTGGAAAGTTTCGTCCATGTGGCAATTATCAAAACACGTCAAAATATGATAGAGACCGGCACATTCTCTATCAAAGCGAAAATTGATCAATGGAATATACGTGGTCCAAAGAGAAAATGAAAACAGCGAATGGAATTTATTTCACATGCAAGATCTACAGCGTTCAGTTTGTTTGAGAAATTGTAAAGATAAACAAAAGGATAAATTTTCATATATTGGACTCGGTGATAAATAAGCTGGACAAAAGAGTAGTTGCAAAATAAATATATTCTCCTGACTGCTTCCGAAACAAGAAACGAAAATGAATCGTATATAACACACGGACCTCGCTGCTTAAAGCAAGAAAACTACAACAAAGACAACCACACGCAAATAAACTCATCATCTGCCAACAGCCACAACATTTTGAGATAAATAATTCATTGCATTTGCTCATAACTCACTCACCTAAAATTGCTTTTGTTTTTTTGTTTTTAATAATTCTTGCTGATGTTAGTATTGCTACTCCCATCACTGAAACAATTAAATATCTGGGATTAAGTTCATGGTTTCAAAGTTTAACATCAGAGTAAAACAGATGGCGCTACAGCTCTTATCATTTGCACGTTTGTTTGCTATATCAATTTGTCAAGTTGAAGTCAACTAAGATACCCATACAAATACACCCTTTCATTCCATTATAAATAGCCATGAAAAATATTTAAATTTTAACGTTGTTTTGATGCTTATTATTTTTAGTCTTATCTATCTTTTATATTGACCTTCACCTTTACAAATATGACCTACTGTATGGCGCTAAATAGCCTAAAAGTGCTGGTGCGCCGTTAAAATTAAATCAATCAATCAATCAATCACAAAGACTCAGGAAAGAATAAAAAAAAGATTAAGCTAGAAACAAGCTTTGTACACTTCACTGACAGTTTGTTGCATTTATGTAAATCAATCCCTGACTCGCGCGATCTCTTGATAGGTGCGATACACATTCAAGCTTACGTGCCTTTGTAACTAGTCTTAGTATCTGCCAATACATCGAATACTTAAAGTGCCACAACAGTGTATCTACATTTATTCAGTCCATTTCTAATTGAATGAGAATATATATTAAAAATACGAATGTACAATATCATATTGAAAAGTTGTCAATAATAACTGCGTGGGAGCCTAAAGAATATCGCGTTTGGGCCTGTCTACAAAAATAACCGAATGCAACCGACGACCACTTCCGGTATTTAGTGTAAACAAAGCGTGACGTCACATTATGAACACTTCTTGTAAACAAAGGGTTGGTATCATTATATTATGGAAAAGTCTTCCGAAACTGAATATAAAAGATGGCACTCTACAGTTTCGTATTTAGCATAGGGTTAAAATTTTAAAGAAAAGGAGTTTCCCCGGGTTTCCTCACTAGTTATACTGGTGTTTTAAAAGAGACTTTGTATATCTTAGGTATTGTTCAAAGAACCTTTAATTCCCTTTATTTTGATGTATGATTGATGGATGTAATATGGGTTAGAGAGTATACAGCTTGACCTTACTGCAGATGTGCACCTTTCAAAAAAGTGCTAGCTCTACTTGCTCATTTTCACTTCTCGAACTTCAGAGGTAAATTGTAAAAAAAAAGAGCCGATAACTTTTTTTTACATTTTATGTATTTGGTAATTCAGTCATTGCACTTTTAGAAGCTGGTATTGTCTAGTTTGGCAAAATTCATTTTCCATATTTTAATAGCTGCCAAGAATAGTGTACTTTAGACAAATTTTGGTTGATTTTTGGAGCACAAGGGAGCAGTCATTTTAGTTTGCAGTGTCCTAAGCTCATTTTAAATTTTCAAAAGTACAATATCCAAAGAAATTTCAGCCACATTACATGAAAGTAGTATATAGGTATGCCAACATTCTCTCCACTGTGCATGTTTAAAATGCAAACAACTTCACCTTACATACATCACTCTCTCAAAAGTACATAATAACTGGTGAGCGCCACCATAAAGAGTATATAGAAATTATTATTGTATGATTTAGTTTTGATTGTATGGCTGAAATATTTAAGTTGCAAGCATCAAAACAGTCCTTTGTAATAATTGTCCTATATTTTCCCCCTCAGAACAGCATTTATTAGAGTCAGAGTCTTAAACCGGTACAGCCCCCCCTCTTTATGATAAAAAGTGAACAATTTTAAAAATGTGCATTGCATTTTGTCAACATAGCAACCAGTGTCATGCTGATAGATAGGAACATGAAACTAACCATATTTATTCCAAAAATGTCAACAATAAATTTAACAGTTATAAAAGGGATATTACAGGTGAGGTTCATAAAGATCAAAGGTCAAAGGGTAAAATATTAACTAATTTTTTTTATATGGAAGAAAGCAAATTTGCTTTGTTATCATTTATTTTTTAATTTCATTGCAAATAAATGAAATGAAACATTTTCTCTATGTATTTCTGTTATGTATTGCAACATTTTTCAATTTAAGTTGACTTTATTTCTATATTCTAAGACTTCTAATTTCCCCATAATGAAGGTCACTACTCACCCAAAAATGCCTCATAGCAAAGTAGGTATACTAGAGCAAAAATAAGCATAATTAGCTTATTTTCATGAATAAAATCATTGTTAATGTACCATTTTACTCAGAAGATCATACATAAAAATATGAAAATAATTTCATATATGTTTATATTTGTTTTTAAGGTGGCACTCTACAGTTTCGTATTTAGATAGGGTTAAAATTTTAAAGAAAAAGAGTTTCCCTGGGTTTCCTCACTAGTTATACTGGTGTTTTAAAAGAGACTTTGTATATCTTAGGTATTGTTCAAAGAACCTTTAATTCCCTTTATTTTGATGTATGATTGATGGATGTAATATGGGTTAGAGAGTATACAGCTTGACCTTACTGCAGATGTGCACCTTTCAAAAAAGTGCTAGCTCTACTTGCTCATTTTCACTTCTTGAACTTCAGAGGTAAATTGTAAAAAAAAAGAGCCGATAACTTTTTTTACATTTTATGTATTTGGTAATTCAGTCATTGCACTTTTAGAAGCTGGTATTATCTAGTTTGGCAAAATTCATTTTCCATATTTTAATAGCTGCCAAGAATAGTGTACTTTAGACAAATTTTGGTTGATTTTTGGAGCACAAGGGAGCAGTCATTTTAGTTCGCAGTGTCCTAAGCTCATTTTAAATTTTCAAAAGTACAATATCCAAAGAAATTTCATCCACATTACATGAAAGTAGTATATAGGTATGGCAACATTTTCTCCACTGTGCATGTTTAAAATGCAAACAACTTCACCTTACATACATCACTCTCTCAAAAGTACATAATAACTGGTGAGCGCCACCAAAGCTGCGATTATCTGAAGGAAGTGAATTGTCACTGTCCTGCGGGTCTTCGCAATTCGAATATCGGGAGGTAACAAGCACAGAAGATTCTGAATTCTGAAAATGGTGGAGAAGTGACTGCCGGTGTATACAAGATAGATTGACGGACAGTACATTGTTTTCTGAATATGTCTATGGCTTAACTTACGCTATATATATATATATATATATATATATATATATATATATATATATCCAATGATATTTACAGTACTGTTCAGCAGTCTCCTGTTTGTTTACAAATTGATTTTTTTTACCGATAATAATGGCTGACCGTAATATTCAAGGGTAGAAAAGTAAATATACGTTGATAGGTAAAAGGTATCAGTTGTAAGCTTCGAAAACGTGAACAAATTGATAAAATTTACAAATACTTCAGATTCTTTGGAGACGAGGTTCTGTTGAAATTAGGCAGGATATTACCTTAATGATATTAAAACTTAATTCATATTCTCTACCCTGTAGTATAAAATAAAATTTCAAATTTCTTGTATCTATGCTAATAGTTGATTTTTATAAACTATGAAAAAGAACCTTTTTATATGGTAAGCATTTAATTTCAATTTCTATCTTCATATCTAATTTAATTTTAGTGCTTTACTAATTATTTTACCTTTATCTGACTTTAGTCAATATGACATTGTACTGTGCTATTGATGTGTTTATGAATATGAGATTAAATTGCACAAGCAGAGCATAATGCAATAAAGAAAACTCTATTTTAGGTGTATTTGTGGACTTTGAAATTTCCCACAGCAACAGATGTTTTCATTATCTATGCATGACAGCAGAATATTGGGTTATTAATACAGCAAATAAACAAACCACTTTTCCAGCCATTTTATGATACCTTCGTGGACTGATCACCTGTCTGAATGCCTAAACTATCTAACATTTATACCACAGTGATACTGATAAATCATGCAAAAAAAACACCACATATACAAGTATTGTTTTATTTTATGTTTGTGTCAGAAAATAAATATATTGGTTATATATATATATATATATATATATATATATATATATATATATATATATATATATATATATATAAACTTTATTGATATCATAACTAATAATGATAACCTACAGTGGTCCACTACTAACACTATCTACTAAAACTGCAGATGTCCTAATTTGATGCATCAAGCATAATTTTTACTTAATTTTCAAATATTATTTCAAATGTTATTTCAGAAGACATCAACATGCAGCATTTAAACAATTTGCTCTTTGTTGTTGGCAATTCTTGGGCGAGGAAATGTGTTGTTCAGAGGAAATGTGTTGTTCAGAGGATGCACACTGCCTTTCCTGATCAAAACCTGAACTACACTGGCTTTCATGAGACTGACAGTGATTAAACCTGCTAAGAAGATTTTGAGTTGCAATATCCTTATCAGGCCTCTCATAATAATGGTGGTGGTACATCTACCAGAAGTTTTACTCCTTCATCATTCATGTGAGACACCTGTCAAATTCTAAATGCTGTTTTCATCAGACATTCAACATACTCTGCAAGTTAAAGAAAATTTAATATGCATTATATTGTACAAGCAAAAAACTGCAACATTTTGTTAATACATGAATTAAAAATATTTGTCGTCAAAATTGTTTGCATATTTTTATATTTTTATCACAGGCAAAATCATGACCTTTAAAATTAAGTGCTAACTTTAACAAATTTTTTACCTTTACTGTTTGAATGTGATAATAATATAGGTACTTACATTTGGTGCAACAGTATTTATATCTCTAAGTGATGTATTCCTTTCTATTCATTAATTACTAATGTATATTCTTACCATATGTTGAGTCAACAAAGATTTTCCTGACAGTGTATTCTCCTTTCTTGTACTTTGGATACACTATTTTATATCTGGCTTTCCCATCCTTAGTGCATACTTGTTCTTTTTGGCTGTTTTCATTAAAATGCAACGCAGCTAGCCAAAGCCTATTTTAAAGTAAATTAAGATGCAAAATATATTAATTCTATCAAAAGTCAGTTAATATATTTTTTAGATACTTTATTTGCGAACATTCCAAAACACAAAACTGTTATACAATTTTAGATTGCAGAATATCAAAATATCACATCCTGATATCTATGGTTTAATTTGATGAGTATACTGGACTATAAATAAAGCACTGAGAAACCTGAATCAGTATTTTTTGTGTGCAATAGTTTAAAATTTACCTTGAAAGCATTCCAATCATTTTTGGTGCAAAATGATTGATCACGGAGTGGTATCCCTCCAGTGCTTTAGTCTGTTGTCCAGATGACAGCATTGGTACATCTTTTCTCATTCGTCTGCTGGTCACAATCTCATCAAGCTTTTCAAATGATTGAGATCCTATAAGTTAAAAAATATATTCATCAAAGCTTTGGTTTTGCTATCCTGCATGAAAATTAAAGTGTGCACTAACAAAAATGTATCTAAATTCAATAAATTACTAGACCAATAGAGTTAAGTCAAAAGTCACATGACATGTTGTCCATAAGATGCTTTTGCATACCAGATATCATTATCAATAAGAAATACATCTACTAATTAAATAAACTCATGGACCTAAGCAATTATTGCCAAGAATACACTGAATCATTTTTTTTTACCTGGTTTTAACCACCTCTTTTGTCTTTCTCTTCTTCTCTTCCCTCCAAAATACCATGTTCACATGATACAAATAAATCACAATGGTCGGAATGCACATTACTGCTGTGGTATATAACAGACTGTCACTTTTCCAGCATTAATTCTTTGTTTTGGTCAATTGATGATGCTGCAGAAATTATTTTGGGATACAAAAATTGTTCCCAAATTTTCTATGATGAATGCAATACAAGCCCCTATCCACCATAACAGAATGAGCTTGAAACATTAAAACAACATATTTTTGGTTAATACATCTTGTCAGAAATGTCACACTCATAATCTCTCTCTCTCTCTCTCTCTCTCATATATATATATATATATATATATATATATATATATATATATATATATATATATATATATATATATATATATATATAATGAAGTTAAATTGTATGTACCTCTTCATGTTGTTAAATGAATTTTCTAAGTATTTATCCTGAGTTGTCTCACTGTCTGATTGTTGTGAACATTGTTCCTGATGTGCTGCAATAATCTAAAACAAAATGTACCTTATTAGAGAACATTTATCAGTCACTTATATTGATGGCTATTCAGTGACTTCCCAAAAGTAATTACAGTTATGATATAACTGAAATATTCCCAAAATATCATAATATTGTCAAATTTCTAATGAATTTTGTTTTGTAGAGATTTTTATTCATTAGCGATGGGAATAAACCTCTTCATGCTTGTCAATATCTATATTTAACCTGATTCCCACATTAGTCTGATAATGAAATATGTATGTAGGCCTTCTAAATCTACGAACATTATTTTCGATTCACATGATAAAATAAATTTGAAGTCAACATGACATTTTTGATAATATTTATCAAATGTTTATATATCAGTTCTTGATTTATTAGATACTTACTGCATTTATTTTGGAAACTATGAAAGGATGTTCTACATGGTACAAATGGAAATGATGCGGTGACAGATTTGTTGAATATTATATTTTAAATAGTATGGTACTTGTCATTAAACACTCACCATTGATGCTTCTCTCTTTTAACAGCCTCTTCTTTTTTTGTCTTTGGCGGTGACACTTGACTTCCTCTGGTGGTGACAACATTTAAAGCTTACACAGTTGATGCCTTGGTGTTGAAGGCTCTGATACATTTACAGTTACCTTGGCTTGATTTTCAGTTTTCATCACACAGTGGATAGAAGGGACGGCATCATCATCGAGTTTGACTTTCTTTGGTGCTCTATACCCATATGCCCAACCTCAAATTTATACCTAAATGAGAAGCATGCTGGTGTGAAATGAAAGGAGCAGAGGGCAGAAAACTCAGTCGGACCGTCCCAGTGTGCTCTTTTAATTTTTACAAAATCTGTCAACCTACGTCGAAGTGCTTGGTCTTTCGGGAAGGAATGCATGGAAAATCCATCAGCATTTGTATTTCCACAGTTTGCTGCAACACACCTAACCCCGCTGCCCATGCTTATACCACCACGGTCATCTCTTGGCATGATTATGATGATAAAGCTTTTAAAACAAACTAATATGGAACTGAACATGTGCTTTGTTTATGTTTTGAAAGAAACGGAAGTTAAGATGTGTTCAAAATGTGACGTCAGGCATCTTCACACTCCGGAATTTACCGAGCGATAAAATCAATCAGGTGTGCATTAATTTTGAAAACACACCTTAGCGTATTTCTCAGTTATCATGGCAAATTTTTTTTCATCCGTTATTTTTATACCGCTTCCAGATTTTATTTTCAATTCAAATAATATTCTATTGTATTAACGTTATCTGCACTGGTGTGGCACATTAAGTTTGCTGTACCTCTCGCTGTGCATACTTAATTGGCCTGCAGTAAATCGGTTAAGTCAAACCTGCAAGTATGGATAACAACGTGATTTTGCCGACCGCTTGAAATACGCAAACATTTCTAAGAAAATGAATATAACCAACTTAGGAAGTCTGATGTACCTGTTTGCCATCGATGTCCATGTGTTAATAGGCTATTAGTTTCATCACAAAAAGTTCACAATTGCACCTCTTACCATAATATAAGTGAGCAAAACCTTGCGAAGTTATGTCCGATAAAATTGCTGATTTCATGGTCATTTTGAAAAGCAAACTTGAGTTTTTTAGTGACATACTTGTGTTAATGGCTAGCACTGCCAGAATTAAGAATGGGGTGTAATCCATCTTGTGTAAATCTAATACTTAAATAAACAAATGAATACATTGCACACGTCTATTTTGAATTAGTGCTTTTCATAATATGGGTTTAATTAGGGTAAACACTATGCATTATGCAACCAAAATGCCAATAAAAGTCGTACATACGTTTCACTTCTTTTGATGATATGTCTTTTGAAATGATTTTAAAAAGTGTTATTGTTTACCAATAATAACTCACTTTGATAACATTATCCTAAATGCTATGTTGAATCGTACTCTATCTACATATATATCTACATAGGCTACATATCTATGAAGGCAACAATTTCTAGCATACTCCTTTTCTTCTCCGTTAACTTTACAGACCGCTCTAGTGTCATAGTGGTTAGATTGTCTTCCTCGGATGCGGGAGAGTGGTCGTAGGCTCGATTCTCGGCTGAGTCCTACCAAGGACTTATAACAATTCTACTAACAACTGCCTCGCTTTGCGCTCAGCATTTATAAGTTAGTATTATGATTGGTCGGCCTCATGTCAGGATAATATTACTGGGTGGGACATGATGCTGCATGTCTGCGGCATGTGTGGCACAGTGCTAGAGATCGCTATAAACTGTCACACTGCAGACATCGTAGCGATATGACTGAAAATTTATTAAAGCTGCTTTAAAACTCCAACTCACACACACACACACACACACACACACAGACGCACATGTTGTTTTTATATTATCAGCATTGTGCATCATTTTACGATACTGTACACTCATATTGGACGCAGGTGTAGACATGTGTGCCTGAAGGATTTGTTAACAAGCGTGAGAGACCGAGTATTGAAAATACCATTCAGATTATTTAATGTGATGGACGCAGTATTGAAAACACCACTCTGACTATTTAAAGGGTTATTTATGGGAAATGTTCGTAACATTTTGTTAATGGAATCGTTCATACTATGACCAGTCATATCTGAGCTATATAGAAATATCATACCAACGCATTCTGAGGGCAAGAGATAACGCCTATATTTCACATACGTACTATTGTCTACGTGAATGAACTATATTAGTGGGGAAGAAAGGAAATGCATGTCTTGTTAGAAAAGTTAGAATCTCCAGAGCTAATAATCCAAAACGATGAAGAATTCTTATTTCCGCTAGGTGAATGTTGTGTGATTCAGCAGACGCTTTGCAATTTCCCGCATTAACTTTGTTAATACAATGTTTCGAACTTAGGTCAGTGATAGATGCCTTGATGCTGAGTTTAAGTCATAACATAACTGGAGAAGCATGCAATTGACCAGGCACAAACATATTTTCTTTAACTGGTAATAACAAATGGCAAAATATACTTACATTTTTGCATCTTGAATTTCCTCAAAATGTACTTCCTTCGTTCTGCACAGCTTTTCCATGGGTTTTAAAGCTTGCATTTATCGGCATTGTACTGTAATTTCAACTACGTTCAAAGTGCATTCTACTTACTGCACTCAAAATGAAATGAACGTAAAATTCCACATGGTCTTTTTATCAAACACAATTTAAAGAATTTATATTTTTCCACGTTATGATTCCAAAACATTTAAGGACAGAATAGAACACATTTACTGCTGAGTCAAAACCTGTCGCACAGTCCATGTTCAAATGGCTGGCACGTGCATTTTGTGTACAATAGAAACATTTACTAGAACTATGGAATTGAGTACAATCGATTAAAAATAACCTCCCAAATCCATTCTTTCCAGACCAATTTGAATAGATCCTGCAATGTGTATTCATTTGTAATATGACAATAGACTTTGGTTTTACGTAGATCAAAACGACAATTCCTTTCGAAAGTGATGTCGATCGCGCAACCATATTCAAATTTGGATAGGCGGATTTATGTGCGCATTGTTGTTGTATAATGATGAATCTGCGTTAATAGTTTGAAGGACCGTGTTAGAACAGACTAACCACAAAAAGTGTACAAAACGACATTTGAAACAAGTTGCTCAGGGATCAAATCCGTTTGGCACCACTTCCTCTGGCCATATTATATGTTTGTCTAATAGTTATGCTGATCGTCTTGAGGCAGCACCTAAAGATCCGATTTTTAAACACAGCAATCCATTTGATATAACTAATTACAGACCAATTTGCTTTCTACATACACACAAACTGTCTGAGGAATCAGTTTATAACCATCGCTCTTTAAGACAATTTTAAGAAATATATAGGTCTAATTCGGAACTGCCATGGATAACAGGCCATTCGTTCAGGTTTACTCGAAGATTGGAAATGCCATGGATAACAGGCCATTCTTTCACGATTACTGAAACATTGGAAATGCCACGAATAACAGGCCATTTTCTCACGTTTACTCGAAGATTGGAAATGCCATGGATAACAGGCAAATCTTTCACGTTTACTCGAAGATTGGAAATGTCACGTATAACAGGCCATTCTCTCACGTTTGCTCGAATATTGGAAGAAGGTTTTAGTCAAAAATATTAGCTGTATATATTTCGGACGGATTTATCAAAATATTTTGACTATATCGTTCCTGCTATTCTCTTTTACATATTTGCTTATGTAATTCAATCAACTTAATAGAGATTTTATTCAGTTAAATGTCTAAATGTAAGCATCGTTAATGGCTCATGATGTATGGAATACTTGTATTGATATTCAAACAGTGTCTTGTTCTAGGGTCTCCTTTAATTTGTAATGCTTTGATTCATTGTGATTTTTATTGCATTTAATATAACCAGACTAATGGCAGCTATACTTTCTTTCACCGCTAGATTTTCGAGATATGCGACATGCAACCAGTACTTAACACACGCATTCGCTGTAGTATACATCTACACTCACGTACACTACTATGTACATTTAAATTTCATTGCTTGTTAGTTAGTCATTTTAATATTTTTATTTCTTGGTATTCTATTGTAATATAACATTGTATGTTGGACATAACCTTATCCAATCAGGTTTAATTTCTACTTCTCCTGAATTGTACTTTTATACTTAAAACAACTAATACATGGCTGGAATATCGTCTATGTGTCTGTGTTTAATATCAGGATAAATTTTAATAGAAGTAAACATGTTTATTTGGGTCTTGTTCTATGTTACCGGAATTCCTTTGTAATATACCTGGTGTGCCCGACATAGTCCAGGTTATATATTATATCTTTAAGCAACAGACTTAATAATTATAAATAACATTTTATTTTGTAAACAAAAAAGCCTCTCGATAGTTATTTTACTTTAGGTAATTATTTCCTTTTTTAGCAAATATTAATTGTGACCTAAGGGCAAGACGATGACAATCATGTCACAGGAAAGATTACATGTCCGCTCTTTAACATCCATCAGATTCAATATTGTTGTGACCAGAAATTCATTTGGGCTGGAATTTGTTTCTTCATACGATTCAATTGAAGTGATTTGTCTCTGGAAATACAGAGTGTCCATACATAAAACATATTCTGGGATAGAGAGGTTCACATGGATATACAGTCAACTCAGTTCTGGAATTATATTGATGTTTATCAACAAAAACTATGTTGGTACAACAACATGATACAGGCCGCCACAGGGAAATCACCAACTTTAGCGTGAGCCTTAATTTGGATTTCCAATAAAGTTTGTTCAGAACTGTAATTATTAGAAATTGTGTCAGTGGTTCTATAATTATTTGGAATTTATTTTATAGCAATGTAAGGTCCTGCTGTGTTATATTTTCACGTTGTGTTCTAGGGGTATAAGTAATTTGTTGAATTTTACATAAAGTGTTACTGTTTGCTCATTTCTATTACATATTTTAAGAAGATAGTCTCGTAGCAATACATACTTAGATATAAATACACATTTCGATATGCATACACACTTTGTAGACATACACTGTAGACATGCACACTCCGACAGACATATCGTAGTAGACATACACGATCTGGTAGACATACACTCCAATTTCTGGTTTATATAATGTTACCTGTCTAGGATCGTACAAATGTAACAGGAACACAGTGAAACCAACAAGCTATGTAAAATGTAACAAATACACAATTTCCCTAGAGAAACAAAGTAAAAATTAGATAAAGTACTTACGTTTGATAAATTAAATTCAAAATTAACGCAAGAATTTAAAAATATAAGTCCAATCAATACAAAGTTTTAAGTGAATCACACAGTTTGAATCCCTATAAAATTCCAAGATGGAAAGGAGATAATGTTTTCTATAACCTTCAAAGTGTTGCCGTGTTAAAAGTTCCTTGTTTAATCATATAACACAATAAATCAGTTTAAAATTTCAAATAATTTCAATAAATGTCTTTGCCCAAGAATTCTAACGAGGAGCAAGTATATGTATGTATTCCAGAGAAATGAATTACTAATTTCGAAAATTAAAAACTCAAACTGGTCACAACAAAACACATTTAAGCTTTAAATGTTTAAATCACAACTAAATTGATTGTTATGATAAAAAGTTTTAAGCCTGGCTAAAACGCAAAATAGATTCCCGGGTCGGGTCACAGGAGCACCATCTAGAAGGTCAAGGAAACTTTTTCACATGTCTAAAGTCACGTATTACATAGTAGCTTTAGCTGAAAAGCAATGATTTTACCATAAAAATGAATAATAAAAAAACCTGTTTACTCCATAGCTGACACTGATTCTAAATCTAGGCCAGCAAAATATACAATGTTGCAACTGCTGGCTGCTTATCAGACCAAACATAACTGAATTGAACTGACTTGAATTTCTATTTGAAAAGATCAAATCCAATAGACACAATTATCGTTACAATTACATGTAATGGAACAAAAATAAAAAATAAATTTTTTTTTTATAAAACTAGCAAACAAGTAATTAATTTACATATACATAACAATACACACTCCGATTTAATTCTCTTTCCGTATTACAAAATCATTAAAGTATACACACAGATTCGGGTTTTCCTGCTCATTTAGGCACACGCACAAACACACACACACACACACACACACACACACAAACATACACACACATTTTTAATGTACAATTGGTAACTAACAGTTTCCAAAACGTTTCGAGGTAATAAATAAAATCTCCTACTGAGAAACAAAAACACTTGTATGAAAGAGATAACTTATAATAGACAGTCTGAAATGAGTAAGCTATATGGACGTTAGGCATTATTGTCTAACTAGCAAAAGTCTATAACAGAAATGATGAAAGATTGGACAAACTGAGCAAATACTTGCTTAAAACTATATTGATCTCCCTGGTATTGATAGCAACATAACGATCGCAGTGGTTTCAAAAGAATATATTTCTTAGCAAGTTATGCAAGTTTTGGCATGCTATTATCGATGTATGTATGTATCTAAGCTAGAAACCTCTAGTAGGTAATTAGGTTTATATGTAATGTGTCAGTGTCAGAAAGGAACACTGCCGTGTATCTGCCGTATGTTGTAACAACATCCAGTTGTATCTATATTTAAAGCGTAATGCGTTCCTGAGATAAACGTTCTTTGAGCTCGATTGCTGTTGATTGCCGTAAAGCAGTTGTAGGTGCGCGCCATTTTGATTAACTAAAACTCGTAGAAAATGCCTGAACATTCCAGTCATACATACGATTGATTGTTCTTTCACGTGTCATTTTCTCTTCAAGATGTTTTTATACAAGGCTTCAGAGATACCGAGGTCATGTTAATATGTGAATATGTTTTTTATTTTCTCAATGCAGTTATTCAAAACATATTTACGAAAATAGTTAACGAAGAACCAACCATTTCTGGAAGTGACGTACTGTCCCTAAATGTTTGCGTATGTGATGATTATGGCTGATTCTAGCGAATTTACCTCAAATTTGTCTTGCTCATTTTCGTCGTGTGAGGAAGTTGAACTCCTAGAAGATGGCGAACGTAATGACTTTTAAGAAGATTCTGCTCGCTGAGGTTAGACATTGCCAGTTTAAGTCCGAACATGACGAGAACGTGAACAAAGACACTAAAGAGAACATAGAGCATAATGAGCAGCGCTTATGTAATTTCTAATCATGACACTTTTCATTATCCTTAGTTATTCAAGTTTCATAATGAAAGGTGAAGTGTACGAATTTGGGCGAAACTTTGACGTCTTCAGAGAAGCCATTCGTGTGGGCGTGGTTCTTCAGTAACTAGGGGTGTAGAAAGCTAAACACTTAAGACACCAATGTGCAAAATGCAAGGAATCCTGTCCTGATACATGAGCAGTTGTAGGCAAAATATTTTTACAATAGTTATAGTGTCACTATCAGGGTCAATTTTGGGACAAGTTATTGTTTTATACACGTGTGAAAATTATCCTTAAAATTCTTTTTCATCAAATATCTCCTCTATTGACAAAAAGTATCAGTGCTATCACTTTACTTGAGGTGAAATTTCCTAATGGTATGTTCACTGCCCAACTTTAATATAAATTTAATCATACAACTTTTGTGTTACTATATATGAAAACTGTTATGTTACAATGTGTGACAACTGTTATGTTACTATATGTGACAACTGTTATCTTACAATATCTGACAACTGCTATGTTACTATATGTGACAAATGTTATGTTACTATATGTGACAATTGTTATGTTACTATGTGACAACTGTTATGTTACTATGAGAAAACTGTTATGTTACTCTATGTGACAACTGTTATTTTACTATATATGGCAACTGTCATGTTACAATATGTGATAACTGTTGTGTTAAAATATGTGACAACTGTTATGATACTATATGGGACAGCTCTTACTTTACTATATGTGACAACTGTTATGTTGCAATATGTGACAACTGGTATGCTACAATATGTGACAACTGTTATGTTACTTTGTGGCAACTTATGTTACTCTCTGACAACAGTTATGTTACTATGTGACAACTATTATGCTACTATATGTGACAACTGATATGTTACTATGTGACAACTTTTACGTTACGATATGTAACAACTGTTACGTTACTATGTGACAACTGTTCCGTTACGATATGTGACAACACTTATGTAACAATATGTGACAATTGTTATGTTACTATATGTCACAATTGTTATATTGCTATATGTGACAACTGTTATGTTACTATGTGACAACTGTTATGTTACTATATGTGAAAACTGATATGGTACTACTTGTGACAACTGTCATGTTAAAATATGCGACAACTGTTCTAACAATATCTGACAAATGTTATGTTACTATATGACAACTGTTATGTTCCTATATGTAACAACAGTTATGTTACTATGTGACAACTGTTATGTTACTATATCCAACAACATTTATGTTACTATGTGACAATTGTTACGTTACTATATGTGACAACTGTTATGTTACTATGTAACAACTGTTATGTTACTATATGTGACAACTGTTATGCTACTATATGATAACTGTTACGTTACGATATGTGACAAATGTTTTGTTACAATATGTGACAACTGTTATGTTACAATATGTGACAACTGTTATGCTGCTATATGTGACAACTGATATCTTACAACATATGCTTGTAAACGTGTTTTATCAAATAATATCATTCCGTGTAGTAATAATTGCAATATGTTCATACCCCTGGCTATACACATCATAATAGTGTGCACTTTATATTATCTCTGAACCATTTCTGTATCTGAACATGCGTGTCTGTAATAATAATATCTACCTCCACACTGTGGTTTTTCCTTTTTATTTTATGTTTCTAAACATTCCCTCTTTCTTAGAGTGGTCACTAATCTTCAGTTGATTGTTCTTAAGGAAAGAGAAAAAAAATGCGTTGAACAAACTTAACAGTACTCCTCTATTTCTTGAAATGTGACGTCACTTGTACATAGCCTAAATATTTTCACCAACAATATAAATATATATATATATATATATATATATATATATATATATATATATATATATATATATATATATATATATATATATATACAGATATATTTGTTAAAGCAGCTTCAGAAGGTAAAGTCTTTACACGGGCAGAATTAAAGTATTTTAAAAACTTCCTTTTTAGCAATGGTTATGTACATATTGTATATGCATATTGTACGTACATATTGTAAGTACATATTGTGGATAATAATAATAATAATAATAATAATAATAATAATAATAATAATAATAATAATAATAATAATAATAATAATAATAATGTAGTAAAGTCCACATTGAATGGACTTTAGTGTTTAAACTTACAAGCAATGCATTGTGGGTTTGACACTGATCTAGACCATAATCCATTGACATAGTGTTGAATATTCTGGCAAACAAGGTAATTTACTCCCAATGCCTCAACAGGAAGGGTTATTTATCGTTTACAATTAAAAGCATTCTATAAATCAAGCATTCTCAACATTTTGTTTTTATGATAAAACTTGTTTTGTCATTATTATTATTATTGTTGAATAGTCATGAAATAAGTATGGGCAAGCACACAAATTTTCTTTTTTTTTGGGGTGGGGGTAATAATAGAGGATTTGCAAAACCATTATCCAATGAACACAGTGTGTTTGTAAACCTCTACATGGCTGTCTTCACATCTGCTAAAACTATATATACAGCCAGCTTGTACAGATTAGATGCGGAAACTGAAAACGTTGTATAATTCCCTAAAAGTCTACAAGCCAA
>JAEAOA010001010.1:560000-632500 GCA_016746295.1 Potamilus streckersoni
TATCTATCTATCTATCTATCTATCTATCTATCTATCTATCTATCTATCTATCTATCTATCTATCTATCTATCTATCTATCTATCTATCTATCTATCTATCTATCTATCTATCTATCTATCTATCTATCTATCTATCTATCTATCTATCTATCTATCTATCTATCTATCTATCTATCTATCTATCTATCTATCTATCTATCTATCTATCTATCTATCTATCTATCTATCTATCTATCTATCTATCTATCTATCTATCTATCTATCTATCTATCTATCTATCTATCTATCTATCTATCTATCTATCTATCTATCTATCTATCTATCTATCTATCTATCTATCTATCTATCTATCTATCTATCTATCTATCTATCTATCTATCTATCTATCTATCTATCTATCTATCTATCTATCTATCTATCTATCTATCTATCTATCTATCTATCTATCTATCTATCTATCTATCTATCTATCTATCTATCTATCTATCCGTACGTGCAAACGATAGGATAAAATATTTCAAGCATCACATCACATATAAAAAATATCAACAGTAATAGATTTAACTGCAAATTGAAACATATTGAATTTCCGACATTTACTTTTTAATCACAAAAGAAATGTTAGTCACAAATAATAATGTGAGCTCAGAAAACTTACAGATGGAAACCGATAATCACAACATTGAATATACAGATGGAAACCGATAATCACAACATTGAATATACAGATGGAAACCGATAATCACAACAGTGAATATACAGATGGAAACCGATAATCACAACATTGAATATACAGATGGAAACAGATAACCACAACATTGAATATACAAACGTAAGATGTAATGTGGGAAAGGAATTATAGAACGATTAGAAATGGAAAATATGCAACAGAAAAGAAATCCACAAATGAGTAAAAGTGTTACAGTTTTCATTTGTAATTAAATAATCTACTTCAAGTTTAAGACTATTTTGTCATTTGTAATTAAATAATCTACTTCAAGTTTAAGACTATGTTGTCATTTGTAATTAAATAATCTACTTCAAGTTGAAAACAATGTAAAGCAGTGCACGTCGACTAGGCTCCGAAACTAACCCTTCGCTGACAGAAACTTTGTAGCGTTATTGAATGAAAAAAAATATACACAATTTGTTATGCTGAAAAGACATTGTATTGCTTACAAAGCGCTAAAATGTTTTCTCTTATTACACTTTCAGATTTGACAGTTGTTTCTTTATTTATAGAGGTAGAATGGGACATCATTGCTACATGTTTGCTCCACGTTTGTGGCATGATGCCCCGCTAGACATCACTATAAATTGTCATACTGCAGACATTGTAGCGATATGACTGAAAAACTGTGAAAGCTACTTTAAAAATCCAAATCACAACAACGACAACAATAATTCTCTCAAAATCTGCTTAATTGGACAGTGTGAATGGCATTAGCTAAATAACGAGTCGTCCTGGTGTTTGACAAATATTCTATTGAAGGGTTTGTAAAATTGGTATAACATTGGTTTCATGTCTATCTTAAAATAAAAAATAAAAAAACTGCTGTATGAATGCTTAAAAATCCTGAGGAACAAGCTTTTAATGCGACAACAAAAGCGATGATCTGGAACAACTTAGTATAATCATTAATACCTTTAACATTTCACCATGTCAATTAATGGAAGAACATTAAATAAAAACATAATTGATTGATAATGGACATGGAAAACATAGAATGGTAAATCAGGGATTTGGAAATCCTTAAGGTGGTTGAAAGCTGAATGCTTAAAAACGCCATTACAAAGTAAAAATCTGGTAAATACTAGAGAAAAATTGTCTGCTGATCAGATTAATCCAGTTGTTACAAGCAATCAAAATAGGATCGCGTTTTTATTTTCAAGATAACAACGATCTAGCGAGATTGAATCAAGTTAGTTTAGGTGGTCAAGCAGAAGGCAGAACGTACAGTTAACGGTCTATTTGAACCATTTATGACTGCTTGAAAGGTTATTTGAAGAAATAGTTGTGGGCTACCAAGTTTGCTTATATGAACACGGCATAAAAGTTATGTAGTATATCTCAAATTCCAGACATAACATAACGTAGCAGTATGCAGGTAACAACTATGAAGAAAAATGTATGCAGATAGTAAGAATCTTGAAATCAAAACTGCTAGTGATTTGAAAGAAAAATATACTGAAACAAACACACACTAATTATTACATCTCTAATTTAACCTATAAACAGACACACTAATTAATTAATACAACTCTAATTTAACCTATAAACAGACACACTAATTAATTATTACATCTCTAATTTAACCTATAAACAGACACACTAATTGATTATTACATCTCTAATTTAAACGGTAAACAACCTAAGGCTAGAGTTTAAAAAACTAACAGTAAAGAAAGAAAGTCCAATTGCAATTTTTGTGTAAAAGCCAGATTACAGCACTTCAGATGATAGCAGGGAATGCTGCTATTATCTTTAGGACAGGTAAATTTATAACATACGACGTATTTTTCATGCTTTGTTGAACATTTTCCACGGATCAGACTGTGCTACCATTTCCAACTATATAACCATTCCTACATACTGATAAAAAAGTCTACATGTCAATACATCACTATGCAGCCGGAGTTAATTTATCTGTAACTTTAAAACTTGGCTTAGTGTTGCACAGAATCCGTACTATGTTTAGTATTACACCAAGTTTTAGCTTGTATTTACCTTTAGAATTATTGCTTACATTGTTGCCTTTAAAGTTACATGTCAGATCTGTTAAATGTCCATCACTCTATACTTATCTTCTGTCCTAAAGGTCTTTCAATATGACATTCGGGTCTCATCAGTTTTAACGTCATATTTTTATCTATCTTACATTCTATCACCAATCCAGCTACACTGTAATCTTCAACTGTAACTTGCGTCTTTAAAATACTGGTGACGGGTTTAGTTTGCAATTAATTATTTATATGAATTCTCTTTTCCTCAGAAGCTCGTACTGGCTGTTTCTTTAGTCTCAAAAGTGTTTAATGACTTGTTGTACGACCTTTCAAGAGCGTTTCCATTTGGTGGTATCACCTACTTCCTTCGTTTGTCAGGCCTTAAATCTTGAGAACGTTACTTCCACCATTCATGGCTATAACGTAAATTGCTACCCTTTTATAAATTTGTACTGTTTTTCTGCCTGATTCAATGTAATATAATGTACTGAGACTTAAATAAATTTTTTGCATCTATGTAACAAAAGTGTTAAACCAATTATTTCTCTGTGTACAGCTTTAGATTCAAAGATTTCTTGTTTAGTTACATAATCATTAATTGTTCATCCATCTGCATCACAAGGAAGATTTTCAAATGTTTGATTAAAGTCATCAATAGCATCATTTAAAATTTTCGCATTTTATCAATGATCTAAAAGAAAATGAAACATAATTAGCTTCGCATGGAAATAATAATCAAAGGTTTATGTTTCGCAAACTAAATAATGCGGACAACTGTTTCAAATAATATATCTAACTTATATCATTTCAGCTGTTAGTATGAATTTCTGCATTGCGTGTTGGCTTTTTGGCATTCAATAGCACCAGTATAAAAGCTAAAACAATGAAAACAGAATAGAATGCTAATCAAAGTGCAGTTGATTCGTATTGACGTTACATATCACTCTTAGAAGTGTTTCCTGGCTGCAGTTGATGCACTTTTCACTTTAGCATGTATTTGAATCGTAAAAAAACTCATGTTAAAGCATGTCATCGGTAATCTCAAAAAATACGACATTTGCAGATGTAACAGTTTTCAGATGTTGACATGTCACAGTTGTTGACTGTGTTTCGTCATTTTCTCACATCTTTCCTCTTGCCTTAATGTGGGGTTGATGGAAAAGAAGCACACGTTCAACTATATTGAAATTATCATCAATATGACCTTCTGGTTTGAGAAAACGTTTAGTCTTTCGCGATGACAAATTAATAAATGACAAAAAGAGAACTATCAACAGATTTATATGTCACCGGCCACACTCTAAAATTTTTATGTTCATATCAGATTTGCATTAAATGGTTAAAAGTGATTATACTCGCAGAAAAAGAACACAAAAAAATCAAGTGTAACGAAGAAATAATAATTAAATTACTCGAGAAAAACATGCGTATACAACGCAGTTGCAACCTCTTAGCTACGATTTCCCAACTATAGAGGACGCCAGCCAGAAATAACGTACATTTATCCCACAAGAAGAAGTACATGCTTCTTGTTGTCGATAAATAAAACATTATAACAATGAATAGGGAACAGGTAAAAGGGAATCAATGTTGGTCGACTTTATTAAAAAAAAAAAAAAAAAAAAAAAAAAAAAGAAAGAAAATCGGCACACTTAAAAGAATCCAAAGAAACTAGAATTGACTTCCTTATGCCGGTCGGCTTCATAAGAAAAATCGGCACACTTAAAAGGTACCAAATTAGGTTTTATGGGGTGCTTGCTTTGTATTAAAATAACAATTGTATTTGATATTCTGTCAGAAAGTTTAAGGGAAGAGTTTATTGCTCGCTGCAAGTTATGTTTATCCATCACCAGGGCTTCTATTTGTTTCCCAGACGTGATCATAATACATGCTTGCAAGACAAATCGTATACACAAAAGTAGCGTGTAACACTTTCGTAACCCATGATAGCGAAAAGATTATCATTTGCACTCACAGTGGATGTATTTTAAAATAATGATTTTCATTTGCGAGATACTTTTGTATAGCTAACCTGAATACAATACAATTTTGGTCGATTTGCACCTTGTAACGCCATGATTGAATGGCAGGTGCCTGCAAGCAATCGGGTGATCTTTTCGTCTCTTTTGTCACTTTGCTGTTTGACACAAGCGAACAATCTACAGTAAGGACTCAAACGTAAACCGGCATCCACTACACGCACGGAGTTCGTGGGTATATTTTTTTTCTTTAGCAAATTTCGCACGATGAGAAAAGAAGGAAAGAATGATAACAATGCAAGGTTTGTTTCTTTCATTTTGTTTTCAAAAAAGTGAATGTTCATGATTTTTTTACCTTGCAAGGAGGAGGGCACAAATGCAAAAAAAAATTAAATAATTTCTTTCTTTTTTGTATGGAATAACGGAGCAAATATGACGGACGACATTGACTAGTAATGACAAGCTTATAACTTACGCGTGCACACACAAAGATAACTTGAAAAATAAGAATAATAAAATTAACTGATAAGAGTTTAATATTGCAGCAACATTGACAAAACTTTCAACATTATTCTCTCTCTCTCTCTCTCTCTCTCTCTCTCTCTCTCTCTCTCTCTCTCTCTCTCTCTCTCTCTCTCTCTCTCTCTCGCCTAACTGAGCGTGTATTATATACAGCAGTGTTACAACGTGAAGCCTAGGATTAAATATATTTATTTCAATATCTCATGTACATTATATAAAAATGTATACATATTCTGTAGAATATTATCTGATAAGTTTTATTGTTTAATAAATGAATATTGATAATTTGACCGGAAGACTTAAATTGAGAATGTCGTTGTGTAGATGCATATATTTTGTAGCATAAAAATGTATATACATATTTTAATTAGAACGAGCTAGATATGTCCACTTGTGTTTTCTCTCTTTTATATATGTACTTCTTATGTATGTACCTCTTATATATTTACCTTACAGAGTATGATTAATTTCTTAGAAACAATATCAATTTCGTTTAAATTTAGCTTTTTCCTAAAAACCTATTCATGAAACGTATATTACATAGTACTTACTTGTTGTTTTAAGAAAAAGAAATTGTTCAAACTATTAAGTTGAACCGAGTTGTCTTTCGAATTGGGCTGAATTGTCTTGGGCCAGATTGGCTATAATCCGGCATTAATAATACAACTTTCCCATCCCCTCACCATATTTTATCTCAGAGCTTGAATTAAGCTTTTTTTCTGGTAAACATCGTATATTTGATCCCAATAATTGAAACCAAAATATCACCAGACAAGGCAAGATCATGGAATAATTACTAATGCAAAGCAGTTGACTTCAATGACAACAAAGCAAAGAACCTTAAATACCTGAATAAAGAACGGGTAGAACACGGTAATGTTGCGGAATAACTTGTATGATGATTTAGTTCTATATTCTTAGACACACTCTACTGCTAACTTGAAAACAAAGAGTGGTAATGTTAACGTTTGTTTCAAGTCTGTGATAGGTCAGAAAATTTTTAAAATGCCAAGTGTTGATAATTTTTTAAACATTATGCATAGATTAAAAATCCGTTTCTCCATTATGATTTAATCCAGCCTATCAACAAAATGTAAGATAAAATTACTTAGTTAAATTGTTTGGTTTGCTTTAACGATAGCTGTTATGTTCAGCTGCTAACTAATGTATAAAGTACGAGAGACTCATAAAGTGTAAACATTCCTATTAGTGGGAACAAGGATGTGAAACTTTCCAAACAGAACGTACATGTTATTATGGGGTTTTTTAACATAAAAATACAAAAGACCTAATCATTATCAAAGCTTTCCCAAAGATAAAAATAAATTTTAAACATAAGAGAGAGAGAGAGAGAGAGAGAGAGAGAGAGAGAGAGAGAGAGAGAGAGAGAGAGAGAGAGAGAGAGAGAGAGAGAGATCATAACCCATATTTTCATTCAAAATTTGCTTCACTGATTTCTAATGCATAAACAACAGTCACACATATAAAATAGCTTAGACCAACACATATTATAGTAGTGTAAAAATATAAATACATACTAATAGTGAAATCGAATAGTCAAGGTTACGGAAAATTCAAATATATATTTAAAATGAAACCTTTCTCTTTGAAAGCTTAGCTAATTGATATGGCTATTAAATAAAAAAATGCAACGATAGTAAATACATAACTCTATACAAAGATATGAAACACTGCTGTATTCAAGATCTTTACCGAAAATAATAAGGCGTTACAAATACTCACTGTAATATTAAACCTGAGCAAATGTTAAAAGTGGCAATAAATACAATTTGACCCAGTCTTGGGTCAATTTGCATAACCAATTTGTAGTAACATTTTCCATTCCGTACAGTGATTAGTGGCTACACATTTATATGAGAACAAACGTAACACAACACGGTAACATAAATGATAAACTGGTAAAGTTAAGTTCAAGGGCCGGCAATTAGACAAACACTCGCACAGAACTTGTCTAATTTCTTTTAAAATACGGAGCTAAAATTAGAATGCCACCTAACGTCCTTATAATGATATATCATTGTTCATTTCATCCCCTTGTTTATTCCTTAGAAAGCAATATTTATCCCATCTTAAATTGGCAATAAAGCCTGATTTGATAGAAGATGGTTTGAATGATTATGATTATTGTATATTAAATGCGCTAAACACCAGCAGATGAAAAAATTCCTGCCGGATACTACTACATCACAAGAGAAAACGTTAGTAGTGTGGCATTTTGTACGATATCAGCAACTGGTTACATTTGATTCCACACTACTAAATTTAAAGTGTAAGACGGACTTTAATTTACTTTAATAGGTGATCTTACCAACTTAGAAGACGCAACCAATTTTACCAAGTTTGCATTCAATAGTAGATAGTACAGAACATTAGCGTCGTGTGTAGTGTGTGTATATGTTTGTAAAGAAATGAAATTCAGAAATAAAGAACCTTAAAGAGACTGTTAGTATTTAAATAGTCCTTTCTTCTTTGAAAATAAAAGACGTCGATGAAAACTGTATAATGTGATATAGTGTAGTACAAGTGATAATGGGATAAGAAGCATTTGGCTCCAAAATAACCATAGACAAGTGTGTTGCTATTGGCAACTTAATTACATGTGTTATCATAAAAATCTAATGCAGGCCTGTTAACGTAATATTACACGAATCAAATTCATCACTTGGCAATCTACACTTTGATTAAAAATATAAAACTTGTACCTGGTATAAATGAGATTACATTTGATCACGCTTTTCTATATCAGTTTACATTTTGTATCTCTTGCAGCATTATCAGAAAAGATTACTTATAAGACCACAGTGTGAGGCCACATGAAATAATTACGGCTTATAAAGACCCCATATATCTCGATTAATTTGACGAATTCCATTGATGTAAACATTTGTTACTCATATATATGTGATACACCTAGGTGCCTTATGTTTTTAATTGGTAAATTCATCAGTCTGTACAAGAATGCATAACCAGTCTCTATCTATCACTCATCGCGTCATTTTATAGCCAGATGTTGTCATACTAAAATGCCTACATTGACCACCCCAGTTACTCGACATATACGAACTTAGGTAATCGAACTGTCTTGTCCACCTGCATTACTCTACTTATACGGACTTTGGGTAATTGAATTGTGTTCCCCACCTGCGGTACTCTTCATAGACGGACTTTGGTCATTGGATTGTCTTTTTTTTATAAATCTGTATGATATGATGTCTTAATCTATTAGAGTTCTCGTGGCCATTGTAAGTATATTTTGTAATTGGATTTTAAATTCATTCATTTATTAACTTTTTTTCACTTTCATAGATTTGCCTTCAGTTTACAGAATACAGATTTCTTGTTGATGTTTATCATGTAATTTTCCGAAGTTGTATTCTAAAGTTACGACCAATGTTCTTGTTCAAAAAACATGACACAGTGTATCTTCTTTAAGAGCAGTGTAGCACTGATCAAAGAGTTTCAAATTTCGATGGTGGATAACGTATCTTTCTGGCTCTTTAACGTGCATGATTATTTTCATAGCAAAGGTTTTATGTTATTTTCTCCTCTATTAATTACATTTTTTGTGATAGTGAAGTTCAACAGTTTTGTAGTTTGCATAGGGTTACATTTTTTTAAGAATAAGAATTTCGCAGGTTTTCTGCGCTGGTTACGCTGGCTATTTATATCTTAAGTATAATTACGGGACCTTTTTGTTCTCTTCCTTTTTGTGTATGATGGCTGTGATTTGTGTTATCGGCATGGCCTTCCTTTAGATGCATATATATATATATATATATATATATATATATATATATATATATATATATATATATATATATATATATATATATACACACACACACACACACACACTGTTAGTTCTTGGGTCCTTGGAGACTAGTAATTTATTTAGTATATTCTTTCCAAAATGGCTTCCTATATGACTATAATACCAATTCTCATCTGAAAAGACTTGAAACGTTTGTTGGCGATGTTTAAATCAGAAAAGAAGATTCAGTATATGTTTTCATCGATTTTGAAAGGCTTATGATATAATATGGAATTATGTGATAATGACCTGCCAAACTTGGGTCACTTTCATATCGAACTTTTTCTGAAACACAGAGTTGAAGGTACAAATGGGTCTCTCTCTCTCTCTCTCTCTCTCTCTCTCTCTCTCTCTCTCTCTCTCTCTCTCTCTCTCTCTCTCTCATATATATATATATATATATATATATATATATATATATATATATATATATATATATATATATATATATATATATATAAAAGCAAGAAATGTGTTTCCAAAGACAGTATTTTAAAATCAGTATGAATAGCATTACTAAATGTTTGGCTATTTGTGTGGTCGATATACTATATACAATTTTATCAATTAAAAACGACATGCATCCAACTGAAAGACAATTATAACAAAATATAAACAAGATTCAAAATTCGACTACTGTTAATGGTGTTAAGCTCTCTAAGTCACGAACGGAATGCATGCATTCCTGTCAGCGACGAGGATAGCCCGATGGTTCGAATTCAGGCTGGACTGAACAATTATACCAGTTGTTGAGTGAGCACGAAGTTTAGTTATTTTCTACAGCAAGGATCTTACCGTCGTTTCACACAATAAGAAGTGAAAGATAAATGTTCGAGAGCCCTTAATCTACTTAAAGTAGTAGCCCACACTGAATTGGATACGGATAGAAAAGTCGCCCTAAACCTATATTCGAGCCAAACTAGAACATTCTTGTGTGATTTATGGGTCAGCCAGTACGTTGAGAATAGAGATGTGTGCTCCAATCCACCAGCAAGTAATATGAATCGCTTTTAGGGCACTGAGGACATTCCCATGTAAAAATATTTGTCTGAAGCAAATGAACCCCCTTTATCACATCGCACATAGACGTTTATCCGTACAATATGCAACGCTTTGAACTGTGCTTTGGAGTCTCTTTTCCAGCCTCTGACAGTACAAATTGTGTCCTCTCAAAACTTCAAAAGTCTTCTGTTTATGTAACGCACCCCTGATACCTAGACAACCCACAGTTCTTTTTTACGCTGCATAAAAGAAACAAAACTAAAAAAAATATTCTTCAATTTTTTTTTAAAACTCTTCGAAAGAAATTTGTCTTCAAATTTAAGAACTACACAAGAATTTAGACTTGCGCTCAAAGGATGAGAGCATGGCTAATTTCCTTCAGATGCATCAGCATTTTCAGCCATGGCAGTAGACCTTGCACTGAAATATATAGATACCACAACTATTTCAAACTCTATCATCTCCTCCGATTCACCATCGGTACTTCAGTCATCCTTTTCCGATTCACTATCGGTACTTCGGTCATCTTTTCTGATTCACTATCGTTACTCCAGTCATCTTTTCCGATTCACTATCCGTACTTGTCATTTTTACCGACTCACTATCTGTACTTCAGTCATATATTCCGATTTACTATCGGTACTTCAGTCATCTTTTTCCAATTCACTATCGGTACTTCAGTCATATTTCCGGATTCACTATCGTTACTTCAGTCATCTTTTCCGATTCACTATTGGTACTTCAGTCTTTTTTTCCGATTCACTATGTGTACTACAGTCATCTTTTTTTCCGATTCACTATCGGTACTTCAGTCATCTTTCCCAATTCGCTATCGGTACTTCAGTCATCTTTCCCAATTCACTATCGGTACTTCAGTCATCTTTCCCAATTCACTATCGGTACTTCAGTCATTTATTCCAAATCACTATATGTGCTTCAGTTATCTTTTCCGATTCACTATCTAAATTTCAGTCTTTTCCGATTCACTATTTGTACTTAAGTCATTGCAAAGTAGGAAATTGGAAATCCCTTTACTGACTACTCTTATCAAAATTACACAGCCTCTCATAGTATAACATCCTCTTGTTTACCCAACTTGGTCGTTATTAATAGTATCGAAACACCACTCTCCATCTATACAACGATCAGATTTTATAATACGATACACTGACTTTAAGCCTGATATAAAAAATTCCTTATGTAGTAAGTGTCAGGAATTGTGGAATGATGCTGTCATTAGCAAGCTCCATGTGTTCAAACCTACTGTGACAAATTGACGGCGTGCAAACCACACCAACCTCTTTCACTACGGTTCGTTGCTAGGGAATGACCTCCGCGTTGTACTTTACCCAGTGTGGATAGATAGAAAGAAGAATGCAGATCACTGAACAAATATATTGAATAAAATAAACACGACGAGCCCCCTTTCAATGAATAAATATAAAATTTCATCAGTTTATCAACAGAATTTAAAATGAAAAGAAATCAATGACTTGGTTACAAAAGAAGGAAAATGGTACTAACATGTACTCAGATAAAAAGACAATACAAATTTCTTTAAATGTAAAATTACTTTCCACGTTAATATACTATCTTCATTGCCAATGAGATGTGACCTTTGAGTGCAACGATGAGAGGCTTCATCACCTATTTTATGCGGACATCAATAATTCCGTTCGTCCCTGCTCTGCCGATCTTTGTCTAGCTGTTTCGTCTGGGACTCTTGTCCGTCGAACTCTGACTTAACAATTGTCTATGGACTTAGATTTCTGCGTAGAACTTGTTCTGGTCCTGTGATTGTTCAGGGATTTCTCACGTGAATCCAGGAAAGCTGTTTCCTTTTGCCGTTTCTTTATTCGTTTCCACGAACCTCACGTATAGTCCGTCTCCTAACTGAGACAACTATCTGGCCCCGTACTCTATAATGAAAACGTACTTTTTACGAATTCAGAATGTAGAGTTTGCCTACTCGCTGAGACAAAACTCCCGCTTTACTGCCAAATCACGAGATAACGTCTTACACGCTCTTCCCGGAGTCTTGACCACTCTTTTTCCAAGTAAGATTGAAGACTAAAGAATTTTCCTAAAGTAAAACCTTTAATTTCTTACAGAGTTACGCCCATAAATCCATATTAACCAATCGGAATAGACTGTTTCCTAAACCTGTTCCGTAGAATTTTTGGATTGACAAGACAACTAAACAACTAATCATGCCGTAATTAACATTACTTTGAACAATCATCTATAGCCAGCTCCCGCCCTTTAATCCGTCGATTTTAGGAAAGGGTCTTATGTCATTCTCTTGTACCATAGCATCTGACTCGGTCGTGTTACGTCGGCTAGACCGAAATCCCTTTTGACGTTCAGAGATGAAATGAAAATAATCATCTAACTATCTCTAGCCCTTTGTACTTTAATTAAGTTGACTTTGATACACTTCCTTTAACCAAAGCTTCTAAGAGTTTTCAAAATTCGACACATCACACCAACCCTTAGGCGAATGGCCTCCATCATGTCGCTTCGGTAGCGTAGAGGTTAGAACGTCTGCCTAGAATGGGGAAGGTCGTAGGTTCGAACCCCAGCAGAGTCATATAAAGACACAAAAAATGGTACTAGAGCTGCCTTGCTTAGCGGCCAACATTAAAAGGTTAGTGTTAGGACTGGTCGGCCTGGTATCAGGATAATGTGACTGGGTGTGACCGCATACTAAATGTCTGCGGCATGATGCCCTAATGCTAGGCATCGCTATAAACTGTCACACTGCAGACATCGTAGCGATATCACGGAACAACTGTTAAATCTACGTTTAAATCCATATCACACACACACACAGACACACACACAGACACACAAACACTCGAGCGCACACAAAATAAGACTCATTCATACGGGCTAATTAGTAATTGCAAGAATTAGATGTGGTCATACTTACACGTCTTCCACTCCTGCATACATACAACGGGAACTGTCTCTTTGTATCCCACTACCGATCATAAAAAGGAAAAGGACCAAGGATATAAGCATGCACACATAATGTAGCATCAATTTTATGATTTCGTACCTTATTATCGCCAAAGAATTCCTATCAGTCAACTTTTTGGCATTGCAATGTAGACATGCAAAAGGTGAGTTCACTACCCTTTTCTGATTCCAAAAACAGTCCATTCAATAAAACCTGTATCATCTGCTTTCAATATTTTCAATGTCGAGTTTTAATATTTCCTAAACGAATTGAACAAGTAAAATAAATAACTTTTGTGTAAATGTGTTCAAAGAGCTGTAACTCGAAAATGTACGGAATTAGAGATTTCAGAGGGTAAATTACATTACCAAATTTGCTTGAAAACATAGACTCGTCCATGCAAATGTTTCCAAGAAACTCCAGTTTAGAAATGATCACACTAAACTTTACCCTTTCATGAATTAAATATCTTTCATCAGACAATGAAATATGTCAATCAGTCGTGTTTGCCATTTTATTGTCTTACTCTGCCTAAAATATGTCTTATATTTTAATAGTCATTATCTAATTACGACCACTAATAAAACGTGTGTAAAACCTTTGCCTGGTTTTCCTTCATCAATGTAATCATCACGTAATGGCATGTAATGTTTTTATATACCTGTCTTGCTTTTGTGCTCGCTTGATGATTTTGATTGATTATTTTCTTTTTTCATTCGTCTGTGTAAATTCTTTATTGATTTTTATTATCTATCTTTCAAATATTCGTTCCTCCGATTCTCGGTTTCTTTATAATGTTCTCTGAGTTGTCTTTTTCACATTCTTTGATATCATTTTCCAAATATCAATAATATGTTATAAATTTCAAATATCAATAATGTGTTATAAATTTCAAATATCAATAATATGTTATAAATTTCAAATATCAATAATATGTTATAAATTTCAAATATCAATAATATGTAATAAATTTCAAATATCAATAATATGTTATAAATTTCAAATATCAATAATGTGTTATAAATTTCAAATATCAATAATGTGTTATAAATTTCAACGTCTTTCCAAGTTTACATGCCACTGTCCGTGACATCTACTTGATTCGATGCCATTGAGAAAGATCAACAACATCTTTCTTTTCTCCGGTAATTATCTGTGTCGATGAAAGTTCGTATCTTCTGTCATCTGACAATATGAGTCTTCATTAGTTTAAAACTGAATTACTAAAGTTTAAGTTCATGCTAATGACATCTCTTGCTTCCTCTAGTATGTATGTGTGCATTTCTCGTATACCATTATATTATCAATTTGGTTGCTAAGCATGAATGGATCTACTACTTACATGTGCTTCTACGTTACTTGCATACATTCTTGCCGGTTTACAATTGTAACGCAAATTAGAAATAACGATTGTCTTCCTTCCTAAATGCTACTTTCAATTGCATTCCAGTGGTGATATTTAAAGGTAGCAAATACGTTCGAAGCTGTTGGCTTTATCTTTCAATGGATAAAAACTCGTGCCGTATCACCACATGTAAACATCAAGAAAGATATGTTAATCGCTTGACCTACATATGTCAACAGAAGATGAAATGCTGATGCGCTATCTGGAATGGTACTCTTAACTTGTTTGCCATGTAAATCACAAGTGTTACAAAGTAGCATTTATATAAACAGCCTGTTAAACTGTTACAGTCTCTACAACAAATTAAGATCTGTTCCTTCTTTGTTTATTTTGACTATTTAACAGGTTGTGACAGGAACGATTGCAAAATGTATTTCCAAAAGATAATTTACATGAAATCCTAACTTAGTGTATTGTTAACACACTTGTTTTCTTTATGTGTTGTTACTTCATAGACACAAAACTAACACAACTATCTTCGTTTATTCGTAGCTTATATACAAAATGACAAATGCTCCTTTTGAAAATCTTTATCAATAAATGCACAATTAACTAATTCTACTGAAAATCGTTGTCAGATTCTTATAAATATTCTCAAAAACTTTACCGCACTTAATAGGTAAACTTCTAAAAACAACGTCTTTGCCTTGTTTCTTTTCGAACTAATCCTCCATTGCAAAATTTGATAGTATTTTGTTATAGTCACTTCATGTTTGCGACGTGAATTGTTTTATAGGAAATTTCCTTTGAAATGTATTATATACGAATGAATTGTTCCTACTGTTGTATCGAGGAAACAAAAAGATATACTTGCCTTGTTTTTATGTAGCTCTATTATTACTTGGATTGGATCATTATGTGCTAATCATGGACTTCTGTCCCATACAATACTTGCTACAGAGAAAGGTACTGAAGAGGTTGCGGAAATATAATCAACGCATATCTAAGTTGGGGCTATATTCATAACATTTCGTAGCCTGACATCTCAACTCTGCTCCGCAACGTACGACAGCCTTGGAGCCTTTATACTCTATCCACACTATTTGCCGTTACTCATTCCGATGATGGTAATGATATTATTATTATTATTATTATTATTATTATTATTATTATTATTATTATTATTATTATTATTAACGAAACTATAAATTGCAACAGGGGTTACCCCTATTTGTTTTGATAAATAGAGAAGTAAAAGACCGATTATTTAAATTAACTTTTATATATTATTCTTTATTGCCTATCTCTCCGCATTTTAGGTTTTCATGACCGTATTGAGTTTAGTTTCTGCGTCAGTACAAATTCATTTACGCTTAAAATACTGGATGAACAATGTAATTGTTCACAATAATAACTTCAGCGTAAACAACTGACAATCACAAGTAAATTCTTCCAGTTTTTTTTTTAAACATGTACCTTCTTTAATACAAAGACGACTATAAGAAAACGAATGCAAGAATTGTACAAGCAACAAAAGCAAATACACAAAACAATAGATAGTTTTATAAGAGTTGTCCCAATGAACAACATTGGTTTTTCAGGCCAGTAATTCAAATTCTCATAATAACACAACAATTCCGTTTTATATTTGCTATATACTGTCTCATAACAACACCGTCTTCATGTTTTGTATCTATTATATACCGTTTTGTACTAATTACATAGCGATTTTGTATTTATTACATACCATTTGGTATTTATTCATACCATTTTGTACTTATTACATACCATTTTGTATTTATTGCATACCATTTTGTATTTACTACAAACCATTTATTTTTACACTTTTCATATACTATAGTAATGATTGTGAAATGGAATTCAGTACCATTTATGAATTTAGCAAATTCAGTTTGGAATAAGTAATAATATCGACTTGAAGGCGTAACTGAATAGTTCCAGCTTGGATGTGATATACAAAAATACATTTTTGAAAAATTTTGTGAAACGTTAGATTAATCATGTTAGATTAAATTTAACATTTGTATGGCACATTGAATCAATCAAGATTAAATTGAACATTTTTATTGAATGCTCGATCAATCATGCTAGATTAAATTGAACGTTATATCGAGAAAGTTAAATTAAATTGAACATTTGCATGGAACTTTGATTCAATATTATAAGGTCAAACTTAACATCAATATTAAATGTTAGAGCAATCATGCAAGATTAAACTGAACATTTTTATGGAAAGTTGGATCAATCAAGATTAAATTGAACATTTGTATGGAACGTTGGATCAATCAAGATTAAATTGTACATTTGTATGGAACGTTGGATCAATCAAGATTAAATTGTACATTTGTATGGAACGTTGGATCAATCAAGATTAAATTGAACATTTTGTATGGAAAGTTGGATCAATCAAGAACAAATTGAACATTTTTATGGACTTTGATTCAATCATATAAGATTATGTTTAACATCAGTATGAAATGTTCGATTAATCATGTAAGATTAATAGATTAATTGGGTAGCTATGTAAATGTTGCTTCAATAAATCTTTAACCTGACTCAATGTAAGAATATCTGGCGAGTCGTACTAAAGGTATAAAGAAAAATTAGAATGGAATACAAAAGATACACATGTTTGCATGAGAAGACAAAATTCATCTGGAAATAACGAATAAGAATTTCTTTGTAATGAAGGTATGTACCTGCTACCCAGTCACATAACTTACAAAAAAATAATAGTTAAATCAATTTCAACGTGTGCTCTCTCTCTCTCTCTCTCTCTCTCTCTCTCTCTCTCTCTCTCTCTCTCTCTCTCTCTCTCTCTCTCTCTCTCTCTCTCTCTCTCTCTCTCTCTCTCTCTCTCTCGTATAAACGCCGTAAATCAAATATGCATGCAGGGAAATAAAAAAAAGTGTAAATATCAAATCCAACCGCAAGGCAATGTATATATTTATTAGATTTATGCCCACAGAAGGTAAACGAATACCATATTAACTTGAATACCTTATTAACTCGAAAATAAACCTAAGGTTTGATTTTTGTTTTTATTTAATTTCTTTTTTGCTTTCTTTTCTATGATGGCATATGTTTCTGGTAGGCGTATTGTCGATTAACATTGTGTGCTGCTGATGGGAATTTAATTTGTAAATTAAAATTTCCAAGATTGAGTAATAATTCTGGATCCATAATTATCTATACAGCATCGACAATTACACTTAGAGCATGCCACATTTCGAATATATGTATTTAAAGGATCATGGAAAATAGATTTTATTATGAACAACGCTGAGGCTCTTTCATTGATTTAAATATAACACATCAAGATTATTCTTGCCATTATCAGAATGATTATTTTGTGCCTGTGAGAAGTCAAACATATATTTATTACATCCTGGTCGAAAACAACTTCCTAGTATAGAAAATAAGCGCTTGCGTGGAAATTTAATAGACAGTCCATAATTTTTTACTGGCAAAGATCCAAGTTAAATTGTTTTACTTGGCAATATTCCAAGCATTTAGCTGCTGACACACAGCCGAATCCAGTTTACTTCGATTGTATTCCGTACGAAGCACTTTTCTTTTCGACACATAAATCATTAAATTTGTTGAAGTAAGTTGATTGGCGAAAGGGTATTTTGTGTTTTATATTACTAATTCTTTGGCTATTAAGTTTGCACAGTGGAATCTGAAAAAGTAATAACTGCTAAACAAGCACATTTTTGTAAGATTATGTTCGCATTAAATTTCTTCTACCTTAACAAGATTTTATTTCAATGCATCATATACTAGCAGTGTTGTATATACGATTGACGATGAGTCTTGTATGTAGCTTTACTTGTGTTACACGTTCATTAAAGTTCTTGATGTCTTAAACAGACTTTTCAAAGCCTGAGTCATTGTACGAATAACTTAAAAAAGAAATACGAAATAAGACTCTTCATAGAAACGAAGCTACAGGAGATGTATCCTGTATCAAGAATGATTACATAATTTTTTAGAGAAATCTTTGATTCACATACAAAAAGATTGCATGGATTGTATTCTCAGCTTTGTAAGATAAATCTGGATCATGTGATGCCGCCATATTTATGATTTTAATCTGAGTGGTCATTTTGTATATACTGACCGTGTGACAAAATGGCCCAAGAACACAGTGGGCAAAGACGCTGACACGCACAGAAATGTGAAAATAATTCGTTGTGGCGGAACAGTCGTGTTTTCCTTGTAAATTATAAGATTTTGCTCTCGTTTTCGTCAAAGATAAAACAACGTTGAGATAATAGAAACATGTAGTACACTTCGAATTTGTGATCTACTTCAGTCTTCTTGACGGGGACAAATAAATTTTCTTGCATATAAAAAAGATTGGGTTTTAGGATACTATCTCAGTCAGGGCCTAGCTATACTTTGTAACGGAGCTGAAAATAACGATAACAGTATGTTTTGTATTCTAACTGGAAAATATCACCTTTCTATCTGGAGTTGGGTGTATGTAGATTGGGCTTGTGTGACAACGTTTGTTAAGATATGACAGTTATATGGTCTAGATTTATTGAGTTACTTGCATTGGATAGACCAGCAGAACAGCCCCACTCCCTTGATAAGCGCTCATTGACATTTTAGACTCAAACACTACAACTATTGGTACATTACCATATCCAATACTGGAATTCATTCTAAACATTCTAGACTTTTTGACTGCGATAAACATGTAGCATTATTTTGAATCTAAAACCGAACACTGTAAATTAAATTTAACATTGAGAAACAAATTATGTACTAATTTTAATAAACTTGATAGTTTCGCTTACTGTCTGTAGTCGTAGCACTACAAAATAAGACATTCTCTATGATGTTTTCTATAAGGACATGATGACCCGTCACTTTCCTAACATATCAGGTTTGGAGTCTTACATTGTATGAATAGACTGAACTCGTAGACTGCAATCAAGTCTAAAGAAATGTTAGAGATCGCTACTGCTGCTGGTAAATTATTTCTAGTTATATAATGATAATGATATTGTTAAAACTACACATAATGTACACTACTGCCAAATGCGATTTGGAAATTTGTAAATCGCTCATATTAACGTACAAGGATGCAAACCTCCATCCAAACTCTTGTTTGTGCTTTTCCGTGACCTCGTACATTTACATTGTAAACCATGCTTTTCAGACATACCATATTTTACTAAAGAAATCATTTCTCAAATACTTTTCGATACAATCATCTATAACGTGCTATCAAATGATTCTTCGTAAAAAAAAAATCTGAGCGAGACCTCCCCGAACAGTATAAACACTTTATCGTTGATATCCTGACAATGTGATCACGTATTTTAATAAGGGTGAGGTTTATGTGTTCATCTGGATAATTTCTTTTTCGTGAAAAAAAAAGCAGTAAGGAGTTAGAAAAACACCGATTTGTCGAAATATGTAAAATCAATATGGCGATTGATCATGAAACCGTGTAGTAAAGGAATACTCTGTGGCTTATGTTCCTTTGATATGTCTCATGGAAAAACAATAAAGAAACAATATAAACTGGATCTTATAATTCTTGAAAATTACAGACATTGCTGCTTTAAGAAGACGTTTTATTAGTGTAATCACTTATTGAAAAGAATGAGCTGCTTTCCATGCGGTGTATATTAAAATATTCAGCATTCCATAAAATGGAATAAACCCAAATACCTTTAAACAAGTGTCTCGTTCTGATGTTCCCAATAACCCTCACATGGTAGCTTCTTTATAACAATGAGCGTACTTACCCATTTTTATAGGATCATAATTGTCTCTGTCAACTTTACGTTGTCAAAATCGTTCAGTATTTCCCGATATTGCACACCTTCATATTGCACTCACGAGCAAGACACTTGCCCAACAGTATATTACGAATTACTTTGTAAACAAATATGTACACTCGTTTGGTAAACTCTCTACGCTTTGATTGATTAAATTTGTTTCTGAATGAACTAGGATTATGGACTGCAACATAACATTTAGCTTTGGCACATTCCGCTTGAACTGTTGTGATACAATGTTTCAGATTTAGGTTACCAATAGACGCCAGACAGGGTCCTCACAATAGCACGCAAGTAAGACATAAACTGTCTTCTTTAGCTGGTAATAAAATTGGCAAAAATATACTAACAATTTAAATCCTGAATTACCTCAAAATATACTTTTGTAGTTCTGAAAATCCGAATTACATGAGCCATGTCATAGGTTTTCAAAGATGATTACAACATTTTGAAATTGTACTGTAATTTCGAGAATATTAAAGGTGCAGTTACATCTTCCTTACTGCACTCAAAATGAAATAAAAATTAAATTCCGCAGCATCTTTTTGATAATTGCAATTGAAATTCTCTATAATTTTCCCACATTATAATCTCAATCATTCAATGACAGAACAGACACAAGCATGCCGATGTCAGCACACTCCGATACGATTAAAATGGCAGTGGCTCCTGGAATCTGATGTAAGTTACCTCATGTAGATAAATCCAGACCATAATCACAAAATTTCGTTGAATCGATAAAAATGCCAAAATGTATTCAGTCCAGATCAATTGGAAAAGTTGTTGCAATGCATATTCATTAACAATATTACTCCAAATTTCAATTTTAAATAGACTAAACGCCATGTTCTTTCGAAACGTATGTCTAGCGCGCGAACAACTTCAAATTTATCTGGGCGGAGTTATGTATATTTTTGTTTAATGATGCAGCTACGCTTGTATATTTAGTTTGGAAAAGGTTATATATTCGGTTACTTTGTTTATTGTAGTGTATGTTTGTTTATATATTTCAGCATTGGGAAAAAAAGAATATGAGCATATAATACAAAGTTTACTGCATTTTGTAGTAGAATTATAACCGAGTGGGTTTTCTCTGTTTGAATTAAAGGAATAACACAAATACAATGTGATGAATGATTGGAATTTATAAAACGAAATACTAGATATATATGCGAATATTAAGCAAATACACTGATTCTCACACTACTATCATACAATTAATGTAAATCACCCAACACTCACGAAATGAAATGGAAAAAAAAAAATACAAAAAATATGATTCGTTGGCATCTAGCCTAAAATGAGAAGTATAAATATACCATGTATCATTTAAAGTTCACCTAATCTCTTGAACACTTAAAGCTTTGGGATTCACGAAATCTCTTGAGATGGAACAGACAAATAAAAATGAACAAAAATGTTATTATTGTTTTTTCGACTAAACAATACTACGTTCGACTAAATACACGAATAGATGAACCCACATCACTGTGAACTGGAATAGTCATTCACTTGACAAACTGTCACTCTGCAGCTTATTTTTATATACATAAACTGGAACTCTTGTAGTTTCACTAGATCCATTTTTACCGATCCACGTTCATATACATCATGGATCCATTAAATGTATTCATTCGCATACATACATGTATTCATACACATAGACGGCCTGCCGCAATATAGATAGCTACATCCGACCATGGGTAGCTACAGTCAGCTCTTATCAGAAACTGAATCTCCCTGAAGCCATCGTTAGCGCCAATAGGACACCGTCAGACCAATAAACCCTCGTCATCCCCAATAATGTCCACTCAGCTTACATAATGTCCAATAAGCTCACGTAGTATCCACTAATGTACAAATAGTGCCCAAATAGTATACAATAGTATCCAATAGGCTACAATAGTATATAATAGTGTTCAAGTAGCCGCTATAGTGTCCACTAAGTTCCCATAATATCCACTATCCAATTAGCTACAATAAGCTAAAACAGAACCAAACTATGTATTACTAAAAAGGTAACAACAAATCACGCAGTGTAACAAAGCTTTATCACCCGACATAACAAAAACCGAGAAAAGGTTTCACAATTCAAATAAAACAAACCTTGACACTTAACCGTATGGCCTGAGACAATAGTGGATAGTACGCACTCCACTGACAAAATCCAAATGACTTGTGTGTCAATTCACACTATATAAAGCTTAAATCCATAGGAGTGAATAATAGTTATGGTCAAATGTTCATGTATACTATAATTTCCTGTGACTTTCCGTCGCATGTAATTCTGAAATCACTTTATTCGGTGGCAAGTGATTCACAACGAATAAAGGTGGAAAATAGATTCAATGCAAAACTAAGTTATTTAAAGCCTTATTATGTGACATATTTGAATGAGAAAATATGAACTCGGTTTGTTGGATAGATATACTGCAATCCCAAGATCCTGCAGTATAACCATCTGAAAAAACTCGTTCATATTTTCCCATAAAACTGCATTAACCTAAAATTTTATTTCGTTATTAAATTAGTGTCTTCAGAGCCACTACAATACCAATGAATTAACTTTAACAATTAATTATATTTATACAATATATAATGCAAGTTCCAAAATGTCATCTTAATTGAATCAGTGTGTGAGGAGCCTGTGAAAAATGTATTGGAAATTCTGTACAGACATTGACTTTTAAAATCAAACACAATAAAACGGATTGATTTTGTGGACTACTAACACACATTCAGGCATATAAATTTAATTTCTCTTCAATCACAGACAATAAAGAATAGAAAAGGATTTGTGCACTACGCACACACACTGACACATTTAAACAGTTTGACGATTGTGAGCTACTTTCAGACATATAAACGAACTGACGTTTGAGCTATACATACACACGCAAACAAATGATTTTGTTCATAAACGTCGTATGAGCAAGACTGAGACTTAGAGGCCTGCTTAGTGCTTTACAGTTGTGTTATCATCGAAGATAACATTTAAAGGATTAGGGTTAGGGTTAGGGTTAGCTGAAAAAACAGGTGCCCTGGAGTATAATCTTGCTATTTATTAATACCTCTTTATCACCACGACTATGGATCACCGTGACGCTGTATCACACCACAGCTTGATACATCCGTAAATTTGTTGGTACACTGGTATCTTTAATCTGTTTCATAAGGTCGGAATTGTTTGTTTAAATAGCATATTCATTCTAATAGACAATTTTAATTTGAATTAATTGTATAACTACTCATCCATTTTCATCATCGTAATTACAAATTGCCCCGTACAAAACTTTCAGCTATGGCAGTGAGATTAGGATAGTTGACGAGATCGCAAAACACAGAGATAGAGCGTAACGACAAATTCTGGAAATAACACGAGTCCAAATGTGCATACAACATAGCGCTACACCAAATATCCTCATCCAGTGCAGACCCACAGCTGATACACAAACAATATAAAGATCCAGATCGTATTTTCCTGAGAGCTGAAGACCAAGATGACTGATACCAGATAAATGTGACCCGAAATTGCTGATGAACTACGTTTTAATGGTTAATATTAAACATTCGTCAGTCATTTCGGCTCCGTAGCGTCATCAAAGTCAGCTGTAAAAAAAAGAGAATGAAGAAGACAGGATACCGCCGAACAACAGACTTAACAATTGACATGACTAGGACGTATCCTGGTCTACGAGTTATATAAATGTTCGACGCGAGTTTGCCGGATGAATAGTAGACAGCTATGTGTATGTGTGTGGAACTCATCTCTGCCATGACTTATTTGTCACATGCCTAATTCCTGAATTATTTTCTAGATGTCTAACAGCATCGTTTAACAAAACATTATTCGTCTCTATTCATAGTTAATGATGTTCTATTTTTGTACTAAATACTTCAGAAATAATAATTTTTAGTAACAATCTAAAAGTGAATTTATATATTTTGCATAGTTCAGCAAGCGTCGTGATATTCAAATGTAGTGACAGGACGTTGCGATGATGAACATGTAGAAAGCAAGCATCGATAATCTGTCAGCTTGGATTATATATATATATATATATATATATATATATATATATATATATATATATATATATATATATATATATATATATATATATATATATATATATATATATATTGCACTTAGGCATAGACACACACTCACGTCTACATACACATTAAGGTCTGCAGACACGAAGGTCTACATACACAATAAGGTCAACATATACGTTAAGATCTACAATCACAAAGAGGTATACAAACACACAAAGATCTACAGACACAATAAGGTCTACATAAACACTAAGGTCTACAAACACACAAAGGTCTACATACACATTAAGGTCTACAGACACACTATAGTCTACATACACATTAAGGTCAGCAGACATTAAGGTCTACCTACACATTAATGTCTGCAGACACACTAAGCTCTACATACACATTAAGGACTACAGACCCATTAATATATATATATATATATATATATATATATATATATATATATATATATATATATATATATATATATATATATATATATATATATTTATATATATATATATATATATATATATATATATATATATATATATATATATATATATATATATATATATATATATATATATATATATATATATATATATATAGATGCAATAAACTGACGACGAACAGTACGAAACTAGTAACTAACTAGCCTAAGCGCTTTCGACTCTTAATGAGTCTTTTTCAAAGGCAAATACAAAACATAGTTACGACAAACAAATAAACACAAAAACGTTGCAAGCTGGTTGTATTTATAGTTTTAGCACATGTGAAGATAGAAATGTAGAGGTTTACAAACGCAACGTTTTTGTGTTTATTTGTTTGTCGTAACTATGTTTTGTATTTGCCTTTGAAAAAGACTCATTAAGAGTCGAAAGCGCTTAGGCTAGTTAGTTACTAGTTTCGTACTGTTCGTCGTCAGTTTATTGCATCTATTTTAATTAATCCCTGACAAACGTGATCCCTTGGTGGATCCAGTACGCTTGAGAGGGTTGTTATTCGCCATATGATTTGTATTCTTTATATATATATATATATATATATATATATATATATATATATATATATATATATATATATATATATATATATATATATATATATATATATATAAATATATATATATATATATATATATATATATATATATATATATATATATATAGAGAGAGAGAGAGAGAGAGAGAGAGAGAGAGAGAGAGAGAGAGAGAGAGAGAGAGAGAGAGAGAGAGAGAGAGAGAGAGAGAGAGAGAGAGAGAGAGAGAGAGAGAGAGAGAAAATTTAAAAAGAATTGTGCCCTGGACATTTTATGGGTGTATGCCATTTATTTGGCCAGAAAAGGATCGTCTGTTTCGAAATCAATATTTTGTCAATATGTGTTACCTATATCTTCTTATATGTTACCTATATCTTCTTCAGAGTGTTGTTACTATCCGACAAGGGGCTCCATATGTACTGGGCAACAGGAGTTAATTTGTACGTAATAACACATGGGTTATATCAGAATGATATTGAACCAGACTTTGTACAGGCAAAACGTCGATTAGTATCAACTACACTAGCTTTGTACTGCATGTGACTTATGTGTTACATTTCAACGCTACGTAAGCAAAATGTACGAATTTGTGCACGGACACGCCAACATATTTGTCTAGTACCCCAGTTCACCCGTAAGTAGCAATTGTGTCTAGTAAAGTCATAAACCAGTTCATCAGTAAGTAGTATTTGTGTCTAGTAAAGTCGTAAACCAGTATACCATTAAGTACTAAATGTGTCTAGTAATGTCTAAAACCAGTTCACCCTTAGTAGTAAATGTGTCTAGTAATGTCGCAAACCAGTTCACCCTTAAGTAGTAAATATGTCTAGTAAAGTCGCAAACCAGTTCACCCTTAAGCAGCAAATGTGTCTAGTAATGTCGCAAACCAGTTCACCCTTAAGTAGTAAATGTGTCTAGTAATGTCGCAAACCAGTTCACCCTTAAGCAGCAAATGTGTCTAGTAAAGTCGCAGACGAGTTCACCCTTAAGTAGTAACTGTTCTCTCTGAGTCATAGTTGTTAAAATGTGTTACACCTGATATGTAAGCACGTGTATATTAATGTCTTTATGTCAGAAGGCAACCTTTGCTATAACTTTTTTTTTATATCAATAGAAGATATTATTGGAACAAAGAAAAAACATAACCCATGATGACTAAAGACATGTAACAATAAACATATGGAAAGATGGAACAATTACTGACTGGTAATCAGCCCCATGTGTTGGGATATCATTAGAGTACTGGAAGTGTTCATTGAGTGATTGGATAACTTACTGTTATTATTTTCCCTTTTAGATCTGTGATTACTTAATATCAGTTACCTTCAAACACCAAGTATTACTGATTATTATACTCTTTAATTTTCCAAAGGAAGAACATACCAAAACTAAATAGAGTAACAGAGTAACCAAATTGATACTACTGATTTGACCGATTCTGTCAAGATGGTCTCTCACGAGGCTGCCGATTGGTCCAAGATGGTCTCGTTTCACAAGATTACCATTTGGAACAAGATGTTCTTATTCCTCGAGATTACGGATTGGACAAACATGGTCTTATTTCACAAGATTACTGATGGGATCAAGATGGTCTCATTTCCTGAGACTACCTATTCGACAAAGTGGGTCTCATTTCTTGCAATTACTGATTCGACCAAGATGAGCTCATTTCACCAGGCCACTGATTGGACCAAGATGGTCGTGGTCCAATCAATAGTCTCGTGAAATGAGACCATCTTGGTCGAATCAATAGTCTCGTGAAATGAGACCATCTTGGTCGAATCAGTAGTCTCGTGAAATGAGACCATCTTGGTCGAATCATTAGTCTCGTGGAATGATTTAAAATAACGAGACTACTGATTGAACCAAGAAAGTCTCGTTTTCCGAGATTAAGGATAGGACCATGATGGTTTCATTTCGTGAGACTTCTGACTGGACCAAGATGAGACTACAGATTGGACCATGCTAGTCTCATTTACACACAGAGAGAGAGAGAGAGAGAGAGAGAGAGAGAGAGAGAGAGAGAGAGAGAGAGAGAGAGAGAGAGAGAGAGAGAGAGAGAGAGAGAGAGAGAGAGAGAGAGAGAGAGAGAAGTCGTTATTGTATTTAACGCCATTTTCAGCACAACATAGGCTACATATTGTTGCCAGTATAGAAGAACTACAGAAAGAACCAACGAGCGACGAAAAGCTACTGGCAAGTTTCGTCACATACCCACATTGGCCGAGCCCGAATTTGAACCCAAGTAGGAATAGGTAAGATGGCAGTGATTAGTAACTGTAAGGCTTTAGACTACTCGGCCACGCGAAGCCCCAGAGTGAGAGACAGACAGACAGACGGAGAGGGGGATAAAGAGACTGAACAAGTAATAAACAAACTTTTTACAGTTGAACAGTTTAATCAGTGAATATTCTCTTTTCTAAACATTTGGACGATTTAAATGGACACAAAGAATACCAAAGTGTGAACTAAGAAATTGGCTATTTCTAAAACTCAATTATTATTTCATCTCACTCATTGAAACACAGATTGGTCATGGACGTTCCCATCATTCTTACCTGGATAATATATATATATATATATATATATATATATATATATATATATATATATATATATATATATATATATATATATATATATATATATATATATATATATATATATATATATATACAATTCTTATCAATGAAAGATAAATATAAGTATTCGTAAATATGTAAGATTAATAGAAGTACCATATCAAATCTCAATGTTTTAAGTCCTTGCTTCTCCAACCCTGAAAGGAAATACATAGCGTTGTAATAGTATAGTTTAATACTAAGATCAAATTTTGCGGTCGAGAAATCGCTATAAAATAGTAAATCATGTGAAACAAATTTAATGAAACATTGACTTTAAGCAAAATTTTCTGAATGGATCCGTCAAGTTTATTAATGTGTTTGGCTGCAATTTATTAATTATGTGAAATCATTGCAAGAATAGGTACTTACATGTTCATTTTGAAAAGATTAAATAAAATGTATAAATACAATCTTTCAATTCGTTATGATAAATAAATCTATATTGGCTTACAATTCTAACCACGCAGCAGTGACAGTTATTCAAATGATAGTTTATTATGTTACTGATTGGATCTGGCACAACGTATTCCCAGTTGAACAGTTAATCTAAAGCTGCGATGCCACAACACTATCTGTAACCGACAGAAGAAGGTATGGACCGATTTGTATAGAGAATGAGAAACCAAGCGAAGGCACGCAGCAAAAATTATTCCAGGGAAAACGCTAGCTGACTTTTCTTATTAACTTTTTGACAGCCAGTCAGTGTACACTGTTTATGTGAGAGTGGTCGGTGAACAGAGAAGACAGTGTAAATGGTTCAGAGAATGTTGTACTCCGGATGGTTAGGAAGCAAGTCAATTGTACAAGGATCGCGCTAGTGTTAGGCATTATTCTTTTGAACTGTATCTTGTACAAACTTCAAACATTATCTCCTTTTTTCTGCAGCACATTTGGGATTAGGATGAGATTTGAAATTAGAACGCAAGCATGAATGAATTTAATGAAAAAATTTCAAGCCTTTAAAAGACATTGTTTCTCTACCCTTATCGGACTCCCTTGCATTGTGTTAGTTTAAGTTTGGCACTGATTACTCGAGTAAAGCTTCTACTTTTCGAATTAATTTTTTGATTTAAAAATGGAATAATTTGGAAGGAATTGATTTCTTTCCCATTTAGCATTCATTTCAGTATGAAGAATGAAAATGGAGAATGCGGATAGAAATATTGCTAGGGGTTCAAACTGCACAAACAACACTTTTCAGACATTACTGGAAACTACAACCAAACAGAAGGGAGATTGCTTAGCATGCGAAAAGAATCTAAAGAAAGATTCAATTGAGGTTATTCTTGCGATGGAAAATTCAAACTCAAATTTGAACATCAATCAATGTAATCACGTCCACATGAAGGAAACAGTGGTCACGCTGCATTCGACGTCAAAAAGCTGTATCTTCACGCGTATTCAGGTTACGGTATTTGCAGTGTCTTTTCTTTTGACTATTGCTTTGCTTGTTCTGCTTTTAATTTTTCTCGGTGGTCAAAGGAACAACATTAATTCTGTTCCAACATGTCGATGTGAAGAGGACAAACAAGAAGGAAATCTCACGTATAAAGTGGATATGCCTGCCACCATCAGCACAATTAGTGCCTTCCAAAGTTCAGATGCTCCTGTTCCAGGAATACGACTTCCTCGAAATCTCGACCCTGTACATTATGACCTAAAGTTGGAAGTTAACCTTGCCAAAGGCCGATACTCGGGCTGTGTGAGGATGCTTATTCATGTAGTAACGCCCACCCGTTATATTGTGTTTCATAGTTCAGATTTCATTGTAATTAATAAGAACAACATAACAGTCACATTAAATAGAAATAATTCACAGGTAGAAATAGTTCAGCATCATTGGATCTCTGAGAGTCAGTTCTATATACTTGAGGCAAAATCAGAGCTCTTAAGTGGTTCGAATTATACAGTGGATATTAAAAGCTTTGGAGGTTTCATCCTGCCAGATCTCAAAGGAATCTACATAAGTTCTTATAAAACTAATGATGGCGAAACAAGGTAAGATTCACACGAGTTAACAAATACTTTCAGTTTAGAAAGATAGTGTCTTTGATGCATAAAAGTTCGAACTGTATCTATACAATAATTTTTTCAGGCTTCATACAAAGCTGAATGAATTGATTCTGAAAGCAGCAAAACGTTACCGTTTCCCAAAATGGGGTACATTAAAAGTATTTCTTTCTCTTAGAATAAATACTCAGATTTATTTTCATTAAAAAAAATAAACATAAGAAAAACTAATATATTAGGTATGTAACAACAGCTACTATCTGCATGTCTGCCTTTGTCTAAGTGTGTGTGAATGTATGAATATATCATAATTAGGTAATAAAAAAAATTCTCTTAAATTTCACACGAACACATAATATGGTAATTACAATACTCCGGCATTTTTCAATGCGGTAAGTGTGTTTTAATTACTTTCTATATTAAAGACAAATCATGTTTCTCTACGTTAATTTTATAGTCGTTTTCCATGCCAACTTAATTTCTTTTAAAAAATGAAATCTAACGTCTAAGCCTTTTGTAGTACAACTGCCAAACTTGATTTTAAATAAGATGTAGCTGTCACACATGTTTTGCCAACTATCAAGAAAATAGATTGATGTCTATTATTTGGATAGTATTTCATTTTGTTAAACATCACAAAAAATGCGTATATTTGGGCATATATAATTGGTGAATGAATTGTACTTATTCGTCATCTCGTTATTTTTATATGTGCATATGTATTACTTATCTTTGAGACAAGTGGACAGTTGTCGTTAATCTTTTTTGTGCTTTTTTATTGGCAACCCTTACAATGTCTGCGTCCGATTGTAGCAATTGGAAATTCATGAGCGGATTATTGTTCAGTCTAATACTAGCAATTCTAACATTACAGGCATAGTAAGGGTGTGAATAAATAAAGCTAAACAAAAAAGTTATATGTTCAAGCGAATAACAGGGCGCATACATTAAGTTAGAAACAGAAATTCTCAGCTAAATTACCCTACAGCAATATTTCCATGGAAACATATGTACCCCATTATATGTTGAAGACTGGAATTTGATCTCAAGCTGGGAAAAAGAAACCTTTATTTAACATGGTTAAATGCGTACATAGTATCGCAATCAGGGTCTCTGAGAAGATGGTTTTGGCTTTGGAATCAAGAATTCCAGTATCTAGAGGAAATTGAAAGTTGTGTATTCTTTTTGCTGGTTATTTAGGCTGACGAAAGAAACTGGCGACGTGCACATAGTTTAAACCAAAAATGTAGGCTGGTGTGTTATCGTGATTACATGATAACGTGTTCCAAATAGGCCGGTGTGTTATCGTGATTACATGATAACGTGTTCGAAATAGGCCGGTGTGTTATCGTGATTGCATAACGTGTTCCAAATAGGCCGGTGTGTTATCGTGATTACATGATAACGTGTTCCAAAACTGATGAGGTACATAACCTTAAGCACAGCTGGTATTTTGGATACCAAGTTATTAGATGTGTTCAACTATATACGCAAGATCTGAACGAAGTGTGATTTTATTACAACCGAAGTTTGCTAAGAGATGTCTTTTATGTGTTAATACATTTGCAACTATAAAAATGATAAAATTATTTGACAAAATATGTTCTTTCAAGATATGTCATTCTCTCCATTATAAAAGAATCGTTGTGAATTTTTTGACTGGAAATAATATCATTAATTGATATATTTTAATGAATTCTACATTTAAATTGGGTTTTGCTTTTCACGTGAAGCATTGTCATCTTTAACTAAATGTCTCTCTGGTAGGTCATTTTGGATACCTGCAGATTCCCAAAGAAAGAGAATGATAAACTGATCAGTGTCACTACCAAATATGATTTTTTTTGTTATCATCAGACTTCTATTAATAGGCTTGTACCCAATTATGTCTTTGCCATATACACAAAATTTCATTGCATAATGGTTACTATGAGCATTGTGTTACAGCAGAATGTCTTTAAAAAGGTGTTTGCAATGTTGTGTTCTCTAGCACACTGCTAGTGTATTAAGGACCCGTTTATCCCGTTGACATATTAGATGCAGCGTGATAGATGGATACAGGTTTCTAAATAACCGTGTTAAACATATATGTAAAACGTGGCATGTAAACGAGACGTTCTTTCTCTTTGGAACATCTAATTCAAGAAACAATAAAAGAGAGACACTGTACCAAAGGACATATAAAATAAATATACAACAAATTACGCATCTATAAACAGAGGTGATTCATACAAGTGATTTATGAAATTAAATCTAAAAGAAGGAAATTCGTGTCTTGCAAGGACTTCAATGGCAATGGAGCAGACATATACATGACGAGGCGTGTGTACCGTCGTCTTATGAATTAAGGGAACATAATGTACTGTCGCAAAACATGCATATTATCAAATACTAACGCTTGACGGGATTTTCAATTTCCGTAAAACTTAAATATACAGCAAAAAGAAGCACAGGTAATAATCCAACTTATACTGGTCTTTGAAAAAAACAGGAGTAAAAGAAGTTAAGCAACAAAAATTAATACAATTAGAAAAAGATAGAATTCGTATGGAAACTTGAAAATAATTGCAAAGTTTTAAGAACTGATTACTAATGGTAGGAGATATTTGGAGATAATTGCAAAGTTTTAATAACTGGCTACCAATGGTAGGAGAAGCTTGCAGATAATTGCAAAGTTTTAGTAACGTTTTAAATTTCAGCCTAAAACATTTCTTAAGAAAAAGGAATGATAAAATTTTTGGACAAAATTTTGTAGACTGGGTTTTAATTCCCCCAGCAATTAGTTATCACGTGATGTGTTGGTTTCATATGTTGATACTTCGTGTATATGCTGTATCTTTGTGAATATGTGGATTTCTTAACAAACCAACGTGGGTCCATGTCTTAGTCGAGTTCTTGATATGTACAAGAGGATTTGTCTTTTAGATTTCCTGACACGCCCACGTGGATTCGTGTCTTTGTGGATTTTCTAACACATCCTCCGCTCTATAAGATGTACCAGCATATGTGTGTATTAATCAGATATACTACATCCTACTATACTACAGATGTACTACATCCTACTAGTCTATGGATACAATAAAGCAATCTAATAGATAGCATGATACCTCACCCAGTCACATTATTATGACAACTGGCCGACTAGTCCAAACACGAACCTGTTAATGGTCGCTCCAAGCGAGGCAGCTATTAGTACCATATTTATAAGAATTTTGTATGACTCGGCCGAGGTTAGAACCCGCGACCTCTCTCATCCAAGGCGGGCGCTCTGAAAACTAGGCTACCGTAGTGGTCAGATTTACATATTGTTAGCAAATACGTTTGGTCATAAAATAAAAAGAAAATTGGCTTTCTCTGAGTGAGTAGAGAGTATGTTTTTACTTAACCGATACAAAATATCCGTTATTAATGTTCTCTCCGTTCTGACAATTTGAAAAATGTATTTGATTCTAAAATGTTACAAAATGAATTCCACTATCAGAATATTGAAATTTTCCACTGGTCTTACACGATATGGTTGTCATAGAGATTCCAGTCTGTACCGAAATATTAAACATTCCGCTCTTTTATCTGACGTTTTACTCCCTCCACCCTGCGGGCACAAAAATGTAAAAAAAACCCAACCCCCCCCCAAAAAAAAACACACCAATGGACCCTACTGAATTTCAAACAAGACGACTAAGGCAGATAACTGTTTACCCTAGGATGCGACCCAAGATACTCCATCTTGTGGAGTGCGCTTAACTGTCCATTTTAAGCGTATTTCCCTTCTGTAGTCTTGGGTTTTGCGCGTATTTGCATTTCCAGGAATGAGCTGATGTGCAGTTTAACTCTATGATGTAAAGATCTAACTACTAACTTACCTGACATCTAACCTACATAAATTCCCACATATCTACTCACCCCAATACCTAACTACGTACGTACGTACCTACCTACATAGTTACCTACCTACCTACCTGCATGCATACATACATACATACATACATACATACATACATACATACATACATACATACATACATACATACATACATACATACATACATACATACATACATACATACATACATACATACATACATACATACATACAGGGGCCTCGAATGGCCGAGTGGTCTTAAGCGCTGTCCGTTACGGATCACTGCCATCTCACCTCTGTCTGCATGGGTTCGAGTCTAGGTTCTTTCCGGTGATTTCCCGGTTTCTTCCTCCACCATTAATACTGGACGCCATAAATAGCCTATCGTGTGCTGAAAAATGGCGTTAAGCCCAACAACAACAACATACATACATACATACATACATACATACATACATACATACATACATACATACATACATACATACATACATACATACATATTGGATAAAAAGGGGAATTAGTTAAGTTTCATCACATTTAGACCAAACAACAATGCCTTTTTCATGGGATATTTAAATGCATATACGGAAGAAACACACACACACACACACACACACAAACAAACACACACACAAACTTGTGTAGATCAGTAGCTATTTGCATAGGAAAGAGTGTCCAAGATAGTGAAAGTATAAATACACGGAAGGAACAAATATAGCACGATATACCTATTTAGTTATTAGTTGTACGGCTTTTTTTAAACCTCTTTTGTCTTTTTCACATATAATATAGTCTTTTGTAATTATGTTCCTTCTTATGTCCGTTTCCAGTCGAACAAAAGCGTTGACTCGTTACACTGCAGTTATTTCGCTTTCATTACTAAATCGATACAATGTAAGTAATTAATCTTGATTAATGAATCGCTACAGTGCAATTACTTAGCTGTCATCACCAAACAATAGTTGAACTTCTACGAGGTTCAATCTCATTGACTTGATTCTCCTGGCTCACTTGCGCTAAAGCATAAATATAATGTATGGTATAGACACAGCATATCGAAATCCATTGTAAACACGTTTATAAACAACGAACCAGCGTTCGGCGTTTATCGGCGTTCTTCTTACACCATAATAGAGGTTAAGTTAGACTTAAGTTAGTGGCTTAAGTGGTTAGAGCTTCCGTCTATAATGTGGTCGCTTGAGGGTTTCAAACCCGGCCCAGTCGTACTAAAATCTTAAAAAGGGTATTTGCAGCTGCCTCGTTTAGCAGATTAGAGACACGGGTACTACAATGTGTAATAAAGCGACTATATCCCTATAACTTATGTATGGGGATGTATAAGTCATGGCAACGCAGTAGCGGGGTACTGAGTAAAAACTACTACTACTACTACTACTACTACTACTACTACTACTACTACTACTACTACTACTACTACTACTACCACTACATATACTACTACTACTACTACTGATAATGACCATGCTTAAGTTGTTAGCGTGTTAACCTAAATGTTGCCGGCCGAGTCATATCAAACAATTATATTAATGGTACTAGTAGCTGTCCCTCGGCTTTCAGCATTAAATTGTCTGTGTTAGGACTGGTCAGTCTGGTTTCAGAATAATGATACTGTGTGGGACATGATGCTACATTTCTGCTGCATGATACACCTTCCCCGCAGGGCTGGACATCGCTATCAACTGCCACAATGCAGACGTCATAAAGGCATGACTTAATTTTTTAAAAATACGCTAAAAATATAATCACACACACAAACATACACATTAAGTTATATCGTTATTGAATTTTCGGTATATTCCTGAAAAAGACATGTATTGCCCTTTATGTTTTTCACTATATTATTCAATTTAGTTTTTGCAACCTTTCATACGAGCACATTTGAGTGACATCTATCTTCAGAAATGACTTTCAAATGAATTAGTCATATGCGAACCAGAAACACACACACAAACACACACACACACACGCACACGCACACACACACACACACAACTGACCTCAAGTAGGCAATGGAAGGATCAACAATTTATCTGCATTACAAGACAAACAATGCCGTTAAACAGAAACTGCTAGCTGGTCTAACCTAAAATTGAAATGAAGTCACTAAGCTAAGGAGTGATCTGAGATGACGGTTGGCTAATAATTTATGAATTAGTTTGATTGGGCTTGACAGGTCCACTGCCATTTCTGTTGCAGAGAATATTGGAGCCGCCTGTGATCTCCTGAGATGAATGTGAAGTCAGTTCTACCTTCGTCGTCAAATATTTCTTTATGACCATAGAATATAAATCATTTAGTTCCATTTAAAGAAAAAACATATATCCTAAGTCGGACAAAATGTTATGAACGGTTTGTAAGGTTACTCTCTTGGATATATATATATATATATATATATATATATATATATATATATATATATATATATATATATATATATATATATATATATATATATATATATAGATGCAATAAACTGACGACGAACAGTACGAAACTAGTAACTAACTAGGCTAGTTAGTTGCTAGTTTCGTACTGTTCGTCGTCAGTTTATTGCATCTATTTTAATTAATCCCTGACAAACGTGATCCCTTGGTGGATCCAGTACGCTTGAGAGGGTTGTTATTCGCCATATGATTTGTATTCTTTATATATATATATATATATATATATATATATATATATATATATATATATATATATATATATATATATATATATATATATATATATATATATATATATATATATATATATATATATATATATATATATATATTTCAAATATTAATGAAATCATGTTGTTATTGCAAACTTTTAACAAGGCTTTGAAAGAAATACAAAAGATAGCTACTTCTCGCAAATACTAATTAAAGAAGCAGATACACTCATGGACATTTTATGAAACATTGATTCATGCATGCACCTGTTTACATATGAGAAAAGTAAAGACATTCGCATGAATTTTCAGGTTAATTAACTGTCAAAAAGGTCGCCATTCGGTGCGATATTTTCATGCCTTTATGAATATCGCAGCATTCAAGATTGGTACAGGATGAGAAAGGTGTAATTAAGAGACGTTTGATTTTTACATCGGGAAAATACAAGAGTATGTGACAGAGTTGCGCGCGTAGCCTTGTCCTCTCTTGAATGCCATACGTGATGTTTTCTTATTGGTTACTGCAAAGATACATTCAAATGAAATTCATAGACCAGAAGCACCGAACTATCGGATAGATTCGCCAAAGTGTAAATAGGTTAACCTATCGGAACCTTATCTAGCAAAGATGTGGAAACACCACCGACCCATGGAATGCAACCGGCTAACTACTTTGGCCGAGCTGAGACTCGAACACACGCAGATAGATATAATATATCAGTGGTCTGTAACGGTGAGTGAGTTATACTGCACAGTCACTCAAGGTATGTGTGTGTGTCTCTGTGTGTGTGTGTGTGTGTGTGTGTGTGTGTGTGTGTGAGAGAGAGAGAGAGAGAGGGGGGGGAGAGAGGGAGGGAGAAAGAGAGGAAGAAGAAGTTTACTGTTTGCAAGTTTATTGCATAATAATGGGTTTTGGAGATCACGACTTTGGGATGAAATCTTCTTCAGAAATGTATCGAAATGTTGCATTACTTTCGGAGATTATTTTCTATCCAAGTTTATATATTCTTTCTGTTGGATTAGACATACATACATACATACATACATACATACATACATACATACATACATACATACATACATACATACATACATACATACATACATACATACATACATACATACATACATACATACATACATACATACATACATACATACATACATACATTTTCATTTAATATTATTGAATGATGTTTAAACTGAATCCCAGTGTCATTAGCACTTGATTGAAATCGTATTAGTAAATGTTTTATATCTCGTATACGTAACCTCCTGCACATGCATTTTGGCTATAAGGAAACTGATTTTTGAGGGTAATAAAAAATGCTCTTTCTGGGTGGTTGTTGTTTAAAACATAAAAAATAAACTACTATAACATAAAAGCAAGAAAAAATTTATGCACAAGGAAAAAGATTTCCCAATATCATCTTTCTGGAAAGCTATAAGTTTTAACCTCATCATGCAAAATCTCTTCGGTCTCGAAAGCCTCTACGTCATCATGTAACATCTGTCTGAAAAGCTAGGAGCCTCTACGTCAGCATATAAAATAACACTGATCTGTGACCTAGCTTGATATCTCTAATCAGACTTATAATTGTGTTGGTTTGACTTGATTCCTATAACCAAATTTGACATCTTCTGTGACGTATCTGATCCATATAAAAAAACTTGACATCTTATGTTACGTATCTTAATTCATATAACCTAACTTGAGATCTTATGTGACCTGACTTGATCTATATAACCTAACATAACTTCTGTGACCTCATGGCAAATTGTTCATTTTAGAACATACAGAACTTTGAAAATACTCATTTGACTTGTAATTCCTTTGTGACTCTTGTTTTTTAAACTTGTTTATTCAACATGCTAAGCGAAATAATAAAAAATAACGGTGATACACTTTTTCCGCAGATTTTAATTACTTATAACGTAAGCAAACATAAATCTTGCTCTAGTCAGCAAGGCACAAAAATGGTGGCAAGTAATAATTATTAAATTAAATGACATGTTATTATTTTGTTATTATTTTGCTGAACAAATAAAAATGCACGAAGCATGGGCTTATATTAGTTTTAAAATATAATCACTATGCAATATGTGAAATCATAATAAGGAGTGGTATGAAAATATAAGAAAGAGTACATTCATGAATAACAAAAAATATGGCAACCAATTGCATTTAGAGATAACGTAGATCACATGAAAACTTCATTGCACTAGATGAAGTCTTTAAAACTGTATTTACAGTGTCGTTTTAAAAAATTGCAGAAACAAAATGGTTAACGAACTTCAGGAATCTCAAATGAATATGAAAGTGTATTTATTTTATGTCTCGATTTTATCACATCCTTTCTATGATAAAACGTAAATGTATATCTGCCATCTATATACAACACTCTTTGATATATACGTTCTCTGATATTGGCTTTTTCTTCAAAACGACCGCTGATATCTTTTTTCTCGATACCGCCACTCGAATAACAGCTTTTCTTTACAACGCACTTAAGATATGCTTTCTTTTAGTAACGCAATGTTTTATATACTTTACTATTATAACGCACTTATACATCTACCTTCAGTTTAAAACACACTGATATATGCCTTTTCTTTATTGGCGAAGATACGTGCCAGCTTCGGGAGCATTTAATTTGATCCAGAAATAAACATTCTGTATATGAATAAGAAGAAAACAAGATAAAATGTAAAATCGAATATTTTGACAGGCAATTAATATCGAAACTCGCCTGACTGATTTCTGTTTCACAGTCTAAACAATAAAAGTCTGCAATAAATGAAGATGTTCCTTCGATTTAGATTATGAATATTGAAAATTTCGTGGATCATTTGTGACTTAGAAAATGAATATAGAAAATTTTTAATTCATTTGTGACAAACAAAATGTTGACAAACAAGGTATTCATCAATGGATTAGATTATTAATACTAACGGCTAAAGGACACTGCTATATAATAATATATGCTATGAATAGTAAGATTAATGGATTATCTTAGGATAGATTTTGAAAAGGGACTCTTAGGGAATTTGAATAGGGGCTCTTATGTCTAAATGTGATAAAACTTAACTATTTCCCCTGCTATCCAATATCCTACCTTTGTGTATGTATGTATGTATGTATGTATGTATGTATGTATGTATGTATGTATGTATGTATGTATGTATGTATGTATGTATGTATGTATGTATGTATGTATGTATGTATGTGATTATGATTTTTAACATAGCTTTTAACAATTTTTCAGTCATATCGCTACGATGTCTGCAGTGTGGCAGTTTATAATGATGTATAGCACTGGGGAATCATGCCGCATACATGTAGCATGATGTCCCACCGAGTCACTTTATCCTGACAACTGGCTGACCAGTCCTAACACTAAGCCCTTAATGCTGAGCGTCAAGCGAGGTAGCTGTTAGTACCCTTTTTGTAAGTCTTTGTTATCACTCGACCTGTGAACGAACCCACGACCTCCCGTACATAGGTGGACGCTTTAACCGCTAGGCCACCGGAGCGGTGTATGTATGTATGTATGTATGTATGTATGTATGTATGTATGTATGTATGTATGTATGTATGTATGTATGTATGTATGTATGTATGTATGTATGTATGTATGTATGTATGTATGTATGGATGGATGGATGGATGGATGGATGGATGGATGGATGGATGGATGGATGGATGCATGCATGCATGCATGTGGGTAGGTAGGTAGGCAGATGGTGTGCGAAATTCTGTGTGTGTGTGTGTGTGCGTGGATGCATGGATGGATGGATGGATGCAGGCAGGCAGGTGGGTAGGTAGGTAGGCAGATGGTGTGCGAAATTCTGTGTGTGTGTGTGTGTGTGTGTGTGTGTGTGTGTGTGGTGTGCTGTAAGATGATCGTACAAGATATTTGCATTGAAAAATACCGCGTTAAGAAGCATGTCACACTTTCCGCTAAGTGTTTCTATATAGTTTAATTGTTTCAAATGCGCTTTTGAAAATATCCGTTTCTCCAAATATTGGATGCCGTAATGGATTGGTATGATCTCGAGGTCATCCAAGTTAGCGAAATTACTGTTATTGTTTACAGTCTCACAACATAATCTTTTTATATATTCTATTCTATAGATTGGTTTTGATAATAAGAGCGATTGTATGACCTTGTTACACTTATGTTTCTTTCTCGTTTACAAAGGTTTTATTCCGAACAATGCTACTAGTATTTCAGGGTACAAAAAATTTAATTCTGCTGTAATGGAGATTTGTAGATTCTACCTGCATTCAAAAAGTAATGCTGTTGAAGAAATATTCAGCTCTTTTTTCCATTTAAGAAATGCTCGCTGGACTTACAAACTCGACGCCGGCAAAACCAACAGAACATATGTGAAATTTGCCATTGTATATTTGATGGTAAGATATGGTCTGATCGATCGCAGAGAGAATTTTTTTGCAAAAGTTAATTTTATGACATACTCCTACACCGCTCCTTTGGACTAGTGGTTAAAGAGTCTCCATCGCATTCGCGAGTTAGCGGGTTAAAACCCAGACCGAATCATACCAAAGACTTATAAAAATGATACTAACTGATGCCTCGCTAAGCGCTCAATAATAAGAAGCAAGTGCCAGAACTGGTCGGCCTAGTGTCAGGATAATGTGACTTGGAGGGACATTAGGACTGGTCGGTATAGTGTCAGGGTAATGTGACTTGTAGGGATATTAGGACTGGTCGGCATAGTGTCAGGATAATGTGACTTGGAAGGACATTAAAACTGGTCGGCCTGGTGTCAGGATAATGTGACTTGGAGGGACATTAGAACTGGTCGGCCTGGTGTCAGGATAATGTGACTTGGAGTGACATTAGGACTGGTCGGCCTGGTGTCAGAATTATGTGTCTTGGAGGGACATTAGAACTGGTCGGCCTGGTGTCAGGATAATGTTACTGGGTGGGAAATGTATCTGGGTGCGACATCATGCTATCACTATAAACTGCCATAATGCAGCTCTCTTAGTAATATGACTGAAACAGTTATTAAAAGTACGTTAAAAATCCAAATCACACATACACACACACACACACTACCCTGTATTTCCAGGGTAATATGCAACAACGGCCTCAGATGTAACGAAACGTTTTTGTTAGTCAGTTATGTTCCATTATTGGTGTAGGTGACTGGATATTGTTTTAACTGAAACAACACTGTACTAATTCAACTTTTGGCACTTAATATCTCTAATACTTCAGTGACACTGATAAAGATTATCAGAGATGAAAATAGGTTTAGGCCGTAGTATCTAGAAAACCACCGTGACACAGATAAAGGCTTTGATAAATGAAACAGCTACAGGTTTTAACTTTTTAGATGGATCGTATTTTGTTATTTCAGGAGACGTAATCTTATGTATTATGACGTCAATGCATTGCCATTTTTTCCCGTCATGACTCTGATAATGTATAGTACGATACAGCAGGAATCTAGTGTTTTTAAGACTCCATTTGAATGAGGATAATTGCATTAAATAGTATGTGTATCACATACTTATTTCAATTGAATTTGTGAGTACTCACTTATTAAAAAGAATATTATAGTGTATTATTTACATGAGTGGAATGTAGGCTGATCCTGTGATCAGTGCTCAAATGAGAACAGTGGAATACTCGGAATGTTGATCCATCCTTGGCTAAATACACAAATCTAGAACAGAGGAAGACTCAGAATGTAAACCTCTCCTTGGGAAAATAAAAAATCTAGAATTTCAATCGGTCATATATATATTATCCAGTTACTTTGAAAAAATATTCTACGATATTAAAATACTCTTGCTACAGGAATCCCAGAATTAGTCTCAATCCATCACTGGTATTAGCGCTCCATTGGTATCAGCTTTCCACTGGTATCAACCCACTACTAGTGTCAGCCCACCACTGGTATCAACCTACCATCGATATCAGTCCATCACTCGTATCAGCCCACCACTGATATCAACCCACCACTGGTATCTGCCTACCATTGGTATCAACCCACCACTGGTATCAACCCACTACTGGTATCAGCCCACCACTGGTATCAATCAACCTACCATCGATATCAGTCCATCATTCGTATCAACCCACCACTGATATCAACCCACCACTGGTATCAACATACCATCGTTATCAGTCCATCACTCGTATCAGCCCACCACTGATATCAACCCACCACTGGTATCAACCTACCATCGATATCAGTCCATCACTCGTGTCAGCCCACCACTGATATCAACCCACCACTGGTATCTGACCACCATTGGTATCAACCCACCACTGGTATCAACCCACTACCGGTATCAGCCCATCACTCGTATCAACCCACCACTGGTATCAACATACCATCGATATCAGTCCATCACTCGTGTCAGCCCACCACTGGTTGCTGCCCACCATTGGTATCAGCCTACCATTGTATCAACACATAACTGGTATCAACCAACCACTGGTATCAGCCCACCACCGGCATCAATCCACCACTGGTATCATTTAACGTTAATTTCAACCAGTGCTTCATTTGTTAGACCCAACTGAATTCAACCGTTTTTTATCAGCCGATAAATTCGATACATGCATGATCTAGTTTCAAGACGTCTTGAATCAGAAGAAAAATGAAGTGTATCAACCTTCTAATAGTATTGCAATCTCTTGGAAGGGAGAATGGCTATTTACAGCAAATTATCTCGATTACCCGGATGTACCGTGATGTAATTGTACCTAGTAACAAAAAAGTTAAATATCACCAGAAGTGGCTGTGACGTCACTAACACATTATCATGCTCAAGATAAAATTTTCTGTTCATTTTGGGTTGGTCTGGGAGGGGGGAGCCTATGTGAGAGAGATACTTCAAGATAAACGGATAAACGGATAATTTTTATATTTTCTTCATAAACTCGTGCTAATAATTTTAGGTTTATCTGCTTTAAAATGGCGCTTGTGTACAAGTATATAACTCTCTTATATAACTTTTTTCTGTTCATATCCATTGATGCTATCAATCTTCGTATCAGTAAATAGTTCTTTTTCTAATATAAAAATAAAATTCTATATATTTATCTTATCCGATCTCAGCATTCATGTTTCGCGACATCGTACGGTTCAAGGAATTGAAAAGATGCCAGATGCATATCTGTTTATTATTATAAATCATTACCAGTGAGAAGAAAACACTTCCCACATAAATGTCTTATTTTCTGCCAAAATCATCTCGCTCAATCAGGATCATAATATGTCCGTTTTATTGCATAATTGAGTGCATGTGTACAGAGATAGATCTTGTGACAGATATGGGAAATGTATGGAGTGTCTACAATTCTATCAGAACCACGTTAGTATTCTTTTCGCGTATGTCATTTAATGAAGCAGAAATCTTCCACGGTTACCAGTATTATCAGAAAATTATAAAACCATTTTACGGTAGCCACTATTCCTATTATTACAATAATAATAACAACAACGAAAGTTACTACTAATACTTTTCCTCCTCCTAATTCTCCTACTGCTGCTGCTGCTACCACTACTACTACTACTACTAGTATTGTTACTGCTACTACTATTACTGCTACTACTAATACTGTACTAATACTACTACTTGTTTTACCATTACTAACACTGCTGCTGATACTACTATTACTTCTGCTGCTACTACTATCTCTGCCACGTCTATTGCCACTACAAATGCTGTTGCTGCACCTGCTACGTTTTTTTATTAAAAAATAGTATCGCTACCACTACTACTACTAATGATGTGACTACTACCACCGCTATCACTACTACCAACTACCGGTAGAACTAAGATTGTTACTATTACTACTACTACTACTACTGCTACTACTACTACTATTGATACTATTACTACTACTGCTACTACTAATACTACTATTACTATTACTACTACTAATACTACTACTACTACTACTAATACTACTACTGCAACTAATGCTACTACTACTAATACTATTATTACTACTACTACTATTGCTACTACTGCTACTACTAATACTACTATTATTATTACTACTACTACTATTGCTACTACTGCTACTACTAATACTACTATTATTATTACTACTACTACTGTTACTACTACTGCTGCCACTACTACTACTACTACTACTACTACTACTACTACTACTACTACTACTACTACTACTACTACTACTACTAATAATAATAATAATAATAATAATACTGCTACTATTACCACAAAATATCAACAATTGTTGCATATCTATACGCATAATTGGAACAGTAATATGCGTACGTTGTCATGGAAACAAAACAAAATTCACTAGTCTCCAATGTAACGACGCCACATCAAAACCCTGATACACTGTTTCGTTTGTATTTAGATGTATCATGTATGTGTATATATATATATATATATATATATATATATATATATATATATATATATATATATATATATATATATATATATATATATATATATATATATATATATATATATATATATATATATATATTACTAACAGATCAGGGGGCCCAGAGTGGCCGAGTGGTCTAAAGCTCTCTCCGTTACGGATCACTGCCATCTCATCTCTGTCTGCGTGGGTTAGAATCTAAGATTGGATGAATGTAGATAAGTGAGAAAGCTTGCCAGTAGCTTCTAGTGGATCGGTGGTTCTTTCATTGCTTTTCCCGGTTTTTTCCTCCACCATTAATACTGGCTGTCATGTATAGCCTATCGTGTGCTGATAATGGCGTTAAGCCCCAGAACAACAACAACTAACAGATAAAACAAGTTGTGAACACCAATTTCCAATCTTCGTGATTTGTGCCTATGTGCACGCTGAACACAAGTTAAATGACGTATTACTGGCCGTCATGTATAGCCTATCGTGTGCTGATAATGGCGTTAAGCCCCAGAACAACAATTAACAGATAAAACCAGTTGTAAACACCAATTTCCAATTTCCAATCTGTGTGATTTGTGCCTATGTGCACGCTGAACACAAGTTAAATGACGTATTACTACAACTCTCACCACCACAACACTCTCCAACATTATATTGCTGATGCAATGACGACTTCTTATTACATATGTATTATTATAATGAAAAGGATATCGTCGTCATGACAATTTTAAGTAATTCGGTTCTATCGTTTTCTTGGGTGAGGTTAGATGTGGTTGTTGTTGTTGGGGGTAGTCTTTAGTTAGGTAAATAACAATAGAAAAGAAGTGTTGATATGTCTATGACCTCCTAACCCTTCTCTCTCTCTCTCTCTCTCTCTCTCTCTCTCTCTCTCTCTCTCTCTCTCTCTCTCTCTCTCTCTCTCTCTCTCTCTCTCTTCGAATTAATATTGTACCACCAACATTTAATAAGTTGGAAGGGGTTGAGGTTATCGAATAATTTATTATCGATTCGGATTAAAAACAGTATCGACTGCACTTGTCGAATTTGAAGCGTGCAAACTTTATTGACCTACGGTTTTAACTTCAAGGCTGAAATATTTCCAAACTTTTGTGCACCGAATCCTAACTTCTGCGTGACCGATATTGATGTCGAATGTATAGTGCTCATGGAGGTCACTAGTGAAATATTTGCAGCCAAATTAATCCCAGCAGTCTGCAAGCTACCCAGTTTTGGTACTGGTGCCAATACTGCAAAAACGGCGAATGGCAATTTAAACCGGAAAATATGGCGTCATGTAATTATATGAATTATTATGATACACTTGCCAGCATTTTGTTGTGTCTGCAGGTAGTATGCTTAGAAACGATGCTCCAATATTTAGTTCATTCTCCTATGAGAAAAAAGGTCATATGTATTCAAGTGTTTACCATGTTCACACCATTTTTAGCGACGTTCCTAAAGAAACTCATTATAACATGGACGTATTTAGTTGACGCAATGTTTTGTTTCTTAAACAAGAGTCCATAGAATGGACCGACACTCACTAACCGAAAGAATTTGTAGAAATTCACGAAAACTCTGTTTCTTCCTTCTTTGTCCCATTTAATTGCTGGGTATTAACATTATTGTGGATATCATTAGGAAATTCTAGTGTAGCAAAATTTGGACGACAAAAATAAGTTTCTAATCCGTCTTAGTTCACGCGTTCCATTTATTTTGTGGGATGATAGATGTAATTTGGGGTATAGACGATATAGCTGGGCTTACCTTCAAATGCGTACCCGTCTTTGCTGGGTAATTTAACCTAAATTGACTTCAAAGGAAATTGTATAAACACGAGCCGATCTATTTTTACTTTATATATAATTGTCATCCATTCATCGCACTTTCAAATTTTCGTATTGCCGAATTAATGGAGATATTTTCTCTATTTCAGTAATTGTATAAGTACTTTGGATTATTCGAGTATGCTGCAACATGCATTCTAATCAACTGTCTATATAGGTCATTCTCGATTTCCACAACTAAAGTAAGTAAAGAAATTTCAAGTACAGTACATGAAAGCAGTATAGAGGTATGCCAACTTTATAATCAATGTGCTTGCTGCAAATGAAAGATGACGTCATTGCTAGGTGCATGCCAGACTGGTATCAATTTCATCAGGAGCCTTTATATGTGAGAAGAAATATTTTAGCAAAGCACCACACCAAAAATAGCATTAATTTAGTAGGAAAAGCGATACAAAATTGAAATATGGTCGCCATGGTGGCAAAGTTGGATTTAAAATTGCACTATTTTCAGTTAGGACTATTGGCAAGTCATGAAAGTATTTTAGAGATATCGTCGTCTAGATGATACCGTTTGATGAAATCGTCGTCTAGATGTTACCGTTTTAAGAAATCGTATTCTAGATGATACCGTTTTGATGAAATCGTCGTCTAGATGATACTGTTTGATCAAATCGTCGTCTAGATGATACCGTTTGATGAAATCGTCGTCTAGATGATACCGTTTGTTTAAGGGAATTTGTAATAAGATTTTCAAAATGATCGCCATTAGCATCTTAGAACTTAGATAAGTGCTTTTTGATTTAATGCCATCTACAATTTCAAAGAAGTCTTTCTATGAACATTATTTCTTTTTTTAGTCATCCTTTCAGCCGAAGTAAGGACGACTGTTTTTTTTTTTCCTGACAGTTATGGCCGCAATACTGGATTATAGAGGGGCACAATAATCACTTAGGACCAGCTAACATTAGAACAAAATGCAAAGTTACAACAATCTACAGCCAGTTAAACGGAGTAGTGATAATCACTCAGCCAAAGCCGACAGACGATGGACGCTAACCGATCACATAAGCCCTTCTGTTCTTCCAATGGTGGGCTAATAAAAGCCTGCACGTAAACCTATAATTAAGACCTTTGTTCATCAAGTCTTTTGCCTTGTTTTTATTTTGGGGTTATGGTCCAAATTCTTGGTGCTCACTAGATCAAAACTTTCAATATACCAAAATGGAAAGGAATTATTCCAGACAAAATCCAATCACAATTTTACACAAAATTTAGGTGCATGAGTATAAAAAATTACATAACTGAAGAATTTGTGTTTCAACATTAGTTATTTTGTGGGGAAAATGTATGTATCGCATCTTGATAGTGTGCATCCGCTGTATGTGAACACATTGTCTACATAATGTCTACATAGTGTTGTATTTTATATCCGATGTGCGGGGACATACTATCTGCAACACCACAATGGTCTACACAGCGATATTTTACATCACTATACCGTTTACATCATAGAAGAATGTTATATATCCGCTGTACATGGACATCTTGTCTATATCATAACTTGAGACTATACATCCAATGTAAGTCAGGGCCGACTAATATATATATATATATATATATATATATATATATATATATATATATATATATATATATATATATATATATATATATATATATATATATATATATATATATATATATATATATATATATATATATATATATATATATATGTGTGTGTGTGTGTGTGTGTGTGTGTGTGTGTGTGTGTGTGTGTGTGTGTAAGGTAAGTAGTTTTAAAGCGGTTGAATCAAATTCCAAGTTGAAATCATATACAACTTGTTTAAAAATTTATTTCCAAATGCCATCAACACGAGGCTCCGAGCGTAAATTCAGTGGGCTCTGCCAAAATGACAATCACGCCCCGCGTTTTTCTAGGCCATTACTGTGCATGCAAACATAATGGCTACACTATATCGCGATATTGTACATCATATATATATATATATATATATATATATATATATATATATATATATATATATATATATATATATATGCAAATGTTTACATGAGGAGCATTAATACAAAAATGTTAATGAGGACTTTTGCGTGACGTTTCATTCGAAGTACAGTTTTTATGCGTGCCCCCCCCCCCCCGGCATAAACGTTGCATAGTTTTCAGGTATTATCACATTTGATATATCGATGTTGTATGAAATTAACCATAAATGATGAATATGATTACAAGAAACGGTATCATTTCCTTCAATTCCAATTTTGAAATAATGAAACGGTTTGGGGTACTCAGTTCTACTATGGTAATACTTAGTACAAACTGTAACGAAGAGTAACATATTGCATTAGATTATTCATGCACAATTGAGGATTTGTGCAACTAGCCAGCCATATTAGTTTTGCCTAAAATATAGCCCTGTCCACATTTAAATGGAGCCTCTAATATTTGAGACTAAAATCTCATAAATTTAACGAATGACAAATTAAAAAGAATCCAGTTAAACTGAATAGAAACTGTTTGAAAAATTTAGTTAAAACGATGTATATATATATATATATATATATATATATATATATATATATATATATATATATATATATATATATATATATATATATATATATATATATATATATATATATATACACACACACACATCATGTGTAATAAATTCCACCGACAACAATTACCGCAAACAATTCTTAGTCCTGTAAAGTGTACAAAGCACTTGTTTTTGTGATATATTTTTGAGAGAAGATATTAAATTTTTTGTGATCCTATCATTAGCATTAACATGGCTTTATTTTCGACATGGTACAAATTTTCCGATGTGGCAATTATTCTCATTCAAACGAAGCTAATTCTGTTATTCGTCTTTATCAATTCATGAAGAAAATTGGCATTCCACTCAGCGTTTGTGAGTACCAGTAAAGACTTCTCTCTTCAGAAGCAAGGGAAATAAATGGTGTTTTTGAAATTATATAATACTCATAAAGCACATAATATAATCTCAGGATTTCCTGTAGCTATAACCGCGCCGGTGGCCTAGTGTTTAGACCGTCTGCCTAGGATGCGGGAGGTCGTGAGTTCGATCCCCGATCGAGTCATACCAAAGATTTACAATAATGGTACTACCAGTTTACCTCGCTTGACGCTCAGCATCAAGATTTTAGTGTTAGGACTGGTCGGCCAGGTGTCAGGATAATGTGACTAGGTGTACATCGTGCTAAGTGTCTGCGGCATGATTCCCCAGTGCTAGATATCACTATAAACTGTTACACTGCAGATATCGTAGCAATATTATTGAAAAATTGTTAAAGTTACGTTAAGAATCACAATCCTATCACATCGCATCCTTTAACTATAATACTGTCTTGATGACTTACATCTTTCTGACTACAAGTTCCATGAATATGTTACAATTTATATTTAATATAAATGTAACATGTGGTTTCTGCATCAATGTTTTTTTTTTCGTCAGAAATACAATCTTCTTACATTTCATTCATAATTAACAACACGGTGACCTACGCAAAACATTTATGTTCTAACTAATAGTCGTCATACTACAGTTGGTATCATGTTTTGAAAACATTGCATGCTTTTTCCAAAATATGATCAATAGTATCTATGTGACTTTAAAATTGATTGAATATACATTATACATTTTTGGCATGTTCTTTGCAAATTATGTTTTAGAATTATATAACATTTCAGAAAAGTTTTGGAAAAAATGGAGATAAAAATCATGAAGTAGTTTTATTGGCATCTTTTCACATCTTCTGTTTCTCGAATGCTAACTGAAATATAATTAAGTCATACTCAAGTATCCCTGATCAACTTATATTTCCTGCTGGTTTCAAACATTTGTATTATTTTGATTGACTTGTAATTGACATAAGTTTGTTTTACAGACAATACGCCTCATTTCAGATACGTGCCTTATTAAAGATCTGTCAGCTTCCACGACATTTCTATTACTCGAATGAACATTTCTTTATAGGTTTCACGAGACTCATCCACGGTATCACGGATAATATAATATAGGGTTCATTATCATTTGACGGGTTTTTGTAGTTCTTTAAATTTACACAGATTGCTATGAATGTACCATCTGGGTATGTGCTTCTCAAAAGAGTGAAGTTTGAAACGATATGATCTTCTGTTTCCCAGAATACATTGACCCGACAACCTAATAGAACTGGTCATCGGCAATGTCCGTATGTGGTGTCGTGTGATATCATTGTAAGTGCAAAATACCATATCCTAATATTTACATTACAGGAAACGATACAAGACTGATGCGTTAATAATGTCCCGGGTTCTGCTCCATCAAATCGCACATTCCTTTCCCAATCTATCAAAAACGTGATCACATTAATAAATAAGAAATTCTTAGATTTATAACTCTTAAAAAAACAACGTCTTTTGAGATAAAAAAAAAATGCAAGCTTCCTTCAAACTATTCAAAGGAAAGAAATGTAATTTTAATAACGTAGCTTATGATTTATTACTGTCTCAATGACGTCAAAATGATTTGAAAGTGAATCAAGGCAAAACATTTTTTGATAGTTAATTCACTAATTCTTTCTTGATTCTTGTGGCAAGGATAAAATAAAGTCTCTCATGACTATGTCTCTGAGCTCTTTACTTGTTTGGAAAGATCACCGTGTTTCCTGATTTTAGATGCAAGGGATTTTCTTTATTATCATTGTGGAAATGCAGAAGTAATAAAAAAGCATTGAGATTTTTCTTTTATCTACACATTTCTGCAAACTGTAACACATACGAACACAAACACACATACATACCTACATACATACCTACATACATCATACGTGCGTGCGTGCGTGCGTGCATACAAGCATCCATCCATCCATCCATCCATCCATCCATCCATCCATCCATCCATCCATCCATCCATCCATCCATCCATCCATCCATCCATCCATCCATCCATATATACAAACATACATACATAATCTATCCATCCATCCATCCATCCATCCATCCATCCATCCATCCATCCATCCATCCATCCATCCATCCATCCATCCATCCATCCATCCATCCAGCCATCCATCCATCCATCCATCCATCCATCCATCCATCCATCCATCCATCCATCCATCCATCCATCCATCCATCCATCCATCCATCCATCCATACATACATACATACATACATACATACATACATACATACATACATACATACATACATACATACATACATACATACATACATACATACATACATACATACATACATACATAGAAATTCTTGTATTTTCTTTCGCTTTTTATTCTTATATATATATAAGAATAAAAAGCGAACCAAAACACAAGAATTTCTCTAAAGTATGTATATATATTTCTGGACAGTGAGAACTGGCGAATGTATAAAATTTCCAATCCATATGAATGAAAATTTATTTTTTTTATGTCATAGTCTTGATTTGGTACCTTTTCAGATATAACAAATTGGAATACTCTTCGACATATCACTGATTTAAGGCTGGGAGGGGACCTTGGTTAAAATGGCATTGATAACTGTGATACCTCACTGAAACCAATAAAAAAACAGTTTATATGGGAATAGTTCATTTTGTGTCAAGATATTAATCAATATAATACTGTCCGATCTACATCACACTGACCCAAAGTGACCCTTATTGTAGCAATGGAATTATGCATGTGATACAAATTACGACTGCAGACATTCCCCCTTTGTGCATAAATGCCGTATACCTTGTTTTATTGCTGACAAATTACAAATTAGAGTATGGTAATTCTTGCCATCGATTAGTCTTAAGCATGACCTCTGGTTTCTAGACTAATAACTGAACTATGTCTGGTCCATGACTAATGAATCACAAGGTCCCAATAAATACAAGTCAAAGACATATTTGCATATCATGCCTTGTCATTAATTTGTAACAATTGTTCTAAATTGAATTACTGCTAGCGACAATGGTGTACCTTGCCGAATCAGCGCCATTCAGTTCCCACAATTCAGTCTGTTAGCGTTCCCAAAGGAAACTGGGAAGACTTCATGGCTTTAACGGACATCGTACTTCATCATTCAATCAGACAATTGAAATAAAATATACAGACAAAAGATAGATCACGAGCCTGTTTGAGCCATTTGGGAACGTAATTACATGCAATGACTGTATAATCTGATTTCAATAATTTAATATTAATCTTCACAACCAATACTTCATTGCAATTGCCACTACAGGGGATCCTACATTGTCAACAAAATTCATAATATTGGATGGCAAATCTTATCAGATTGTTATAGCAAGTTGATTTACGGTGAACTGAACTGGTCAGATATAGTTTGCAAATATTAAGGAACAAGGAAGTTAAATATTGGTTAAAAATAAATTTCTAGGAACCATTGCATCTGCTTAAGATATTCGATTTAGTCTTGTAACTCTATTATATAAATTGTTTTGACTATACTGGTTTATTTATAATGTCCGCTAAATATTCGATGGCCAAACTCTTCTCATCGGCACTTCATTTTTCATAAAGATACATCATGATATAATTTCGTTGATTTATTTTTGTTTTATGAGATATGCTAAAATAGTGTGTTGTATTCTTGTTATCATACGTTTGCAGGTCGAATTAGAAATTTTATTGGTATTTTTCATCCAGCCTTTTTTAAAATCCTTATTACAGTTTTAAAACTGTAAATAGATAAGAAAGAGCCCGTTTATTAATAATATTAAATGTATGGTTTCAAACACTTGCAAACGTTGAGTAGTGATCCTCATGTTTTGGACACGTCATGCTAATACTACACGTTGGTCATTGTCTTGTTTGGACTCGTCATGCTAATTCTACACGTTGGTCATTGTCTTGTTTGGATGCGTCATGCTAATACTACACGTTGTCATTGTCTTGTTTGGACACGTCATGCTAATACTACTCGTTGGTCATTGTCTTGTTTGGACATGTCATGTTAATACTACACGTTGGTCCTTGATTGTCTTGTTTTAGACTCTTTTCGCCTGAACTTTTTTGTCTACGATATTGCAAGACAAAATAAGTATCTTATATATCCTTTCCGTTTCTGGTGTCAAAGTTTGCCATAAGCTGTCCTTTGGCAAGCAAATACCTGACATTATATAAAATTCTGAATAATATTTAAATTGACACGGAGAGGATAATATACGCCGTTTATTGAAGAGAATACGAGTTGAAAACCCCCTTTGCTTGTGTCATGTTTTCATGACGCTCCGAGTGTACATAATGCATTAGAGGCAAATAACACGTCTTATTTCTCGGCTCTGACAGCATCTCTCTTCTATGAGACTGAATGACGTCACCGGGTTGCATATTTCGGCCAATAAACACACTTTACAAAAATGCAGAGACATCTGTTGCTTTTTTTTAGTGAATCCCGAGCGTGAAATCTAATGCGTATAACAGCATACAGTAACACTCATGCACATCAATTAACAATTATGCACGCGCAGTTTCCTATAAGAATAAAAAACTCCACATATATGTGCTCAGCCATTTGTACAACAAAAAGTCATTCTTGAATGTGTAATTATTCTCCAAAAGGCAAATAAATAAAATAGATCAAGCATTATAACTGGTATAACGGTACCAATTGTACAACCCCAGGTGGGCAGAGCTTAAGGTGTAGGGAACATTGCATTAAGAAATAAACAAAAAAAACTAGCTGTGTTTGGTGATTTATGTAAGAGTTGTACTTTCTGTTAGGCTTTAAAAAAATTGAGCCTCTTGGCAACAAGTAAGATTATGTTAATTCATATCTAGATCACACTTTGTATTTTTTTTAAAGATTTTTTTTAATTGTGGTACACATGACTGAAAATGTGTCCGGTGTAACTAGATAACTCTTACCCCTGTCTAGTTCCAGCAGAGTTATCTCTCTTAAATGCAATGGAGTACCTATTTTCGATGTTATCAAATTAACAATCGAACATTGTTCTCTGTGACAGTGTGTGACATGCATGCTGAGGTAGGAAAGAAAGTATATTTATTTCGCAAAACATTAGCATTGCGGTCTATGGAAAAGCAATTAGTACCGTGATACCTAAAGGGAAGAACAGTCTCCCAGTGTATCCATAGAAACGAATACATGCTGGCGGCATTTATGAACTGAACTAGTTTGTTGTAGGAAAACTAATGTATGCTGAACATTTCTGGTTAGATATTGGCAATCTTTGAGGAATAAAATATATGAAATCTTAAAAAAATAGCACATGTTGACTTAGGATTGGGGCTTTTGATGTGACAGACATATACTTATATTGCCTAATGGTGATGGTTTCATTTTTGTGTTGTCAGCTCCAAGATTGGCAAAGATGCAACAAAGTAAGTTATGTAAACATATTATAGTAGATTTTGGCCAAATATTGACTATTTTACCTGTCAAATATAAATCATCCAAATTAAAACAACAGATCCAACATTATTGAGTGGTAACCATATTAGTCACATATTGGCCATTCCTTCCATTCAAGTAATCACTGTTATTCAAACTTTGAATCCCATCACAAGAATCCAATTGGCATTGGATCATATCCCCATGTCTATGGAAGGCTGTACTCCACATGCTGTCATTGTAGACAACATAGACTATGTGAAATCAAACAAGCCGCCTCACCTTAGAGAACAATTTTACATTACTCTTGATGACTCCATTATATACAGAAGCCTGAATATTAGGTTCCCACTTATCAATAGTATATTTCTTGGGATTATTTAATTGCATTGTTAAAAAATGTTTTAATAATGCCATCTCTACTACATAGATAATATATTTGAGGAAATAAAATGACCACGCCTTATGTATATAAATCAGTTATCTCCCTTACACTAGACATAACAATTCAAGAAATAAAAACTCACATTTTCAATGATTGGTTACAAAAAATAAAGAGAAGATTTGTGAAATACTATATTAGCCTTCAGTCTTGATGAAACTATAAGTAGAAGCAATTTAATAATTTCTCACAGTAAAGTTTACACGTTTAAAACCAGATAATTGATGTTTTGTTTTGTTTAGGTATTTTTCTGCATAAGTTTAGCCATTTTCTGTTAATTTCTTATATAAAAGAAATATAACTTATATGCATCTATATTTTCTAAATTATTCACCTTTATGTATTAGATGGGAATGAACACCCTTTCACTTGAAATTTCATTGCATGTGATAGATATTGTATCACAAGTGCCTTCGGGCTGTCCTTGGACCTATGGTGGTACTGCCTCTATATATTTGTCCAAGGTAAGGTCAAAAAACGTTTGCTTCTCATTTTCCTCATTGCTGCTTTTGTCTCCTTTAATTCCTTTATCATAAGTTACATCTCTCTTTTAGATATACACCTTTCTCCTGTTTTAACTCCATTTGACTCACATTACTTATTGTTTATCTTGGGCATTTTTCTATATTTTATTCCCTAAATTTCACCCCTAATGCAGCATAACCACTTAGAAGTTGTGAATATACTATATTTGGTGATAGATTGGCTTATTGCTTTAATTTTATTCACTACACGAAGGAGGAAAGGTTTCTATTTTTATTACAAAGAGGATGGGTAGGTTGACCTTTGAGGACTGGAGGTTAGTGACCTCATGTATCTGCAGACAGTGTAAAGTGTTGATTGCTTATACTTTACACCTGTTCACCTGTCTGTGGTGTTAAGTTCTGCATCTACCAAACAAAGATAAAGTCCTTTAATTTAGGTGAATTGTACTTAATGAAGTAGAAGAGGTATGTACTGTTCAGTATATTGACCTTTGACATAATTTCTACATAATATGATTTGATGTGATTTATCCCATATCACCCATCTGAAGTTCAGTAAGTGTTGATGTGAATAAAATACAACTCATAATTAAAACAAATCACTTTATTCCAAAAATATGGTTTGTTAGTAAAGCACAAATATGAAAAAAGCAGCTGATAAAGTTCAAAGACGAATCCATACACATTAATATAAACACAGTTAAGGTACCTCATACAATTGTTTCTGACAAGCGAGACTAAGTACATTTGTCACTTGTACAGTCCCAAGCTATATCAAAGGTTATTGAAAAAATTAAAGTTGGCTATAGGTATAACGGTACCAATTGTACAACCCCAGGTGGGCAGAGCTTAAGGTGTAGGGAACATTTCATTAAGAAATAAACAACAAAACTAGCTGTGTTTGGTGCATTATGTAAGAGTTGTACTTTATGTTAGGCTTTAAAAATATTGAGCCTCTTGGCAGCAAGTAAGATTATGTTAATTCATATCTAGATCACAGTTTGTATTTTTTAAGAATTTTTTAAAATGTGGTACACATGACTGAAAATGTGTCCGGTGTAACTAGATAACTCTTACCCCTCTCTAGTTCCAGCAGAGTTATCTCTCTTAAATGCAATGGAATACCTATTTTCGATATTATCAAATTAACAATCTAACATCGTTCTCTGTGACAGTGTGTGACATGCATGCTGAGGTAGGAAAGAAAGTATATTTTTTTCGCAAAATATTAGCATTGCGGTCTATGGAAAAGCAATTGGTACCGTGATACCAACTAAGAAAGATGGATCGTGAATTCATGTCTCCAGTGCTGTTTAGATACTTTCTCATCTGCAATATACTCCTCTTAAAATAATTTCCTTTATGCGGATGCGCAAATAAATGGTTTGATAACAAATTCGTGGGATATACTGAAAGCGTGTCCTTATTTGACCATTCTACTTAAGGGAAATATATGGAGTTTAGCTATCTACAGTTCTTTTTATTTGTTAATAAAACTACACATGCATTTTGTTTTGACTCAACGAATGTAGCAAGTTTGATACAGTGAGAGAAAATGTCAAGGCGTATTTATACGCTATCGAACAAGTTTATTTTTTGGCCTGGTAGAAACAGATAAAAACGGTTTCGTATTTATTTCATATCCACTCTTTTAAGATTTCAAAGAAATTTAATTGTTCAGTGTGAATTCTGTTGTTTGTTTGCATTCAGCACATGACATGTTGGTCAGGATAACTGGTAGAGGAAGAACCAGGACAAATCCCGACAAGAACCACCGACCCATGGGAAGCTACTTTCGGTAATATGTAAAGGCCAGTGCCTTAGACCACTCGACCATTAAAAGCGCAACAGCGTTAATGGCATTCACGACAATCGGTATTTATTTCTTAGGTTTGTTTTGGTCTGTCTGAAGATGTCTTTGATGGCACCTGCATAGTCCCCCCCCCCAAAAAAATCTGTGACACATAGCATTTGTATCGAGTGCCATGACGTACCAACTATTTATTAAATAAAGTTTGAATTATATACGCATTTAATCTTCCACTGCCATTCTGGCGTTCGATTTAGATGTTAAATCCGAGTTTCCATACTTCATCCCTAAAATTGCATTATCGTAATCCAGCATGGAGCTAATCTAACCATTTGAAAAAGTCTACTTTTGATTTTGCGAATAATTTTGTTTATTGCTGTCAGTTTTTTGTGCATAATTTAAAAAATTTAGAGCTCTTTATAATAAATGCAGGCATATCTCAACTTTGATGTAACGTATCTTTGTCGTCTTCCATCATCAATTATAAAACAAAATAACTGTAATAAGAACTGGGACAAACGGCGGAGCACCGAATGTAGCACCAGCTGGTTTTGTTGGGATTATACAATCGAGAAGTTCCAGTTATATTGTCCGCAAACCACCTCGTTTAGTTGTTCATCCACCCGTACCGATTTAGAAACGAAAAACATCAATGATATGAACAACACATAAAGTTCAGTCATTTCACCCATAATTCATAATTTGTGACATGCCTGTCGCCAGAAACACCCAAACCTGATGAAGGCTCCCGGTGTAGCAGACAGACTGCTCACAGCCCTTTTCTGGTTTCCAGAAGGGTCCATTTCAATAAAAACTTTATTGTCTTCGTCTAACATTTGCAAGAAAAAGAAAAGCCATGAAAGCAAACATTAGGATTATCTTATTTGTATATTCAAATAATCCATACTAAAACAATCCAGCCCGTGTGATAGAAAGTGATTGAATTTTGATTATGTTAAATATAATAAAAAGTAGAATTCTTATATTATTACTGTACAGTTCCATATTTTAATTTGTTTTTGTAAATGAAAACGAAACATTTTCTGATTTTATAGTATAATTGACTCCTATATAATTTAATGTACTGCCTACTGTTATAAAACTACTCTAACACAGTTATCAGAAAGTATTATGATATAAGAAAAGATTTCACTTAATGGACTACAACGTATATTCCATTTGAAAAATAAAGAAACATCTACTCGCATGTGACGACTATTAAAATTCATCAATATGTTCCACACAACATTTGCAAAACATTGCTTCAAAGCAACGCAGAACTTAAAGAATGCACACAGACCTATGACATAATGAATGCATACAGACTTATGACATAATGAATGCATACAGACCTATGACATAATGAATGCAAACAGACCTATGATATAATGAAGGCATACAGATCTATGACATAATGAATGCATACAGACCTATGACATAATGAATGCATACAGACCTATGATATAATGAATGCATACAGACCTATGATATAATGAATGCATACAGATTTATGTCATAATGAATGCATATAGACCTATGACATAATGAATGCATACAGATATATGACACAATGAATGCATACAGACCTACGACATAAAGAATGCATTCAGACCTATGACATAACGAATGCATACAGATCTATGTCATAATGAATGCCTACAGATCTATGACATAATGAATGCATACAGACCTATGTCATAATGAATGCATACAGACCTATGACATAACGAATGCATACAGACCTATGTCATAATGAATGCCTACAGATCTATGACATAATGAATGCATACAGACCTATGTCATAATGAATGCATACAGACCTACGATATAAAGAATGCATACAGACCTATGTCATAACGAATGCATACAGATCTATGTCATAATGAATGCATACAGATCTATGACATAATGAATGCATACAGACCTATGACATAATGAATGCATACAGACCTATGACATAATGAATGCATACAGACCTATGACATAATGAATGCATACAGACCTATGATATAGTGAATGCATACAGACCTATGACATAATGAATGCAAACAGACCTATGATATAATGAATGCATACAGATTTATGTCATAATGAATGGAGACCTATGACATAATGAATGCATACAGACCTATGATATAATGAATGCATACAGACCTATGACATAATGAATGCATACAGACCTATGACATAATGAATGCATACAGACCTATGTCATAATGAATGCATACAGACCTATGACATAATGAATGCATACAGAGCTATGTCATAATGAATGCATACAGACCTATGTCATAATGAATGCATACAGACCTATGTCATAATGAATGCATACAGATCTATGACATAATGAATGCATACAGACCTATGACATAATGAATGCATACAGACCTATGATATAATGAATGCATACAGATCTATGTCATAATGAATGCATACAGACCTATGTCATAATGAATGCATACAGATCTATGACATAATGAATGCATACAGACCTATGACATAATGAATGCATACAGACCTATGATATAATGAATGCATACAGATCTATGTCATAATGAATGCATACAGACCTATGACATAATGAATGCATACAGACCTATGACATAATGAATGCATACAGACCTATGACATAATGAATGCATACAGATCTATGTCATAATGAATGCATACAGACCTATGTCATAATGAATGCATACAGACCTATGTCATAATGAATGCATACAGACCTATGACATAATGAATGCATACAGATCTATGTCATAATGAATGCATACAGACCTATGACATAAAGAATGCATACAGACCTATGTCATAATGAATGCATAACGATCTATGTCATAATGAATGCATACAGACCTATGACATAAAGAATGCATACAGACCTATGACATAAAGAATGATATACAGATCTATGACATAAAGAATGCATACAGATCTATGTCATAATGAATGCATACAGATCTATGACATAATGAATGCATACAGACCTATGATATAATGAATGCATACAGATCTATGTCATAATGAATGCATACAGACCTATGTCATAATGAATGCATACAGACCTATGTCATAATGAATGCATACAGACCTATGTCATAATGAATGCATACAGATCTATGTCATAATGAATGCATACAGATTTATGTCATAATGAATGGATACAGATCTATGACATAATGAATGCATACAGATTTATGACATAAAGAATGCATACAGATCTATGACATAGTGAATGCATACAGACCTATGATATAAAGAATGCATACAGATCTTTGACATAATGAATGCATACAGACCTATGACATAATGAATGCATACAGACCTATGACATAATGAATGCATACAGACCTATGATATATTGAATGCATACAGATTTATGACATATTGAATGCATACAGATCTATGACATAATATGTCATAGGTCTGTATGCATTTATTATGTCAAAGGTCTGTATGCATTCATTATATCATAGGTCTGTATGCATACAGATCTATGGCATAAAGAATGCATACAGACCTATGATATAATGAATGCATACAGTTCTATGACATAATGAATGCATACAGACCTATGACATAATTAATGCAGACATATCTATGACATAAAGAATGCATACAGATCTATGACATAAAGAATGCATACAGACCTATGGCATAAGGAATGCATACAGACCTATGACTTAACGAATGCCTACAGACCTATGATATAATGAATGCATACAGATTTATGTCATAATGAATGCATACAGACCTATGTCATAATGAATGCATACAGACTTATGACATAATGAATGCATACAGATTTATGTCATAATGAATGCATACAGACCTATGACACAATGAATGCATACAGACCTATGACATAAAGAATGCATACAGATCTATGGCATAGTGAATGCGTACAGACCTGTGACATAATTAATGCATTTTCCTGTGGATAAAACTATCATTCATAAATTTCCAAATGTCTTAACTCGTATTTTTTCATTAAAGGGATATATGAAAGGAAAATGCAGGAGTTACGTCAAATTGTGTAATAAATGCAAACTAGTATTAGTGGTTTGTTCCCAGACAGAATAGGTACGAGTATGAGTCTAAGTTTGAGGACCTCCTTGTATTCATACATTGCATTGAACGTCCTCTTTATGAATATGAGTCTAAGTCTGAGGACTTTCTTGTATTCATACATTGCATTGAACTTCCTCTTTATGAATATGAGTCTAAGTCTGAGGACTTCCTTGTATTCATACATTGCATTGAACTTCCTCTTTATGAATATGAGTCTAAGTCTGAGGACCTCCTTGTATTCCTACACCGTATTGAACTTCCTCTTTATGAATGTGAGTCTAAGTCTGAGGACTTCCTTCTATACATACATTGCATTGAACTTCCTCTTTATGAATATGAGTCTAAGTCTGAGGACCTCCTTGTATTCATACATTGCATTGAACTTCCTCTTTATGAATATGAGTCTAAGTCTGAGGACTTCCTTGTATTCCTACACTATATTGAACTCCCTCTTTCCACAATTAGTACAGATACTTACATAAGTTTATAACGCAATTGGTACACATTACGTATAGTGTATATAGTTTGATCTCTTTTGTATCACTGGTCCAAAAAAGTAAATGAAAATCCTGCGCAGTCTTCTTTTTACTAATTGGCTTCGACTGCTGGATGTTTCCTTATCATACATTCTGCTTTTATTTTATTTGATATATTTTTTTTTTGCTACTGCTATCGACATTTTAACAGCCTTTTTCGAATCCACTGCACAAGTGGCGTTGGGAAGAATGCTTGCATCCGTCGGAATCCAATTTACATCACAACGGATTGTTTTAAATACAATTTAATGTATATGTTGAGGGGGAGGGGTAAGCCTGTAATACGTGTGACCAGTACCAGATTAAACCCAGTGGAGGCCACTAATTAATCGAAATCTCGCCCCTCCCCCGCCCATTATCTCATAATAGGTCAGGATCAAAGAAATTTAATATTATTTTTATCCGTTGTCGCGAGGCCCCTAATGGGCATAAGGTCCATAGACTGGTGCCTGCTCAGCCTATTGGGTAATCCGACACATGAGTGATTTAACTATAGGAGTAGATACATCCATCATTTTGTCTGTGGACTAACTCCCATCTGACATAAAGTACTGAACCAAAGCAGAATTCTAAATCAAATAACACATATATTTGGCCATACATACATTCAATCTGGAATTACTATACTCATCAAAATCTGCTGTTTAGCTTAGAATAATTTCTACATTCAGTGATATTCCCTTCATATAAATATCAAACAACTATAATGATACATTTTCCTAAGTATACAATACCGCATCCATAGCAATAAAATTGACACAATTTTAGGTGATTTTTTTTATACGTTCGTGTCAAATTCGATAGGTATGGCCAGTATAACCTAACGCCAGTCAACAATGTGACATCATACTCGAATTTTCTTCCGAGATGAGTGAAGAAAATTGTATTGCATGTGTCACGTGTTCCATTGATTTGGATGGATGCTTACTCGTAAAAGCAATAATTAGCAAAAATAAAAATAATCTATGTCTAAATGTTATGCAAATATGACAGCGCACCATTAATTTAACTAGCTGCTGGAACTATATTTCACGCGCAATAACCGAAAGGTGCAACGTCTGAGACAATATAAACGAAACTAGTTAGCTTTCTTTCTCTCTATACTATTTCCATTAAAATAAAAATTATGCGATAAACATGATCTTGAATGACAATGATTTAATTTTAAATTTATGACACTTGTGGACTAATTTTCAGAAATTATTTAACGAGTTTCATTATTTAAGCATAACCAATTTGAGATCCTGTATATATCTAATGTTATGAAACCTATCGAATATCAAAAACACAACTGGCGTCTAGAGGCAAGATATATATATATATATATATATATATATATATATATATATATATATATATATATATATATATATATATATATATATGTATATATATATATATATATATATATATATATATATATATATATACACATGGGCAATAGACCAGAGCCTCACGCTTCTAGGGGCATCATGCGGGCCATATTGTTACTGAACAGCAGGGCCAGTAGGGGACCCCAATGCATTGCTTTGCCCAGAGCCTACAACGTGGTTCTGACGGCACTGTTCCATTTACGAGAATCTCTGACAATAAAGCTGTATTCAAAGATTTACATGCTCTATGCATGGTTTCTATGCCATGGCCGGTGACCATGTGTTCATACTCTGGGCCAAGACATGCACGACAAGTTATTTAATTTTATTTCTTGTAGTTCTCAGTTTTATTCTATAGTAGTTAATATATTCAGAACTGCAATCTCAAGCGTCTCTTTACCCTAGACAAGTATACAGTTTTGTTTTTCTCATACGATGTAGCTGAACACTAAAGAAAAGCATACGGTCGTTGGGCGATTTGGATATGTTTCGTTCTGCTGCTAGATTGTAAATAAACATTGAGTCACAAATTAATCAATATCCTGATCCGTAAATTTAATGGCTTTGAGTAGACAAGGAATTAACAAAATGCACGTTTCTGCCAGGCAATAAGTGCCGTTCAACATATATTTTGATGATTTCTCTAATACACTAAGCCGTTGAGTACCGGAAGGTCGATTATCGAGATTTGAATCACACTGTCTACTACAGTGTCATCCAATATGAATCACACTGACTACTACAGTGTCATCCGATATGAATCACACTGACAACTACAGTGTCATCCGATATGAATCACACTGACAACTACAGTGTCATCCGATATGAATCACACTGACAACTACAGTGTCATCCGATATGAATCACACTGACAACTACAGTGTCATCCGATATGAATCACACTGACAACTACAGTGTCATCCGATATGAATCACACTGACTACTAAAGTGTCATCCGATATGAATCACACTGACTACTACAGTGTCATCCGATATGAATCACACTGACTACTACAGTGTCATCCGAAATCTTAGCTTATTGCTATGATCAGAAGCCTATACATTGCCGCTCACGATGCTTACATGGAGTAATTGAAATCAGAAGCAAAGACAATCCAATATAATCTCGTACAAGTATAACTACAATATAAAGTAACAATGAAACGTATATATATATATATATATATATATATATATATATATATATATATATATATATATATATATATATATATATATATGTATATATATATATATATATGTATGTGTGTGTGTGTGTGGGTGGGTGGGTGGGTGTATGTGTGTGTGTGTGTGTGTTTTCATATTCTTATATTCTTACACCCGATTTTGTTAAGATGAAGTGAAGAAATCACAATCTAATTAAGCATTATTAAATGTACATAATGATTTGATTACATGCATTATGTTTTTCAAGCCCACATAACTAACTGCAATGTTCATTGACCATCAACGGTAGTTTTTCACCGTGTGATAAACGTCAGCTACCGGCACAAATATGAACATAATCTTTGTCAGTCGAGTTTTCCTTGATGAAAGCCCTTTGACACTTGTGTTCACAAGACCACGCATACAACAGTCACGCGTCACACATAAGTTAGTTTTAAATTGTGGATATTTTTTTGTATATTTTTTACGAAAATATTTAACATGTATTTTAAGGTTTAATTAAAGTCTTTGATCATATTTGCATTGCTTCCACTTTTTCTGCTCTTTATGATAGTGTGCAACTGGCGCCCAGAGCCATTATGATGGTTCAAAGAACAAGAATACGAGGCTATAAGTGTCGAAGCCGGGTGGGGGTTCATAAAGAAGGGCTTGTCCCTCCTTCCACCAGCTAAGAGAGCTGTGGAGAACTGTGAGCTCTTCCAGTGGGGTCTTGCCCGAAACCTGATCGCCAACGATTTTCGTTCTGTTTAGTTTTTTAGTGACTTTTCCTGGCATATAAATTCTATTATTCACACATCTGTAATTTCCACCTTATGTCCAATTAGTTCACCTCAAAAATATTGCTGGTATCAATGTAAATAAACCAAAATGTTCAACAAATCGGTTTTTTTATGGACTGTTTGTTTAAACAAAAATATAGATATGTCGATACTCAACTTAAAGATTAGCGGTTGGACGAGGAACATCGACGATGTAGCAATTGTTTATGTAGCACAAGCTTGTAGCAAAAATGAGTTTGCAAGTTTTTGTTATACCTTGCTGAAAGGTCGGGATTGATGAGAAATAAATTAACAAATTACACAATTTTGGACAGTTTCGAAAAGATTTTATCAGCTGTTTTTGACGCCCCAGGACATATGGCGCCTGGGTCAATAAGCTACTGAATATACTTATTTCGCTCCGTACATCTTCGGCCAGAGTGAATAGGCGCCTTGCAGAAGATAAGAGAAGGACATTTAGCTCGCGTGTTAGCTGGACGCAATAGTGTCCTGTACTACTTTGCATAATTTATTTATCTGACTCACCACATATGTGTCTGGAAAATTGTTAAAGCTACGCTAAAATACAAATATCACACACACACACACACACACACACACAACACACACTTATGGGAGTCATCTGTAGGGGTGCATTATATTTTTTACAATCTTTACATCACAAATAGATCTTTCTCTACAAGGAACTACTATTTTTATATTGCTAAGAAATAAGCTGGAATGAGATAATAATAATAATAATAATAATAATAATAATAATAATAATAATAATAATAATAATAATAATAATAATAATAATAATAATAATAATAATAATGTGTTCTGCATGTTTTATTCATATTGCGTATCTGACTCTTGGAAGCTTGTGAATGGAAGTATTTCCTACTTGACTTTTGTCATGCCATTAATTAGTAAACAAGATGCGAATTAGTCAAGTGGGTAAATTTTATGTAGATAGTTTTGATAAGCACTTATTCATTCCTGTTCGTATCAGTCTTTGGATGTTTATAATCGGAGTTTACAGTTTGGATTAGATATGCTCTGAGAGAAATCATTTTTTAAAATTATTCATTGAAATTGCAAACTGCACGTTTACGTTTGGACTAGAATACTACTTTGGGAACATCACGAACTCATTAAAAGATATTCTGGATTGTATCATTGTGGTACAACACTGTTGGTACATCAAGAAATCAGAGACTATTAAAATTCATTCGGAACATTCTATGCTTTTAGACCTGTGATGTACATTCAAGATAATGTGGAATTTATTTAACAAAAATGTGTCTCATTAGTTTTCTAACAACAATTTAGAAAAGTAATCTATTTGTTAATTTTACTAAACTTGCTGGTTTAGCTTCTTTCTCAAACATATTTATTTTAAGACCTATGGCCGTAACACAATAAACAGTTATTAATCAGGGTAATCTTCTCCTTCTTCGTCTTCCTCATCCTCCTCCACTTCTTCTTTTTCTTCTTTTTCTTCTTCTTCTTCTTCTTCTTCTTCTTCTTCTTCTTCTTCTTCTTCTTCTTCTTCTTCTTCTTCTTCTTCTTCTCATTATTATTATAATTAATTATTATTAATATTATTATTATTGTTATTATTATTATTATTATTATTATTATTATTATTATTATTATTATTATTATTATTATTATTATTGTTGTTGTTGTTGTTGTTGTTGTTGTTGTTAATCTGATACCAAGAGAGGAAAAAGAGACTGAATAAACAACTGAGGTAGAACTTGACCATGTAATTGAGACAATAGTATATGAACTTGTTTCGCTAATATTGGATTGCAGATATCTTGCAAGCAAGGACGCAAAAACCGTTTTTATGTCACATTCTGTCATTGTATGAAACACTTGTTTCTAACTGGCATTGTACGAACCACTTGTTTCTAACTGGCATTGTATGAACGACTTGTTTCTAACTGGCATTGTATGAACCACTTGCTTATAACTGGCATTGTATGAACCACTTTTTTCTAACTGGCATTATATGAACCAATTGTTTCTAACTGGCATTGTACGAACCACTTGTTTCTAACTGGCATTGTATGAACCACTTGTTTATAACTGGCATTGTATGAACCACTTGTTTCTAACTGGCATTGTATGAACGACTTGTTTCTAACTGGCATTGTATGAACCACTTGCTTATAACTGGCATTGTATGAACCACTTTTTTCTAACTGGCATTATATGAACCAATTGTTTCTAACTGGCATTGTACGAACCACTTGTTTCTAACTGGCATTGTATGAACCACTTGTTTATAACTGGCATTGTATGAACCACTTGTTTCTAACTGGCATTGTACGAACCACTTGTTTCTAACTGGCATTGTATGAACCACTTGTTTATAACTGGCATTGTATGAACCACTTTTTTCTAACTGGCATTATATGAACCAATTGTTTCTAACTGGCATTGTACGAACCACTTGTTTCTAACTGGCATTGTAGGAACCACTTGTTTATAACTGGCATTGTATGAACCACTTGTTTCTAACTGGCATTGTACGAACCACTTGTTTCTAACTGGCATTGTATGAACCACTTGTTTCAAACTGGCATTGCATGAACCACTTGTTTCTAACTGGCATTGAATGAACCACTTGTTGGTGAAATCTTGAAGTCACAGTCGTAGGCTTTTGCTTACAACTGTTAGAGGCATTTGAATTGTATGGGTTTCATGGATTTTGTTTAAATTTTTGGTGAAGGGGAGACGGTTCCTGGTATACTTTGGTTTGCTTCTGATAGGAACGTTTTCGGTCAATGGACTTAGTTTGCTTTAGCTGTTTTCCTTTTCCTTTTTTCAAACTGAATTTACATGATATTATGATTTTATTCATGTATTCACTTCTTTTGAAACTTTTTTTCAGTTCGTAAAAAAAAATGTTGAGCGTCTACTCCTTTGAACATATATTCCTTTATTTCTAGGATAAGCGTTGCTAGGTAACATATTTTGCTACAAGTATGTCAATTTGACATACAAAACGGTCTTGATGTTTCACATTTTAAATATTGATCCAACATCCTGAAATTAATTTAGTTTATCTGATGACTTCAACGTGAACATTATGGTGGCATAGAACTATTACCAGATACATAGAAATTTTACAGTCGCTCATGCGATCCAGCCAATTTGCTTTTCCTTAGGTCATCAATCAACCTGCAGTGGCTCTTTTTTTGTAGACATTTAATTCAACAAGTTTTTCATTTGTCTCCTAGTTCATTTTCGAACGTGACCATGATATTACAAGCTGGTTTGGTTTCTGTGGTTAGGAGCGTGGCTAATATGACCAATTTGTACTATGCACCGTCCGTGGCACACGTGACAGGAGATGCCGTCTGGATGTATTTGATCAATTCAGGTTGTGCTGCAGTTTTGAGATTTATTCTGCAATCGTTTACGCACCGTCTCTGAAATTAACTTCAATTCAAAAGTATTTAACTTCATTAATGTGATTGCGTCAAGAAGAATGATCTCTGATTCGAGGGTCAATGTTTTAGTGTTTCACGGATGACCTTAGGTAATCTCCAGAGTGTTTATTCTTACCTTCCTTAGATCTCATCCACTCTTTTTGCTCGCGTTATAAGATCTTTGGTACTTGCGTCGGACGTCACGGTGATATGAGCAGCTCATTGTATATGTGATTTCATCAGCAGATGTCGGATGCTTGAACTAACTGCGCATGTGAGAAGTTCCATGTTCGGGACCCAGCATCGCCATCTTATCATCCTCAGTTTCCTCAGACAGACCACGTGAAAATGGTTCAATTCTTGGGGTGGTGTCTGCACACCGCCTAGGTTTCACTAGCAAGCAGCATGGTCGCCAACACAGTGGATTTGCAGACGTTTTCGTTTGCTTGTAGACTGATGCCTTCATACAAATTGTTCCATAATCTGCCAAATGCCACACTTGCTATAGCAGTCCCGAGATTGATTTCATCATGGATGACGCCTAGACGTAACAGTGTGTTACCGAGTTAGGTGAACGTGTATATTGATGGTGATGGTGGTGGGATTGGCTATTTACTGTAATTTTATTCGCTACGCTTGTATATTATAGTGCAAGATTGCTGCATTATCCTTTATAAGCTGGTTTGAAAACGATCTCATGCAACATTTAAACATTTTCAAAGACTATTTATTAGTTTAGAGTCACTACCCTCTTAGTTTTATGTCGGATGCAATGTCACAAACAACAGTAGACGAAAACATATTCAGCATATAAAGAAACATATTTCATTGATGGTATGGGCGAACTTGCTTACTCGAATGTGTCCATCCATTCTCTGTTTGAATTTTTGGCAATTATTGTTAGCATTTTTCTCAGACTCATTCATGTGCAAATTGTTCTAAATAATTATTATTTCATTTATGAGAACTGTTGGGGTGAGCGAAGAAATTAAGGGTTTAGAACAAAACAGCTGATATCCGACTGACAATTCCACATATGGTACTTTTGAACATGTTGCAAAAGTTTATTTCTTTTCTTCTTGTCTTGAGACTGGAGAAGCATAAAACAATTAGATAATCCATGTAATATCTAAAGCAGCTATCATCTTCCATTTGAAATAATTGTATATGTTCTCCTACTGCATTGATGTTAGGTTGTGGTTTACCTCTCCATTGGGGAACCTGAGAGGCCGAGTGGTCTAAGGCGCACGCATTTCCGAATCGCTGACATTTAACACCAGCCAGTCATCATGTGTTTGTAACAAATCTTGCAGCTAGCTTCCCATGAATCGGTGTTTCTATTCGGGTTCTTCCTCCACAAAATATACTGCCAGCCATGTATAGACTATCTTCTGCTGAAAATAGCGTTAAACACATAACAATAACAATATCAAATACGGCAACCTGTTGATTATTTTCAATAGTTTTGCTTCATTGTTCCATTTCCAAATATTAGTAGCATTACTTATGTGTCTGTGTGTGCGTGTGTTTGTGTGAGTTTCTCAATGAACGTGTGCTTGTGTGTGTGTTTCTCATAATGCGTGTGTGTTTGTTCCTCAGTGTGCGTGTGTGTCTGAGTTTGCGTGTTTTTCATCGTCCCTATGGAAGGAAGGTAACTATTTAAATCAGCAAATGTTTGTCACGATATAATATGAATGTTGATGAATTGCATTCCCAACATGTTGCTTTCAAACATCTTATGAATAAGGTCCTGATCAAAGTCTAGTTCGGTGTTGATCATTATTATCAGCGGTCAGTGATCATGTCGTGGTATTGTATCTTTATTAAGAGAGGTCGGTGTTCATCTGTGTTTATTGTATCTGTACTACCAGAAGTCTGTGTTCATGTTGGTGTGTTATATCTATATAGTCTGAGGTTGGTGCTTCTGTCAGTGTATTGTATTTTTATTATCTGAAGTCTGTGTTTATGTCGGTATATGTATATTTATTATCTGAGGTTAGTGTTAATGTTGCTATGTTGTATGTTTATTATCAGAGGTCGGTGTTCATGTCGGTGTATTGTATCTTTATTATCAGCGGTCGATGTTCTTCTCTGTGTATTGTATATGTATTATCAGAGGTCGATGTTTATCTCGGTGTATTTTAATATTCATCATAATAAAATCTGTATGCCATAACATTTCATTAATTTAATATATTGTTTTAATATTGTGATAATACTGTCGTAATTAAAAATCGTTATTTTAGCAACTCTTGATCGGACAAAGAAAACCTTATGCATTCAGCAAGAACGAGTTTCGTGTGACTTACAAAGAAAAAGTTTCCTGTCCCTTACAAAGAACGAGTTTCGTGTCACTTACAAAAAATGAGTTTCGTGTCCCTTACAAAGAACGAGTTTCGTGTTCCTTACAAAGAATGAGTTTCGTGTCACTAACAAAGAACGAGTTTATTGTCCATATAGCAGGGGTCATGCTGATTTATTTCGGGTTGGTGAAGGTTGTTGTTTTTGCTGTTCTTGCTTTTTAAATGTCAAGTCCTTTATCAAGGCTTTATATATTATCGTGATATTACCTAGAGGGGATTTTAGTTCGACTACATTCGCTACCAATCAGTGCCGCACAGAAACACAAGTATCTTAGAATCTTTCAACAAAGGTTAAATATTTTACAAAGAAACCCATAGCGTTTTTTAATGTCAAAGATTTTTTTTTTTAAGATATTCCCTGGATTTTCAATTTATTGTATTCAGTGCTTTACGAAACAGGCCAAATATCTGTGAAATTGCTCTTTACGTGAATAACTGTAAAATTGGTCTGTACGTCAATACCTTTTTGTTTCAGGTACTTGGCAGCTTCTCAACTTCAGTCAACTGATGCCAGAAAAGTGTTTCCGTGTTTTGATGAACCCGATATGAAAGCAACGTTTTCGGTCACAATCATCCACCAGACTGGTATGCTGAGCATTATACTCAACTATATTGCGAACAAGCAATTTTGTATACAAAGTAGAGAAACGTTGCCAGCTGACCGAAATGCACTTGCCCGTTTAGTTATGGTATAGTCCATTTTAGAAAATGATTCAGATCAATTATCAAGCGTTGAAAATTTTTTCTCTAATTGCTGTTTTAATGTAACATAATCAATTTTCAAGGATAAGATTCGGTTTTAGCACCGTTTTCTATATTGAAAATCTGCAGGAGAGCAAATAAATAGAGTCGTTATATATACACACACACACAAATATATAGATATATATATATATATATATATATATATATATATATATATATATATATATATATATATATATATATATATATATATATATATATATATATATAT
>JAEAOA010001010.1:637500-832500 GCA_016746295.1 Potamilus streckersoni
TAAAATGGGACGTCTCTGAAGGAGATGGAATAGTCATTGCCTTAAAATACCTTTATGTTCTATTTATAGACTCTTGAGAGCACGGGCCATCTATTGAACCATTCGATTTGCAAATAGTTATTAACAAATATCTTAAGTGTTTAAATGACCAGCAGATTAGTATTTTAAATAATGCATGTCACGTTTATTGTGGACATTGCAGTTGTTTGCTTGATTGAAAGTTTCTTTTGTGACTCAATGAACTCATCCAAACCGTCAGTTTCTTTGTCTCTATGTGGAAACTGACCAAACAACTGGTTTAGTTCCTCCAAAGACAATTCTAGCAAAGGCTCTTGCGTTTGCTACATAAATGGATAGTGTTTGTTTGCAATCAAAAGTAGCACCTAGCACACGATACTATTATTTGACACACGCATCGAACGTTTTGAGGTAAATTAATATGGAGAAATACTGCAAAATTCTGGCTGTGTAAAATTAATGGAGAAATTCATTGAGCATATGAGAATGAATGATACTAAAGAGAAGACATAATATGCATCTAGTTGCGTCTTGCCGACGATGACGATATATTACTTGTTAACAGCTCTCGTCGAATTACGAAGGAACAACCATACATGAACCATGCCTTCCAGTCCGTCTATCTAGAACTTCCTTATTCACTGCAGACCCATTCGTCTGAAACATTTGGCAAACCAATACCATCCTCCATTGACCGCATCATCCGGGTTAAAAGTAACCGCACTAACTTGTACGACTAATCCTCAAAAAGTCGAAAATACAAGAAATGAATCGTGTAGTACATGCCACACGGTCACGTATGAATAAAACCATATGCATTAGGCTTGTGTGCACGTGAATAATCTTTGTTGCACATTAAATTATTTGAATAGAACTACTGTACTATATTATTATTATTATTATTATTATTATTATTATTATTATTATTATTATTATTATTATTATTATTATTATTATTATAGCCACATCCATCCTTGAATCAATGTCCAAGATACACAGGAACTCGGTCATTACTCACCTTTTATTATATTTAATATATAATTTAATTCATTTTGTCCGTTCAGTTATAAAACATGGCTGACTTGAAACATAACATAGTTTGTCTGATAAAATGAGGTTATGTGATACAGATTTGACGTATTACAAAATTTAGAATACATTCCAAAACATTTCTATTACATTACACGGATAACAATAAAGAATGCAATTTTATATCTGATATACCTCTTCAGATGATGATTGCGTCCATAAAGGTTTTTGGTACATGTATATTTCATTACAGTAAGTATCTGGCCTAGTTAGGAAGAGCCTGCTGTATGATATTTTGCTTACTGGCTTTTCGCCTCGTTGAGGAAGACACCTCTGCATACGCTGTATGAGTATTGTCACTCGTATAAAGATAATGACAATAAGTCGACACAATACAGCAATATGAGCTCCTATATATATGAGCTCTGCATTGTCAAAACTTGCTGTTTTCTTTAAGGTCAGCTCTGATTGAATGCTCGTTTCAGTTTATCGAAAAAACTTTATGACCTTTTTAAGGTCTACATTGTTTCCTTATGTATTACACATTTTTAAGTTCATCACATGATGTATCCATGGTAATGACCAATCAGATGTCGCTACTCATTCATTTAACTAGGTTACTTACCAATTTTGCGTGTAGGTTTCTTTAACTTTGACAATACTTTCAATAATCAAATTACTGTTTTTGTTTTTTTACATAGTCACTGTATATGCGCTATATTATAATCCATTTAAAAAAATTTAGTTTTGTTTCAACAAAATGGATTAAAATGACTTGCATGGGGTTCTAGGATGATCTGCATACCAGGATTATATAATCTTTGGCTGCCAGCATAATTTACTATAGACATTTTCAGTGCATGATCAGGACTCCTTTCAGTGGCATCATTACGGTTGTCACCCAGTGCAGTAACTCGAGGTGTCACCCCCATAGACCTGATTCCTGCTAAAAAAAATCAAACATTTTATAGACAGTCACGTGCGGTAACTCATGGTGCCAAACCAATGGACCACCTTCCTGCACAAAAATTCAAAAATTTTATAGACAGTCATTTTGGTACCATCACAACTGATGGAGCCACTCGGTGCGGTCCGCCCCTCCTCTACCCTCGCCTCTCGGTGAATACACCGCCTGATAATAGTGGAATTTGATGAAGAGGTGATTCTAAAAAATAAACATTCCAAAATGTTATTGCAATGCAGCATACAATTGTTTTGGTAAGAAAGTAAAGGAAAGAAGGGACTAATCAGAAACAAAAACATATAAAAGCAGAACTATGAAGTCTTGTATCGAAATCCGAAATCAATCTGATGGTTCTGTACAAATTGTTTTACATCATTATATTATACATTTATATTGCAAACTACTGCTATTTACGGAGACTTCCCTTTAAGATCTATACAGCTGTTTTATATAATATACGATATTTAACAACAGCTTAGCGAAAGACCATGTGTCAATAGATTTTATTTTATTGTAGTTATATAAACGTTAAATATTAGGTAAAACGGCTTTGTTTCAATGTCATAAATACCTCTCCTCTTTTGGAATGATGTTTAACGATGTTTCACGTCACAAAATGTTTGGTTGGGCTATGACTAATACTTAATGATGTACGTGAAGGATGCCCCCACTGTGAGGTTTGGCTGTTGGGTATTAGGGTGGGATGCTCCTGATATTTTATTTTAACTATTTTAGAAGTCCCAATCAGGTTCGATTTTGGTTGTAAGTTAAATTAGTGAAAGATAGATGTACAGCTCCGAGCCCCTCCCCCGTCAGCAATGCTGATGGTTAAATGGTTGCATAAACAAAACATGGATGAATTCAACAAATAAAATTTTAGTAACAATTCCCTAGTCAAATGATTCAAATATACTAAGTACACATCTTCCGTTCGACCCTTTCATAGCCTATTGCATTAATAGATTCGTAGTGTGAGAGATTAGTAATTGCCCTTGTATTCTATTCATCTGTCTTCTTCTCTCCTACTTCTCACAATTCCTTCTCCTCTTCCTCCCGACTTCTCAAAATTCCTTCTTGACCTCCTACACTTATTTGTACTACTTCTACTCTTCCTCCTCCACTTCTTTATATTCATTCTCCTCCTCAGACTACTTTTCCTCCCCCTCCACCTTGTAAACGATGCTAGCAATTAAGTATACATACTACAAATAATTTCAACTATGGTGCCGCAATATTTTGCAAAAGTTAAGCAGATAATCTACTGACCTTCTCAAAGCAGTTTTTTCTCCCTTAGAATCTGTTCTAAATTTTACCGCCAAATTACGAGTGGATTCTAGGAGTAACCCTATCTCTACATACATCTTCCCAGGAGAAATTAACTTTTTATTTTGCGAGGTACGAAGTAATTAATCTGATCAAAGTTGTAATCATACCCTTTTCTCAATTCCGATTGGATTATGCTATGAACCGATTCAATCAACTTAGCGGCAATGTCCCTCTGGCTTGTCTGTCCACGTGGGGACGGATGAGAACACCCTGCGGGCTTCCTTTGATCTCTGAACAAATACTTAACACATACGTGTGAATACTATAAGCCTTGTTAGTTGGCACGATCTGTCGCTTGGATGGCAGTGACGATAACCTTGCATAAGGGATTAATACTAGCTTGCGGAAATGTTTAGACATCAAACACATGGCTTGTAATAAAATCTTGGTTTATACAAGACTTGACAGATAGGGCTGAGCAAACGTGACAACATAACACTTCACAAAATAAATATTCTGTCATGGTATAATATTTAACAACATTTCACTTCGCAATATAGTTGTTCTGTCTGCGAGTGATGCCTAAATTCACATAATATTTCTTCTGTGTATTCACGTTACTTAATGACCTTCAACTTCACACATTTTTTTGTTCTGTGTATTCATGATATTTAATGACATTTCACTTCGCATATTATTTGTTCTGTATATGGATAAATCTCGATGACGTTTCACTTCACATATTACTTGTTCCGTATATCGATAAATCTCAATGACGTTTCACTTCACCCATTATTTGTTCTGTATATCGATAATCTCAATTACATTCCACTTCACACATTATTTGTTCTGTATAGCGATAAATCTCAATGACGTTCCACTTCACATATTGTTTGTTCTGTATATCGAGACTATTTAATGACGCTTTACAACTCGTACTGCTCTGCCAAGTGATAATTCATAATAACGTTTCTCTTCACACAGTATTTTTGCTGTGTATTCGTGATCCTAAATGGCATTTTTTTTACATGTTATATAAATACGTCATATGGTTTCACTTCAAATTGTATTAGTTCTCTCTGTGAATTTTAATTAATTATGTCTTTCTTTAAACAATATTAGTTTTGTCACATATCGAAAAAGTAATTACTAATATATATCTTACTTAACATCATTATTTTTGCGAAAAGATATTATAATTTTCAGTATATTTTACACTGCGGGCTTAAGTTTCCAGCTTGTCAAAATGATGCAGTCAAGTTAGTTCCGAACAACGTTATTAAAGTCGTAGTATGCCATCACCCTCATTAATTTAGAGCCCTTTGAGAATTCTAAATGAAAATCATTACTTTCTAAACCATTCTAGACTCAAAGTATTTGTTTTTAATTTCACCGTGTGCTTAATTTTCAGATCATGTTGCAGTGCCGGATTTTAGCGCAGGTGCGATGGAGAACTGGGGTCTAGTAATTTATCGTGAGACTGCTCTTCTCTATGATCCCAACGTTTCATCAAGTTCCAATAAATACACCGTGACGTTCATTGTGGCTCATGAAATAGCCCATACGGTAAATATCGCGTGTCCTAAGAACCGATATTTCTTATTATTGACTTTTTAACATTTATAATCACTTGTGTCAGTATCTCTTACGATTTGCTATATATGGCTTTGTATGTTCATAAAATATCGATGGTAGCAAATTATTAAATGTGGCTACATATGCGCCTTATGAAAATGTACATGTTGAAAATAACACTAGAATGAGTTTCGACCGTCACTAAAATACAACATTTTGAATGTTGAATGTTAGTCCTGTAAATTTTAATTAAAAATTGTAAAAATCATTATGTTGTAATGGCCTCTATTATTGTTTAGTAATAAGACGCCCTCGAGTCGTTGTAATGTCCATGAATTTCGTATTACCTAATAACAACTACGGTTTTGATGACAGTTCAAAAATGACCGTTATATTCTTATTTCTTATTAGGTTTTCTTAATACATACGACATATATGACCGACATATACCCTCCATTTACATACCTTGTAAGTGCAGTAACTATTTATGGTTGCTTGTATTTTGTTTGTCCATTTACTACGTAACTCAGATTCACCTCGAAGATTTAATCTGTCTAGAACACTCCAATCAAACAGACCTGGTTCATAGATATGTGACCTACATCTCGACGCCAAAATGGTGGAATTAGAAACTAGAAATATTCAATGCATGTGATCACATTCATCAAAATGTCTATTACACACTTTGTCTATTACACACTTTGTCTATTACACACTTTGTCTATTACACACTTTGAAGAAACAGTCGACATCCTCATAGTGGCAGAACGCATCCTTTAAACACATTACACATGTCAGTGTTTTCCTGAAACTTTGCAACGAATGTACTCTTATCACAAATTGAAACTAATTAAACATGAAATACAAAGGGGTTTTGTAAGTTGTAATCTATGTTACTTTGATATTAATACATGCATCCATACATGTATATAATTATCATTTTGCATCTAAACTGAATGTGAATAACAGTTATCAGCTATAATTACCAACTGACTCTAAAAGTGTTGTCATCATCTTCATCATAATCATCATCATAATTATTTAGTTGGGAATATGGTGATTACCTTTGTCTGAACGTCCGTACGTTACCACTTCTCATAAACTTATAGGTAGAATTTCTCGACATTATATATTTGTTTTGCCTTTGGAGTAATAATTCTTCACATACTCCCTGCGGGGAGGAGATAGGATGCAAACTTTCAGCGGTCAGATGTAAATTAAAAAAAAATAAATATTTAATATAATGCCATTTTCATTTATCTAACAAATTCTACCCTTGCAGTCATATCAGAAAGTCTTTATATATATATATATATATATATATATATATATATATATATATATATCTATATATATATATATATATATATATATATAAAGAATACAAATCATATGGCGAATAACAACCCTCTCAAACGTACTGGATCCACCAAGGGATCACGTCTGTCAGGGATTAATTAAAATAGATGCAATAAACTGACGACGAACAGTACGAAACTAGTAACTAACTAGCCTAAGCGCTTTCGACTCCCAATGAGTCTTTTTCAAAGGCAAATACAAAACATAGTTACGACAAACAAATAAACACAAAAACGTTGCGTTTGTAAACCTCTACATTTCTATCTTCACATGTGCTAAAACTATAAATACAACCAGCTTGTATAGACTAGTTGCGGAAACTGAAAACGTTGTATAATTCCCTAAAAGTCTACAAGCCAAAGCGACATCTATTTTTACTTTGTGTACATATGTAACGCAGATTATATCCCGGATATTTGGTTCTATACCGGTTATTCTTATAGTAAAAATTGAAGGATAAGAAGATTTAGAAAATGTTAAATTCTACTAGTGCATAGTTTTCATTTTCTAGTCTTCTTGGTTTAGACCGCTTGGTTTCAATGTTCTAAGGCGGCGTATCCAGTATGATTCCTTTTCCTTCCTGGTTTCGGAACTCCAGCTGTGGTTGTTGGCAATAGCGATAAATATTATATCACTGAAAGTGTGGCCAGGAGAGGAGAAGTGTTCTGCGACCGGGCTTCTGTACAGCTTTTTTGTCATCCAATCAGATCTATGAAGGTTTATCCTTATGTGTAGCTTTTCAGTTTCTCCCACGTACTGAAGGCCACAGATCTTACATGTGATGAGATAAATCACATTCTCTGTTTTGCACGTTTTGTGTGGACCATGTATGTTTAGTTTTTCTTTAGTCACTGTGCTAGTGAATGTCTTGGTCTCTATCATATGTTGACAGGTTTTGCATCTTTTATCGCCACAGGGTCTAGATTGACTAGGTTGGTTTTGACTAACGATTGTTGTTAGCTTGGCCCTGACTAGGATGTCCTTTAGGTTTTTTGGTCTCCGGTAAGCTACTACAGGTTTGTTCGGAAGTATTAGGTTTAGTATGTCTGACGATTGCACGGTTGGCCAGTGGTTTGCGATGATTTTACCTACTTTGGGATTGTCTGGGTGATAGGTAAGTATAAATGGTATCCTATCAACCTTTTCTTTCTGTCCATATCTGAGTAGGTCATCACGGTTTGTTTGTTTAGCCCTTTGGATTGCCTCCTCAATCAGGTCTTTGTCGTAGCCTCGGTACATTAAATGTTTAGCCAGCTCTTCAGACCTTTCTATGAATCTTTCATCGTCGGAGCAAATTCTGCGTATCCTCAGTGCCTGGCTATATGGAATGTTCTTAATGCAGTGTTTTGGATGACAGCTGGTTGGGAGAAGATACTGGTGTTTGTCGGTTGGTTTCGAGTAGATGTCTGTGTGTAATTTGTTTTCCACCAGTCTGGTTGTTGTGTCCAGGAAAACATGGTTTGAGTTGGAAATTTCTGCCGTGAATTTAAATTGAAGGATGGAAGTTGTTTGCCTTTGAAATGAAGTCATCCAGACTTTCTCTTCCATACTGCCACTTCATTTCTATATCATCAATAAAGCGTACCCACTGGTATGGTGTACGCTCAACCGATGCTAAGAGCTTTCCCTCAAGTTTTCCCATGAAAATGTTAGCATACGAAGGGGCCATTTTTACTCTAAGAATAACCGGTATAGAACCAAATATCCGGGATATAATCTGCGTTACATATGTACACAAAGTAAAAATAGATGTCGCTTTGGCTTGTAGACTTTTAGGGAATTATACAACGTTTTCAGTTTCCGCAACTAGTCTATACAAGCTGGTTGTATTTATAGTTTTAGCACATGTGAAGATAGAAATGTAGAGGTTTACAAACGCAACGTTTTTGTGTTTATTTGTTTGTCGTAACTATGTTTTGTATTTGCCTTTGAAAAAGACTCATTGGGAGTCGAAAGCGCTTAGGCTAGTTAGTTACTAGTTTCGTACTGTTCGTCGTCAGTTTATTGCATCTATATATATATATATATATATATATATATATATATATATATATATATATGGCGAAAAACAGCCATTTCAGACGCAATGTAAGGGATTAATTGAGACAGATGCAATAAACTGACTACGAACTGTATGAAACTAGTATCAAACTAGCCTGAGTAGTTTCGACTATTTAATGAGTCATTTACAAAGGCATATAGAAAACATAGACAAAACAACAAATAAAACACAAAAACCGTTGTGTTTGCAAAACTACATGGCTGTTTCTACTTGAATTAAACCTTTTGATATATTATGTATCAGCCAGCATCTCTCTACTTCTTGCAGATACTAAAAAGTATTTGTATTCACCTTAAAATCCAAGCCATAACGACATCTATTATTTTGTGTATATTTATGTGACGCAAATTATATCCCGGATAATTTATTTTATTGCGGATATGTTACATTAATTACAGCAATTAAAAGCTACTAGTAAAATTTAGAAAAGTTTTTTAAAACAATTGTGTCGGCTGCAAAAGATAATTCTACATGAGAATGGCTTTTTTTTCTTCTAGTCTTCTTGGTTTAAAGGTTCTAAGGCGGCGTATCCAGTAAAATTCATTTTCCTTTCTGGTTTCCGAACGCCAGGTGGGGTTCTTAGCAATTGCAATAAGTATTATATCACTGAAGTGTTGGCCAGGCGTGGAGAAGTGTTCTGCGATCTAGCTTCGGTTCAGTATCTTTGTCATCCAATTAGATTTATTAAGGTTTATCCTTTTGTGTAGCTCTAAACTTTCTCCGACATACTGATGGCTACACACCTTACATTTTATGAGATAAATTACATTCAGTTTTATACATCTTTTTTTGGACCATCTATGTTTAGTTTTTTTCTAGTCACTATACTAACAAATCTCCTGGTTTCTATCATATGGAGAGAGGTTTAGCATCTTTTATAGCCACAGGGGCCAGATTGGCAAGAGTGGTCTTGACTAGTGATTGGCCTTAGCGTCTCCCCGACTAAGATGTCCTTGAGGTTTTTTGGTCTCCGGTTGGCTACTACAGGTTTGTTGAAGAGGATTAGCTATAGTACATCCGACGATTCCACGATGGCCCAGTGTTTCGCGATGATTTTACCTACTTTGGGGTTGTCTGGATGGTAGGACAGGATTAATGGTATCCTGTCTGTCACTTCCTTTGTGCCATATTTTAGTATGTCATCGCTGTTTTTGTTTCTTGTTTAGCCCTTTTGGTTGCCTCCGCAATAAGGTCTTTGTCGTAGCCTCGTAAATTAAATGCTTAGACAGCTCTTCATGCCTTTCTATGAATCTTTCATCGTCGGAGCAAATTCTGCGCATCATCAGTGCCTGGCTATATGGAATGTTCATGATGCTGTGTTTTGGATGACAGCTTATTGGGAGGGGATACTGACGTTTGTCGGATGGTTTTGAGTAGATGTTTATATGTAGCTTCTTTTCCACCAATCTGGTTGTTGGGTCCAGTAAACTTGGTTTGAATTTTACTGAATGATGTAAGTTGTTTGCCTTTGATATGAAGTCCTCCAGACTTCTCTTTCAAGTTTTAAAATATTTCTTCATTGTGCTTAAATTCCTTGAAAATTATATTCTTAATGGAATGGGAATCCACAGGAATATTTCCTTGAGTAGTGGAAAATCCAAAAGTAAAGGGATATATATATATATATATATATATATATATATATATATATATATATATATATATATATATATATATATATATATATATATATGTATGTGTGTGTGTGTGTGTGTGTGTGTTTGCCTCCCCTCCTCTCAAAGTTGCTCATGTTTATGCTAAATGGTGGTGTCACAGTGCGAAACGTGGCTGAATAATGAAACTTAGTTTCTGCCTATAACCTTGACAATTACTAGAAAAACTACACTGTAAGCTATTGGTAGCTCCATATTGCAAACACGCCAAGTTTGAGTATATTAAAATACTAAAAGGTGGGACCAAATCTTGCTGATATGACAAGGGCGAAGCAGTTGCCAGCCCCTTACCGCTTTGTCCTTTCTGACAAAATGAACGAGAGAGAGAACTAGATCGTTACCAAGAGTACGTTTTTGTTACAGATAGACGGTGAAAATGTTTCCATAACACGCTTCAAATGTATTACCTTATGGTACCTTCAATCCCCTTGTTGCAACAGGTGTTCCACCAAACAGACACCTTGCTTACTTGTTTGTACCAAGCTCAACCCGTTCTCACGCAAACAATAATCCTAGATCTGTCCTTCTAGAGAATTGTCTATTTTTGAAAGGGTTATTGTTGTTACCTGACTTCATGCCGAATGTAACATGTTGCTGCTTGTTTCGTTTCAGTGGTTTGGCAACATGGTGACCATGAAATGGTGGGATGACCTATGGCTCAATGAAGGATTTGCGAACGTTTTAATGTACATTGCCATGGATGACATACTACATGATTGGAAAGTGGTAAAGAATATATCTTTTTTACAGAATGTGATTAGTTTTCAAATGATGGACTATATACGTATTATATTTATTGTTTTAAGGTGATGATGATATTGTTTTATTTTTGGAGGGGGGTTAACGTCATTTTTCACTGCAAGCTGGGCTCTATAGCAAGACAGGATGTATATGGCGGAAAGTATAACTGGTGGATAAAAAACACGACAGTCTCGGTAAGAACTACAGACCAATGGAATGTTCCTGGCAAGTTTTCTCACATAGCACATTTGCCGAGACAGAGACTCGAATCTGCGCGAAAAGAGTCAAGAAGGCAATGATAGGGGACGGCGAACACTTTAGACCAATCGTCAACTCGGATCCCCTTACGGTGAGATAATGCCTGTATTGTAGGTATACATATTACGTATATTGTTTTAACTTAAGACAAGTATTTATTGGTTGGTGTTAATATTAGGTTGATTAGGGTAAGGTGCGGGAATGTTTGGGGGGGTTGGGCTTTAATGGCAATAACTAAATCGTTCCCAGTAAATGGGAGCTAATGCATTTCTAAACGAAGCACGGATTTAGCTGATAATGGCTTTTGCGAAAATCAAACCTGCGATCATTGCATTACGAGCCCTACCAAAAGCCAGATGAGCCATAGCATGTATGGATGAATGGATGGATGGAAGGATGAATGGATGAATAGATGTCCTTATAGACCGATCAATATTTATACATATATTTTAAATCTGAAAGAAAACAGATGATTACTCTTAAGCGTTATATTTAAAGACACAAACATGTCATAACGCAGCGTTTCTCTAAGTCTAAACAATGTATAAGGCTATAACACAGCAAAGATCTTTTTTCCCTATATTCCCAAATGGGTGCATGGGAATTAAACGGAATATATTTTCTGGATGAGTATGAAACAAGCTTCAGTTTGACATTTTGTTATGTTGTTATTTTTACCAATATTGAAGAAAACAAGATGTTGTTTTTTGTAAAACTTAGATACCTTTATTATTTAGTCACGTATGAATGGTGTCACTCATTTGACTAACATTAGCGCCTTCAACATCTAATATTCCACGATCATTCTATTTGAGCTATGGATAACTATAGTATCAGATATTTTGTTTGTATTTACAAGAAATTGTAAGAATATACATTTTGTTGGTACTATTGGTACCTGTGAGGGCTTATATCTTTTTGGGATTAATAGATTCCCGAAAAAGTACATATTTTGGAGTACCAAGCAACTGTGTGCTTGTGATTTTGATTATTAGCGTAGCTTTAACAATGTTTCAGTCCTATCGCTGCGATGTCTGCATTGTCGCAGTTTATAGTGATTGCAACTCGATAACCGAGTTTGGGATTTTCGGATTAATAAAAAAAACACCATTGATGGGAATGCAATACAATATATTTAATGTTAATATCAAATTAAGTATGATAGATACATGTGTGCATTGGTTCCAATATGGGGCTAATTAACATAATTAGAACGATCTTATGCAACAAATACGATACCAAGACAAATAACGAAAGAACGATTCATGGTATATCACGAAACAGAAATGATGTTCACAATAATAAAATACAGATGATATTTCGTTCAAAATAACGAGCTGATAGTTTTATTTATAATAGCAAAACACTGGGTATTACAAAAAAGCAACATTAGCCCACCGCTAAAATATTACATATGTGGTACAATGTCTATACTCCCATAATTCGTTGCTACCAGTTCCACTGGCCAAACAAGCAAAGAATATCCGTAGTCACTTGACCACCATTGATTCCTGAGTTAGACAATCAACACCCACCACTTTTGGTCTGCAACGCCTCATCTCCCTCAACCCGACTAGTAACGTTAGAATCTTGTAGAGTTCTTGCTATATCACAGAAAAATAGAACATTAACATTGACTAAACAACATTTAATAAACTAGACAAAACGACATAAATACTTAATCAAACATGATAATACAATAAATATAACTTACAATGCATATAAACGAATAAATTACATACCTCTACTACTGGAGATATCTAGATTTCTTGGTGTGGTTCCTCTCACAATAACATCATATGAGGTACCCCCTAGTTCAAAACGTTAAATGGTTATATGTTTTTTCTTGCCCATATATATATATATATATATATATATATATATATATATATATATATATATATATATATATATATATATATATATATATATATATATATAGTTTGTGTTAAAGTTTATTTAAATTTGTTTTTATTAAGTTTTGATTTAGAGTTTATACACCGCCCAATTGTAGTGTTCAATATACTCCTCAACCCTGGCTGGTTTTGGAATTTTATTTAATATTAGTGATCCTTGCCATGGATATGTATTGTCCAATGTGTTCTATATGTTTGTGCTATTTGTTTTGTATGTTATCTAGTTTTCTTTTAGGACTGGCTATATATAAATTCTTTGAATTGTTATTAGTTTATTGGTTCATATTCGACTCGACAAATTCGGTTATATGTTTATTAAGCTTCCTTGTCTGTAAAACCTGTATTAATTGAGTGTGCGTGTAGTACAGTAAGAAAAAAAGAGAATGAGGAGTTGGTATAATTAGAATGTTAGGTATATATTTGTATATTTATAATATTGAGTGTGTACACGTATTGTATGATTCTACGATTCCTTGTGTTCGTAATGTTGTTGCTTTGCCTTGCCTTTGAGAAAATCCGGTACGACCCTTACTCGCAAGTGAGTCTCGTAGCATAGGTATCGTACCTTTATGTTCTCATTATTCCGCAAGGTCATATTTGTGTCCTTGTATTATTGTTTATGTATGTGCTGTTTTGCTGTTGAGATGATCAATCACAATGATCTCTAAGTATTTAAAATTTTTGAATTAACCATCTTCTCTTTTGACTTTCATTATTGAGTTCATATATGTTGTTAGTTCTATATAAATGTTCTTGTCATTAATATTATTTGTGTACAAGAAATGATTATTTTCTATTGTCCAGTATTTGGTTATAATTCTGTCCCCAGTCTTGCTATTAGTTTCCATGGGAATCTGAGTATTAAATGTTCTTTTGAGTCTTATAGTTTTGACATAATCTACATATAGGTATAGTAGTTATTAAATGTCTTTTTAAAGCTGTATCTCCTGTTTACCACTTATGTAAATATAGATATAGCCAACTTTGTACTGAGGTCGATCTTAAACTTGCACAATTTTTCCATATGTCTGGCCAGTTAAAATTTAAGTGCCGTAGCTCTATATCGTGTTTATCTCTGTATATCCTATTAGTTACTATGGCATAAATATTCTTTATCTTTATTCCATATTTCTATATTATCTTTTATTTGTATACAAGTTCGCGTATTCTCCTACATTGCTCTGGAGGTTCTAGTAATTTAGTTACTATATAAATTGTAAATTTTATTATACAATTTGCTTAAATATTAATATATGTAAATATATATTGCTTTCCATGGTACTTTGTGAGAATTATTTAATTGTTTAAATCTATTTAGAATTATTTTTTCTTTTTTGTGGCACCAGACAGATGCACATTATCCTGACACCAGGCCGAACATAAAAAAAGAACTGTCCTAACACTAACCTCATATTGAGGCAGCTGTTAGTACCATATTTTGTAAGTCTTTGGCATGTCTCGGCCAGAGATTGAACCCCCAACATCCCGCATCCGATAGCCACCGGAGCGGTATCAGATAACTGCAAAAGTTGTTATCTATTATGGAGCAATGGCTCATTGTTACATATATATATATATATATATATATATATATATATATATATATATATATATATATATATATATATATATATATATATATCCTTCTCATTAATGATAGTAATGATCAACTTTAATAGTGGATGATTGCTACACTTTTTCTTATTTTCCAGTATGTAACATCTATTTTTATCGTCTTTTTATCTCAGTTTTCAATACAAGTGGTAGAGGACATGTTTCCCGTTATGCTAAAGGATGCCCTGAAAACGTCTCATCCAATTTCTACCCCAATCAACCATCCAGATGACATAGCTCAGTACTTTGATCACATCTCTTATAACAAGGTAAGTATAACACAGAAATGGTCAAATATGTCTGTGGTATACGTATGTATAATACATAAATGATCAAACATGTCTGTGGTATACGTATGTATAATTCATAAATGATCAAACATGTCTGTGGTATACATATGTATAATACATAAATGATCAAACATGTCTCTGGTATACGTATGTATAATACATAAATGGTCAAACATGTCTGTGGTATACGTATGTATAATACATAAATGATCAAACATGTCTGTGGTATACATATGTATAATACATAAATGATCAAACATGTCTGTGGTATACGTATGTATAATACATAAATGATCAAACATGTCTGTGGTATACATATGTATAATACATAAATGATCAAACATGTCTGTGGTATACGTATGTATAATACATAAATGATCAAACATGTCTGCTGTATAACAAGATACAAATGATATAAATCTTGTCAAATGTGTCTATTATATAACAAGGTATTTATGGCAAAGAAATTGTCAAATGCATTTATTCCATACCAAGGTATGCATAACATAAATAGGGTCAAAATAAAAATCCTCTATCACAGTCCTTGTAGCGATTTTCAAACCCAGACTGCATGATGTAAATATAACCAAAAAAGCTAGGTCGCTGGCCGAATGTTGTACACAGTACGTATTTGCATATGTGTGTTCAATAACAAGGTATTCATGCGACAGATAGGGTCTAAGAAGTCCCGTCTGTTGGGAAGTTAAGAACAATATAGAGTGAAGATGTTGTTAATATTACTAGTAATATACCATGTTGACCACATTAGCAGATTCTTTTGTGATTTTGTTTACTTGCGGTTCATATTCCAGTGAACTTAAATATAAATGACTGTTAACGAAATTCTGCCCAAGTAAGCAGTAAATGAGCACAAAGGTATGAGGATACCCAATCTGAAGTCACGTGTTCATAAAAGTTGATAAAAAGGCTCTGTAACAGGCAAAAACGACGCATTATCTGTAATTACTCTCGATAATTAACGCTTTATTAGGAAAATAAAATCAAACATATTAAACATGGATGCCTGGATAAAATGAGAGATACAATACATGTTACAATACAAAATTTCTGTCTCATGGCTTGGAAACCCACTCAGCAAGACAGTGCTTCCTTTTTAGTGGACACTTTCAAAGGTACACAATCCTGTCGATGTTCACCCTTGAAGAGGCATGCTTGAGTCTGTCATCTGGTTCTTATGGGCGATCTGCACAATAGTACATTATCTTTTCGATTTGTTTTCTTCGACTGGCTTTAATTTTTACGTTTGTTTGTGTAGTTGTTTATTCCACATATTTTGCGATGTGCGTAGAACATGCTGATGTATTCAATGTTTGAAGTCAGTATGTGTAATCTTCCATTTGGAAACGGGTGCCTGAAGGACAGTTTAGCTTCTTTATCTGCAGTTTCTTTACCCTTCGTGCCAGTGTGATTATACTGCTGGTAGTACAGAATACGTTTCCTGCATCGTGTTTCTGTAATATCTGGGATATCAGTGGGTAATCATATTTAAAGTTCTGCCAGACTTCCCATGTGTCTTTATGAATAACCTGTAATCAGCGGAAATGAATGCTGTTTGTTGAAGGCTTCAAAAATTTAAACCCATTTTCGTCTGCCCATTTGTGAACATTTTTATGAAGTAGTTGATGCTAAGTAGTTGATGTTAATTTGCTGGACTTGAGATAGCAGAGAAATTTATCATTCGTATTATTGTTATGCAAAAGCAGCCTGTTATAGTTATTGAACGATTGCTCTAAGGTTCGCTTTGGTTCTCTACAGGTTTGGACGTCGGTTTTCATTTCTGTTTCATACCAAAAGTGTGTAGTCGCCATTTTTCCAAACTTTTATTGGAAATATTTAGTTGCATGATTTGTTTTGCACTTTAAATGTTGATAGTGGCTATCATATTGTCCTCTGAATTTGTTTTTGACTCCATCATGAGTCTTTTCACTCTGAAAGGGAATTGTAATTTGCAACATTAACAGATTCGATATTTAGTTGATCTTTTCATTTCAATGTTTTGTTACGTCGGACATGCTCAGAATAATTATCATATGAGGATTTCTTCTATAACGACCCTATCAATGTATTGGAGATTTCTAATTCGTTCAACTGCCTGACGCAGATGGTTTTATTTTGGTAACGATTTATCGCACAATATGGGATACTGATTTAACAGATGAGCAAGAGGTCAACCTAGATATATAGGATCTGATCTCTCTCTCTCTCTCTCTCTCTCTCTCTCTCTCTCTCTCTCTCTCTCTCTCTCTCTCTCTCTCTCTCTCTCTCTCTCTCTCTCTCTCATATATGATACTACAAGCCTTACCTGGATATACGGTATTTATTCCAGTTTTCAGTTTTTGGATTGGGATTTAAACGTTGAAGAACCTTTTCTACTTCTTCATGGCGTTTGTTCATACATCATCAAACCATTGCTTGTTGACAGTTTTAGAAAACATGGTAGTGTTTCGTATTGTATCTTCAGTTACATCTTGGATTATCTTTGTAATAAGGGTTTGGATTCAGTTTGTTTTGAAAACGATCATTTGTGAGTTCGTATAAGGATTGAAACATTTTCCAATCTGCCAAGTTTCCATCTTTGCTAGAACGCGTCATGTTTGGAATATTTCTTCTTTTTTAAGTACATTAGTAAATGGCTATTACCACAGGTTACATCGCCAATTTACAAATGGAGTTCATGTGAAATAGATGGACTGCAAATAGTCAACTCTATGAATGAGAATACGATGTCTCAATCAAAGGGATCAAGATTGTGATTTGTAGCCAAGTCCTACATCTCAATAACTCTTTAGCGTTGATATATTAACAGCCCAAAATGTATGGTAGCTGTTAAAGTCGCCAAACAAAGAAAAAAGCGCTCACAACTGTTCTAGAAGATGGTCAATATCTGATTGATTAATTAACTGAAAAACTGGAAAAGGTGTTATGTAACTACACAGGAATCTTAATTTCAATGAGAGTATTATTGTGTTTGTGATAAAACTCTAGCAGCCTTATAATTATATCTTGAAACTCGGTTGTAAATGGTGAAGTTTTTATAGGTTAGAAGGGTGGGTAGATGATGTGTAACAAAATATCACCTAATGTATTTAATAAAGTTATAAATTATTGACTTCGAAAACTTTCATTTAAAAGTGCAGGTATAGCCTGTTTTGCGAGAAACGTATTTATATGAAATAAAATAGGCAATTTGTTAAAATAGTTTAAAAAGAGCGTAGTGGAATTTTTACTTTGCCATGATGCAAAATCTCTGTACCTATAATGTCAAATTTGGCAGACTAAGCAACCAACGGATAACGATAAAAATGATATATTAAAATAATCTAATTTTCTTTAGTAAAGGTAAGTAAAATGTAAGAATGACTTAGAGCAACTGTAAATTACTTAAATGATTGAACTGCAATATATTTTATCGTCATTTCTTTTAACCCTATTCCACTCATTTCAAAATATACTCCCTTGTATAGCAAGCTAGAGTAGTCATCTTGGCATGCAAAGTCGGCAGTCATCAATTTTCTTCATTTACTCCACCTTTAACTTATAAATGAGAATTGCGTCGTTTGTTTCTTTTAGTCAATATTAATAGAAATAGAAGCTCAAAACAGAAACAAATTGTCAATATCGAAATAGGATTATAAATAGTAGGAACAGCAGCAGAACTATATTTTATATTGTATATACTGACTAATAATGCAAAGAGTTTTCTCCCTGCTTCAATACTCCTTTAAAAGTAGTCAATCTTAGCTCCGGTAGGAACGCGCACGCGAGTATGTGTATGTGAGCAGCTTTAAAAAGTGTTCAGTTTCCTTGCTACGATGTCTGTAGTATGGCAGTTTATTGTGATGTCTTACACGAGGCATCATGCTCTATACATGTAGCATGATGTCCCACCCAGTCACGTTATTCTGACACCAGACCGACCAGTACTAACCTCCTAATGTTTAGCTCCAAACGAGGCAGCTGCTAGTAACATTTCTATGTCTTTGGTATGACTCAGTTGGGGTTCGAATCTGCGACTTTCTGCATACGAGGCAGACGCTAATCACTTAGGCCACCGGAAAGGTGATTGCAAACTCAAATATTTTATTTGTATATGGGATACACACAAATATGAACTAAGTAGCTTTGACAACACATTTACTACATACATTTTTATCACATGCAAACATAGCAAGCCTAGTTCCATTATAAATATAAATCTGTTTGTAACTTCATTGTCATTTCAGGGCATGGCTGTTTTACGTATGTTAGGTGAATTTCTTGGATGGAACGTGTTCCGAGAAGGCTTGAAGGTAACCAAGAGATGTTGTCTGAGACAAATGACCATTCTTTATTGTTCAGATGTTTATCTGATGCTTGTAATTATTACAAACATTTGTTTTCAATATGAACATAAATTGAGTTATTAGTAACTTTGAACTATATGTCCGTGCAATAGTTGATTTTTAAATCATACTGTCACACTAGTTAAGAGCTTTTATGAATAGGTTGGGAAGAATTATTTCCTTCTTAATATAACGAAACTTTACATTTCCATCATTAAGTTATTTTCATAGTGCATGTTGGTGGTATTTTATTTTCCCACCTCCATCTTACATTGGCAATATGTACTCATCATGGAATAGTTGCATCGAACTTTTGAATGGCGAAATATTAATATTTTTTTATATATGTATTTATGTTTATTCGATGCGGATTATTATAAAGAATTTTGTGTTCGATTGGTATTATTTTTAAATCATAATAAAGAATTTTTTTTACTGAATTATGTGTTTTAGGTTCATGAGACTTATATGTTGATAAAGAATGTTTTGCTAGGTTACCTAATAAAGAACTTACTCGGACATGTACAGCTTAGTACATAAGGTAAACAGCTTAATACGAAATTGAGTTGAAAACAATATTCTTGTTTTGCGGGTAGTATAAATGTTATGCAGGATACAACTAGTGTCGTTTCCATTGCATGTTAATTTTTCTATTACTCTTAGCAATCATGTTTATGTTGATGTCATCAATTATTGTTATTGTGATGTCAGCAATCTTTGATATTTTTATATCAGCAATCATTGTTAATGTGATGCCAAAAATCGATTTATTGTGATGTCAGCAATCATTGATATTTCGATGTCAGCAATCATTGGTATTGTCATTTCACAAATCATTGATCTTGTAAGATCAGCAATCCATAATATTTTAATGTCAGTAATCATTGTTATTGTAAAATCATAGATCAATGATATGATGATGTCAGCTATCATTGATATTGTGATGTTAGTAATCACTTATTTTGGGGTCACAGATCATTGATATTGTGATGTCAATAATCATTGATATTTTGATGCCATCAATCGTTTATATTTTGATGTCAGCTATTATTGATATTGTGATGTCAGCAGTCAGCAATAATTTTTATTTTGATGTCAGCATTCATAGTTAATTTAATGTCAGCAATAACTGTTATTTAGATGTCAACAATCATGATTATTTTTATGTCAGCAATCATACTTATTATTGATGCCAGCAATATTCTGATGTTTTATTTTATTTCGAAGCTTATTCGACTTTTTTTGTGTGTGACCGAAATGTTTAAATACTTCTCCCTAATAAAATACGGTATACTTAATTTTGTTAGATGTACATAACAAAGTACAAGTTCAAGAATGCGGAGATGTCAGAGCTGTGGCAGACGTTTACAGAGGTAAAATCCTTTATCTTCCCTAACTACACTCACTGAATATATACCACTTTACAGTTTGGCACGCTTGAAGAAAACATGGATTAATTTGCTCCCGATGTTGCGCTCTCATTTGTCTCGAATCGCACCTGTCCTCACAATATGAGTTGCGTCCCTTTTTTTTTTTATAAAAATGCACTATCTTGTTTCACCTCATAATTGAATACATTCGCACCAAGAAATGGAAAGTAGGGGAACTTTTTAAAGTCTTGAACCATCATTTCTAACTCTGCTATTTGTAGTCTGTGAACATGATTGCCTGTATGACCTCAATATATAAGCTTTTGAAAATATATTTTTGGTATGGATGGAGACATCTATCATAAATACTTATGCTTGTATCTGCTAAAATGAAATGGGTAGAAACATGTCTGATGTCTAAAAAAGAGAGCAAATTGAAACTTCATTGGTATTACTGGCAGAGATTGTTTTTGTTGAGTATCATTGTATGAACTTTCCAGTTTGTAATGTAGAAACATCAACCAAGCTATCGCTTCGATGTGAATGATTAATACGTAATCTTAAAAAGAATGGTACATAATAGAGCTTATTGTTATGCGAAATGGTACCATGTGTGCACAATCTATGGACATTTCGATGCTATATATATATATATATATATATATATATATATATATATATATATATATATATATATATATATATATATACATATACATATATATATATATATATATATATATATATATATATATATATACATATACATATATATATATATATATATATATATATATATATATATATATATATATATATATATATATATATATATATGTATTTTTTGTGGGGAGGTTGGTGGATGGGCAGCTGTGCTTTTCAAGTACCCATCTAATTTCTCCAGGCAACTAACGGTACAATAGACGTGGGCGAGATAATGGATACGTGGACACGACAGATGGGGTATCCAGTGGTCACTGTCCGGGAAGAAGCGAACCATTACATTCTCGAACAGTCCAGATTTCTTCTCGATGAAAATTCGTCTGAGTCCGACAACTTCGATAGTCCATACGGGTGATTCATAATGTCACAGTTATAGTGCAATATCCTAAATGCATTTCATATAAATTTCATGGGATGCTGATGAACATTTTGCTATCAAACACAGCAAGTAGTTAACATGCTTTCAAAGCTATATTTGGATTTATCGAAACAATGTTTCTGTCGATTACAAAATTAAGTGAATATACCAAAATCGCAAGAACAATATTTGTTTAAAAATTTGGGATAATTTGTTTGAAGTGATTTTTCGGGGAAAGTCTTGATACATTACCAAACTACGCAGAGGTCTGCGCAGGATATTTTTAGATATGGTTTTCTGGTAGCCACATCTAAGCATATATCATTATGTTTGTGACAAAAATTATCAATATTTTCAATAGAGTTGTAGAATTATTTTTCTCGAAGTAAGTATAGGATTTATCCGAGACTCTGATTGCAATAAATATGTGAATATAACTTGCTTTTTGATTGAGTTAATATCCAAAGTATGCTATACAATCCAAGGTATACTGTTTTGACGTCATTGTGACTTGTTGACCCTCCCTTAAGGATTCATGGGGTTAGTTAGGCAAACTGACTAGAACCAGTTTAGTAAAACTTCTACTAAAGCAATGGATTTTTATTTTATTTACTTGCTCACTTTACGGACTTCATTAAGGAAAACAGATAATTATCCTTTATAAGTTGATGGATAATACAATTTACAAGTTCATGTAGTTGTAGCTTTTTCTTAACACAGAAGCATGCATCTAAGATCGTTCCTACATTTTATCCGGAGCATTTTGAAATTGAAAGATATTTACTTTTCGATATTGCGGTGTTTAAATGGGTTTTATTATAGAAACTAAATTTTTGAATGCGTACGTTGAAGAGTCATGGAGAAATGCAGTTTTATTAGTTTTTACAATTGTTTTTAAAAAATGTATTTGAATGCGAATTTGGTGGTGATTTTATTACCGTAAGATGAGCATTTAGCAAGAAACATAACTAACGTTAATAAATTTTATATTTCCTAACCATTGCATTCGAAATTATGAATCTTTAGGTTGAGGTTCAGAACAAAAAATATAAATTTCTCTTCTGAAATACATTTTCTCCAGAAAGTCCTATAATTATAGCAACTTCTGTTTATTTTTCATGTATGTGTGTTTAGCAATGCATGTTGTAGCCTAGTTATGAACATAAAGTAAGTTGCAACTTTGTTTTACAATAATGCGTGTTGCAACCTAATTTTGAATATAATGCATGTTGCAACTTAGCTTTGATGCACAATTCATATTGCATTCTATACACGGCATACAGGGTTTCAGAGTTTGAAACGTACAATCTGCTAGAACTGATCAGAGGGTAACAGATATAAAGATATATTAACAATTTTAATTTTGCTAAACACATTTACAGAATGTGTTAACATTCCTGTTCATTCTGCAGGTACAAATGGCACGTCCCCGTTACTTATGTGTTGCAGGAAAATCCAGACGAGAAATACTTAGTATGGCTACATCTTGGTCCAGGTAAATAAATAAATCGTCAAACTAACAAAGAAACTTAACTAAGCTAAAGCAATGTAATGCATACCATCAGGTCAAAACACAAGCAATTCACATAGCTAATAGTTACAAAAAACAAGTTTGTATGTATGTATGTATGTATGTATGTATGTATGTATGTATGTATGTATGTATGTATGTATGTATGTATGTATGTATGTATGTATGTATGTATGTATGTATGTATGTATGTATGTATATATATATATATATATATATATATCTATATATATATATGTATATATATATATATATATATATATATATATATATATATATATATGGTGAGAGAGACAGTGATACTAATAGATCATAATATATTATCATTATCATTCTCTAGTTATTTTTATCAAGGGTAAAGAAATATCAAATGCCAGCAATTATAAAAAAAAGTCCACAAAATTGGTCTTAAGCGTTTGCTGTTATGTAAACGTTGTCACCACGTAAGTGCAGTTGCAAGCCGGTCCTCCTCAATCCTTACTTTTACATGTTAAAGGTTATATTGAAATCACACATTCGTACTTTTGTTAAGTTTGGAATATTTCATAAATCTTAAGTTGAAGTAGATTGAACTTTTCCATAACATTTAACATATTATATATCAGTCTAAACGAAAGGGGTTTGTGTACTTGCATGTCTCGTCACAAATAAGATCAAATGATGACACAACAATTGTAAACACCATTGGTTAGTGTTCAAAAGGACGTGCCCATTATGTCACTATCAGTCAAATCGACTATGAGAAAAGAACAGTACAACTTCTTAATTTGGTAACTTTATGTAGCTTGCCTTTTCACAATGGTTCGATTAAGATTAGTATCCCTCAAATGGAAACATTACATCGAACCAGTATGCATGGTTACAACTTAACAAAGTCAGCATATGGAATGTTGCTGTATACTTGTATCATAAGAAGGATACGAAGACAGATAGTTATTATAAATTTTTGAATTTAGTTTCACAAGTACATTTGCAGAAATTAGAAATAATTAAAAATTAAAAAACAAACAGAATAGATATAAACCGTTTGCATGCACACTTACGTTAAAACCTGTCCTCACATGCACCTTATTCAGACGAATAGTTACTAATAAAGGAAAGGAATCCATAAGTTTGTAATGCACTATAGTATTATAATTAAATTAGTGAACATCTATTTTATAACTGATAGTTATTAGTTAGTTTCTAATTTGACATTTGAGACTGTTTTAATGTAGATTTTGTTTTGTTTTGTTTTCGCAGCGACACTTCCAAGGCTAACAGATGGATGGTTACTTGGCAACATTGATTATGTTGGATTTTTCAAAGTGAACTACGAGGTGGAAATGTGGCAAAAGCTAGCAGATCAACTCAACACAAATCATTTGGTAAAATTGCTTCGCTACAAATATACTGTAAAGATTTTCGGTGCACAATAAGGGTCTGTTTTATGAAGAAACAGCAGGCAGGAGACAGTGCCGGATTACCAAATAGGCAGAGTAGGCACTGGCTTTTTAGGGACCCCGCGACAATAGATTAAAATAATAATGAATTGAAGTATTAAGAAATAAGTTGTGAAAGGGGGCCTAGGGGCCTCCACAGGGTTTAATCCGGCACTGTTGATAGTTGTTGTTGTTATATGGTTTAACGCCTTTTCCAGCACAAGATAGGCTATATATGGTGACCAGTATTAATGGTGGAGGAAGACCTCTGGAAAACCCCGGGAAGAACCACCGACCCACGAGAAGCTACTGGCAAGCTTTCTCACTTACCCACGTTAGCCGAGTCTGGACTCAAATTCACTCAGACAGAGGTGAAATGGCAGGATGGCAGTGATCCGTAACGATCAACGCTTTAAATCCCTATTGTTGAGAGGGTGGGTGAGAGAGAGAGAGAGAGAGAGAGAGAGAGAGAGAGAGAGAGAGAGAGAGAGAGAGAGAGAGAGAGAGAGAGAGAGAGAGAGAGAGAGAGAGAGAATATCAATAACGACAGAGATGCAAAAAGAATTTACATGCTCACAAGAAAATAATCTAAATACTTTATGAACACATTCTGACTCTGGCTTGCATATTGTATCGACTTCATTGGATGGTAAATTAGACGTTAAAATGGGGTTGATTAGTCTTTGAGATTTACCTAAAATATGTATGAGATGAAATTATTTGATATAATAATGTAGATCTATAAAGTAGAGCTGGGTACCAAGAAATAGGTACCAAGAAACATTTTGTACCACGGTATGGTATAACGCGGTATTTCTGAACGTACAAGCGATACGTACCATGGTATAACGCAGTATTACTGAAGGTACAAGCGATACTTACCACGGTATAACACGGAATTTCTGAACGTACAAGCAATACCTACCATGGTATAACTCAGTATTTCTAAACGTACAAGCGATATGTACCACAGTATAACGCGTTATTTCTGAACGTACAAGCGATAAGTGCCCAGTGTAACGCAATTATATTAGAGACCAACAATTCATTGTTACGAGGCGGGAGCCAAATACTGTTTTGTTTACTTTCCGTATGTGATCTTGCTTTGACTTATAACAAACAAAAAAACCACCATACTATATGAAGGATATTATTTGGAATAAATATTCATTATTTTGCCAGGAAAGGAAACAAAATATTTCAGCTCAAAAGAAAGTCAGTCTTGCCCACCAACTACAACCCCACCCCACCCCACCCCCAAGAAAAATACAAATGGGCAGTATCTATCGTCAGTTGTATTTCCTGTATGTTAATTGCTGTATAATTTTGTAATCTAAAAGATATATCTGAAGTGGGATGATTTAGCTTACAACATAGCTGATACCGTGAAAGACCTCGTTCTGACATTTGATCTAAAGCCCATTCTGAATAAAATTTAAAAAAAATATGTAAAGTTATATAATTGTATAATTATTATTACTATTTTTATTATTATTATTATTATTATTATTATTATTATTATTATTATTATTACTATTATTATTATTATTATTATTGTTGTTGTTGTTGTTGTTGATGATGGTGGTGGTGGTGGTGTTATTATTATTATTGTTGTTGTTGTTATTATCAAACCCGACATTAGTCTTACATGAAAAGTTTCATTCTATTACAAATTAGCAGTGATACTCCTGAGACGATCATATACACCACCACAATGCCTCACAGAACTTTAGAATTGAGAAAAGAACACCTCATGTACTGCAAGGTTAGAAAACGCAGGCAAAGGGTTGGAAGATCCCAAAGTACAATCATAAAGAAAGTTAACCCACCTCAGAAAAATTAAACTCCTAAAAGACTGAAGTGCAAGATTAAAACACCACAAAGACTTTCTGACATTCGTAACAGGAGTCACGTGGTACGATAAATATGACATACTGGATTTGATCTGTTTTTCCCTATATATTACACACAAATTAATGCATCGCCCTCTTAAACGAAAATGATACGGAATAATGCGGGATGATTATCGCTTTGTATTTTCAGGTTTTTAGAGACTCCAATCGTGCAGGTCTAATAGGAGATTCGTTTAATTTTGCCAGGTTAGTAAAAAATGACGATTTTCAGGTCCATATTATTTATTTGCCATTATGATTAAAGCCTTGAACTAGACGAAACTTTAATTCTAATCTGAGTAGATGACTTGTATGATAACCTCGAAACTTTAATTCTAATCTGATTAGATGGCTTGTAGGATAACCTTGCCCTTCAAATATCTTGCCTAAAAACGAAACCCTACAGATGACTTGTATGATAACTAAACCCTTTAAATGACTTTTATAATAACCATACTCTTCAGACGACTTGTATGATAACAATACTTTTAGATGACTTGTATGATAGCAATACCTTTAGATGACTTGTACGATAACAATACCTTTAGATGACTTGTATGATAATAATACCTTTAGATGACATCTATGATAACAATACTTTTAGATGACCTGTATGATAACCATACCCTTAGATGACTTGTATGATAACAATACCTTTAGATGATTTGTACCATAACAATACCTTTAGATGACTTGTACGATAACAATACCTTTAGATGCCTTGTATGGTAATAATACCTTTAGATGACTTGTATGGTAATAATACCTTTAGATGACTTGTGTAATAATACCTTTAGATGACTTGTATGATTACAATACCTTTGGATGTCTTGTGTGATAACCATACCCTTCAGAAGAACTCCTGAAGACATTACTTTTTTCTACAATTTTGCTGGTGGGCTTTTCCGTCTTTCGAAGCTTTATGCAATTCCTATGATAATAATGTTCATTCGCTTGTACGCATGCGTAATTTCTCTTACATTGTCCTTAACTTGAATAAATTAAACTTAGTGATATAATTGGATGAATTTAGTAAATGTGTGTTTATGTGTGTATATAATTTTTATGCATGCCCTCTAACAACAAATTTTTATCTACTCTATGTTCGTATTCAGTAAAAGATTCCGTTAGTGGACACAATTAAAAATATTTTGTAAAAAAATTATTTGTAAAGGACAAAACTGATATAAAACTGAGTTTCTTATTTATTAGCTCTGTATGAGTAATGTTTTTCCATAACGGAAAGATTTTGGGTCCTTAAGTTTCCTTTATAGATGAATTTCGTGGTACTTGTAACCAAAACTAAAGATATTTATACTGTCTACCCGTTTCAGAGCGGCAATTCTAGACTACTCTGTGGCTCTTAATCTCTCAACTTATCTACATAACGAAACGAGTTATGTCCCCTGGAAAGCTTTTGTTGACGCAACAGATTTCATACGAGGGATGTTAACAAAACAAAGTGCATATGTCCTTTTGGAGGTGGGTACAATTTTATCAACATTCTTTTCTAAAACATGCAGAAGACATGTATACACATTTTTAATTATAATGTGCCACATTAGTTTTATGCTCGTAGTAGTATTATATTGGTGAATTAAGATTTTGGTAGCTAGGTTGGCCTTTTTCGTTCTATCCCCGATAGCTTCACTACTTTTGCATATATCGTCACAAACTAGTGCATCTCCTTTGGGAAAATACACATTAAATCAGTTAAAAGAAACCCAACAACTAGACAAATGTGAACCAAATCTGCCACTTCAGTAGCTGTTACTCCCGCAGCTACGAATGCCAGACAACTGGTGTGCTTGATAGTACTTTGTTAGAAAAATTGCACAATGGATGATCCAATGTTTCTTTAAGCTGCAGTCAGAAGAGCATTTCAAATGTGTCTTTGTGCTATAGTCTGTAAAGCATTTCCAATATGTCTTTAAGCTGTAGTCAGTAAAGCATTTCCAGTGTCTTTGTTATATAGTCAGTAAAGCATTTCCAGTGTCTTTGTTCTATAATCAGTAAAGCATTTCCAATGTGTCTTTGTGCTAAAGTCAGTAAAGCATTTCAAATGTGTCCTTAGGCTGTGGTAAGAAAAGAATTTTCAATGTGTCAATGTGCTATAACCAGTAAAGCATTTCCAATGTGTTTTAAGCTATAGTCAGTAACGCATTTCCAAATTAACTTTACGCTGTAGTCAGTAAAGCATTTCCAATGGTTTTTTATGCTATAGCCTTTATGGCATTTCAATTATGTCTTTAAGATATATTCAGCAAAGCATTTCCAATATGTCTTTATGCTGAATGAATTTTCATTGATGATCCCATTCACACGAAAAAGCGGCATAACTTGTCTCCGTTTGTCAACATACCTGGAACTCCTTTGGTTTCATAAGCGGTGATACCTAATCATCTATTGTACTTTGACCCTCACTGGCATGCCATGCCACTTGAAGTTCTTGATTATTTAACACATGGCGGACAAGTCGTCTTCCTCAGTTAAGTTTGACTCTACCGTTGCAAATATAGCTGGACGGGCCAATATGTAGACATCTTGTTGCTGAGATGTTGCGTGTAATTGATCGTCAGCCAACCATGCAGACACCTTTATGTTTTACATTTGTCACTTAGACGGTTCACGTAAAAATATATAACTTGCAAATTAATATTTACGGGCAATGCTCAGTCAGGCGCAGCGCTGTTGTGAATCTTATCAAGGTTTCCATAAAACTTTTCTGATTGAGTTTTCCATCCGGGTTTTTGTCGCAATTGACACTGGTTAACATATGATTTTAATCAATCTGGAGATTTTGAAAGGTCTAGCGAAGACAGTCACCGTATTATTGTACAGATGAAAGGTGCTGTAGCAACGAACCTGGCGGACACTTACGAAATATGGTGAATCGGAGACTGGTGTTTCTGTTGCGTTTTTCAGACGCTACGTTAATCATGCCGATGCTAAAACAAAAGAAATACTTTGATAAACAGACCGACATTAACATGTGGAAGCGCTCAGATATCGACTGCAAAGCCAATTATGGAAACATTCAGGGATTATCTATGCAATGTTGTAGTGGAAACAATCATCTCGATTACATTCCCCGTTGATTATATTCAACCAACGTTCATTCAGCAAAAAAAAAAAAAAATCTTTCGACTTTCATTTAACAAAGTCCTAGTTGTTGGTGTAACAGTTATCAAGTGAAAACGAGAACGATCGTTCTAACATCATTTAATTTCGTCAATGGCTTGTTTCGATACGAACTTAACGTTAGGTCTCCAGAATACATCATTGCTGGAGACTTACATATTCCCCTGGTGATGACTTTCTACAATTGTATGACACTTGTGCAGGTAAAGCAGAATAATTGATTAAACGTACGTGAGCGTGTTTTACCTTAATAAGGTAAGAATGTCGAACAATTATACTTGGTTTTCACACTATACATAGAAAATATATGATATACCCCCTTTCTACCGACTGGAGAAAATACTCTAAGCGAATGAACAGCTACGAGATGCACTCACCAAGACAACCGCTCGACTCGTAGATTATTATGTGTAGCTTTTGATACTATTTATGGACATAATGACGCGACTAACGATGGTCATGGTATTGCTGGAATTCTGACCATAGCGATGACCATAGGTATATCAATCGGAGTTGTCAGAGGTGTATCGCTAGTAGCCGGTGTGACTGGAGGCCCTGGTAAAATAGTTGCATCTCGGCTGAATGCACGGATACATATTTATTTAGCCAAACATAAGTAAAAGATTTACAGAGAGTGGAAACCGATTTACCATTTACTAGTGTATATTGAAACCTCAGCCAGTTTGTAAGTGTAAATATATAATTAAGAACTCTAACAAGTCAACATGAATACGTACTTCGTAAGATAAATAAGCACATAATTACTTCATAAAAATTTAGAGTAATATATACTTAAGCTAACTAGCTAGTCTTGAACGTTTATTTAGTAAACTTCATTCAAAGAAACGACTACAGATCACATACAGCCCACCTTAGCAAACCAATTTCAACCACACTAACCATCTGAAATCGTATTTATGTCGCTGATTTGTTTTGCATTTGTCTCTTTGCTGTAGAGATTGTTTTATCTGATTTTGTGTTATTTATTGTTTTTTGAACCTTAGCGCGTGCACGCGTGTGTGACGATCGAGGTTAAGAAAGAAACGTCATGGAGCATATAACGCGGTGGTCTATATCAGCTGCCGAGTGCCAAATTTCAAACTCCCCATAATGATACTACTCTAATATAATTTATTTGACATAAAAATCAGTGTAAGTCCTGCAGTGATTGTGCTACATATTCAAGGCGAAGCTTCCCCCTGATCAATTTCTGACCAAAATTCTTAATTAACTTGAAGCATTCGGAAGCTCATTTACCACCTATTTAGTAAGAGGCATTACTACCCTTGTAAGAACTTTACGTTTCACAGTTTAACATGGCCTACACTACACATCAGTGTAGCATCTAAACATCTCACTCTTTAACATAAAAAATGAATGCAAATATTGCTTCAGAAATTTTTAAAGAAATTTACTATACACATTCGTGTAACATCTGAAAGTGTCAAAGTGTAGCATGTGTAATAATACACATTTATATAGCATTTAAAATGTCATAGTGTATTATGTGTAATACTAGACCTTCGTGAAGCACCTGAAAGTGTTAAAGTGTAATATGTGTGAGACAACATTATTTGTGTAGTATCTTAAAGTGTATGAGTGCATTATATTACACCTTGGTGTAGCATCTGAAAATGTCAGTGTAATATGTGTAAGCCTACACCTTCATGTAGGATCTTAAAGTGTCAGGGTGTAATGTATGCAAGACTATACCTTTGAGTAGCATCTGAAAGTCTCAGACTGTAATACTGATACTTGCGTTAGACTACACCTGTAACATCAAAAAGTTTATCGGTGTAGCATAGGCATAAAAACAATGGTACTATATGAATGCTACATAGATTAGTACTGTATGATTACAAGTGCATATAACAAAGTAAAGTGAGTTTTATGTTATGGTAACTTGCATAAGCACGAACCAATCGTACAACAATTTTTGGAGAGTTATTGTACGAAAAACAGAATTTCCTACGAAAATGAAAATTAAGGTCAATAACGTCCAACCAAATAGACTTCTCTAGTTGGGTTTGCTAGTTTTTGTCGTTGAGGCTTCTGACCTTTTTATTTTCGAACTTTAATTCGTGCTCGTTTACTCGTCAGACACTCAAATTTCCTTGTCGCCCTTTTTTTCTGCTCCTGTGTGGTGTAGTTAAATCAATATTATATCAATAATGTTGTTGTTGTTTTTGTTGAGCTTAACGCCATTTTTCAGCTCACGATAGGCTATGCATGGCGGCCAGTATTAATGGTGGGGGAAGAAAGCGGGAAATCACCGGAAAGAATCACGGACCCACGAAAAACTACTGGCAAGCTTTCTCACATATCCACATTCGCCGAATTCTAGACTCGAACTCACGCAGACAGAGGTAATATGGCAGTGATCCGTAACGGACAGCGCTTTAGACCACTCGGCCACTCGGGGCCCCTATATCAATAATGAAATTTCACACAAACTAGCTCAACAGCGATTAGAGACAAATAGGAAATATCCCCCATACGTGCTTCTGTCAGGCAACTACCAAAAGCGCGTCAGGAGTCCCTGGTGAGATTTGGAGACGGTAGAGAACAGTTATTTGAAGTAACAAAGAAAATTGTTACAGCAACTGAGACAACACAAACACCTCTTATAACATTGCCTGTGAACATTGCTGGCCGTCTTCAAGCACCTCAACCACAATCTGAAAATGGCAAAGAGTCAGAACTAACATCACCGATACATTCACGCCTGAAGGTATGCTGCTGTCAATTACCCAAGCCAAATACTTTCTATTGCCTCGCATGGATATTGTGTAAGAGAAAAATATGTAAAACCCGAATATATGACAAATATGAAACTTGTAAATTGGAGAATTGATGTGTATGGCATCGCTACGGTTACCCCGCAGATCAGATTTGAGGAAGATATTAATCAACTTATTATTTTTAGTCATACAGTAGATGAGAATATTGAGCAAGAAAAACAAAAAAGGAAACAAAAAGAGGATCAAACGAAGTCAAAAATTGAAGAACGCAAGTAAACAAGAAAACAAAAAGAAAAATAAATGAAGTCGAAACTTAAAGAGGTTCAAAGAGCAAGAAAAAAAAAATTTGGAATCTGAAGAAATTAGACTGAGGGGATTATGTACGTTAAGCAAGAAAGAAGCCAAAGACAACTCGAAGTGGTCACAGCGATTGTATCACTCATGGAAGTGGTCTTGGTACTATATTCTCTAATAAAGAAAGTTCTTACCGATTTTGAACGATTGGAAATTTTGATTGTCGGAAACCTAGCCTGCAATAATTCCCAAGAAATCATTAATGAAGTAGCTGCTATTTGTCAGAGATTATTTACAGGTGGTGTCATGGATATTAATGTTTGTCGGCCCCTCATCGATGAAATCCGATAATTACCGAAGTGATTAAGGATGCACAATTAGATCAGTAACAAGAAGATGAGATGTTTGACATGATGTTCAACGTGGACTGTTCATGGTTATGATGATAAATTCGCCATATACGGAGACGGACTCTGCGATATTGCTCAGGGTCTATTTAGAAGGATAGCCCCAAAAGTAATACTATTGTAAAGCGACTGGGGATGAAAGCTATTGACGTTGTTCGTGATAAAGGTATTGGTGCTGTTAGTGATGTTGCCGGTTAAGTATTCTCGGCAAGATAGGACAGACTAGCACGATTAATACACACACCACAGGTGGTCCGACCTTTACCAATAAAATTGCCTAGGACCGAAAATATGCCTGCAAATTTTAGTAAACTAATAAATCTAGCTGCAAAAAAACTAACAAAGTTGCCTGCAATTCCCCAGTCAAAAATATAACTGCTAGTCTGATAACAGGAAGTGTCATTCGTGTTTGACAACAAGTATAATAAAGATGTTCAAACGTGTATCTGAATCTGCATTTGACATGGATGCACCAGTTCGCAAAGATGAATCATTACGTGAGTATCAATATTATTCTTATAACACAATACAGCTAAATCAGCGTGGGCGAACTAAGTTGTAAGTTAAAGAAACAAGTAGATATCTTTTACCGCTGAGGTACTCACTCAGATCGAACGTAGACTATTCAAAGAAGATAATACAGTATACGGTCACTTAGATCTGCCTAGTTTTGTTAACAATGGTGTTATGGTGTTATATAACAGCGCCACATATATGCTTGACGGAAAAAATATTGAGTCGTGTCCCGAAAATGTTAATGTTGCTACAACGATACTTTGCCTGGCAAGATATTCTGATGATCATTCGAAGTCAATTGCTCCGTCAGTGATATTTTCCAAAGATGCTATTGATCACCTCGAGAGCAATAGCGGGAGACTGAATGCAGATGGGGACGCATGTGGATCAATGAACGACGATTTCGTCTTATGATTTGCCGTAAGTAGATCAACGTTAAATGGAGAAGAAAATTGTTCATGTCTGATTTTATTAATACATATATTTGGATTCTTTAGAAATGTTAGAAAGTTATATTTGGCATTAAACACTCTTTGGTACTTGTTACAAAAGCCACCGATGATGCTGCACTCTTACAACCCAATACAGATGATGCAGGTAAAGTATTACTAACAAAACTATCGCTTTCGATGTCGGTAAAGACACCATCGCTCATCGAAAAACAACGGTTGACCTCTTTTATGGATCAAAGTGTTAAATCAACATTGTCATGGTTGACGATGACCTCAGACAGTATTTAAAGTAAAGTTGTTGGTTTACTCACATGGCAGATAGCATCACCACAGGGAGTGTCCGCACCACGACATATATTCATCGCATTTCAGGTAAATATCAGGGTAAATTCGTTGGAACGAAATCCAATGGTGTATGACACGGTTGGGTTTACTGAAGATTTTTTGAGGATAAATGGATATTAGGAACTTTCTGAAAAAGTGTGCCTAATTTTGAACACAATCATGCTGCACGTGCTTATCATTGGTTGGTGACATGTATGGAGCGTGATCAGTGGAAATTAAACAACTCATGATATAGTAATATCATATCATCATGCTAGTGTCAGATTAGAAAGCTACAATGAGAATCAAAAAAGAATTATGCGATAAAAATATTACTGAAATTAGAACTGATCACATGGGCCCAAACAAAATTTCAATGACTGAATGTCCATTCAAGCACTTCATTGATGCCAAACGATCGAAGACAAGCGTACAACTTTATCTTTCTGCCGTTGCCATTAATGATGTAATCAAGAAGAGTGTATATCTCAACTTCTTGCAGCTATACCAGCGCTGATATCCGCTGCAGTCCTATCTGTTGTAATAGCAGCTTCACTTGGAACTGCCTCAGGGATAGTACGTATGAAAGCTACAGGTCACGGACTAAAATGTTTCACCTTATAATCAACAGAGAATGATATAAAACTGCCAGCAGCCCCTTAATGAACGGTTATAAGAGAGCAATATATCATTCACAAATATTTTTCTGCGAGTTTCAAATGCAAACGAAGGTAACTTAGTGGTATTTACTAAGAATGGTAGAATAAAAAAAAGTCGAAGGAAAAATGTTTTAAGAGTCATTGGGGAAATTACTGCACGTATCAGAACAATTGTAAAGATTATATAAAGCCATCTCAGTATGAGCAGAAATACAATTAGCATTGTCAGAGAACCAAAAACAGACGATGATACTAAAGAAATGAGATCAATGATCGTATATTATTCGCCGGTGATTCAATGACTGGTTCTCTCAATACGGCCTATAAAAATTACTAGTTTTGGAGAACCAGAATCACACGATGACATCGATCAAAGAAATTATTCGATGATAGCAACATTTCGACGATGATGAAAAATCACTGATGGATTGGCCACAGTTAGATATGACTATACTACTGATGTAATCGCATTTTGGATTTTTCTTAGAAGCACATATAAGCCATTAATTAATTTTTTGCAAGTCCAGCAGTAATCGACATTAAGCTCAGTAGTCGACATTGAAATCTCCGATATAAAAAATACATACAATGTAGTAGACACAGTAGCGTCTGAATCAGCAATATGGGACCCAATCAATACTAGATGAATTCATCATCACGCTGATGTTACCGGTACATACAGGTTCTCAGTATTCAGCACTACAACATTAACAATATTCACCAGTATTTAACGACGTTTTTACGTCTCGAATATACGTCTTTATTTATAGCAGTAGTGGTGGATGAAAACGATAAAGTGAAATTTTTGTTGGAAGCCTAAGAAAATTGCCTCATTTTATTTACTATTGGTGTCTTGAATTAGTCGCTAAACTACCTCCTACTTAAATTATAAAATTGGAACTAATCGATTGACTTTGATGCAGCGCAACATTATAGATACGAACAAGTGTGTTTGTTACAGACCCAACTGAAATATATCATTGACGAGTACACAGCAAGACTAAAGAAATATTCCAGACGTATTATTGCTTCTGACATAATCGTGTGCTCGGTGTCCGCGGTAGTCGCTGAAAGAGCAACTATAATCGGATCATTATTAGCATCATACATAATAGCACCAGAAATAGGAATTGGTAATGCAGGTGTAACCGGCGTTGCTGTTATTCTTAATATCTTCGCATAAAAGACATCAACGTGTGCGCCTGATACATTACACGAATATATAACGTTGCAATCAGCTGCAACACGCCACATTATTATCGCTGATATCATATGGTTCAATGATAGAATAACATTAGATCAGGAATTCGTTACAATGATTAAAGCTTACCATGAAGCAAATGGAAACCAAAACCCTTGACAGAAGACACCTTAATTTAAATCAGGAAATTAATAATAATAATGATAATAATAATAATAATAATAATAATAATAATAATAATAATAATAATAATAATAATAATAATAATAATAATAATAATAGTAATAATAATAATAATAATAATAATGTGATTAACGGCTACGTCACAAAAATTGCCTAAAAGAATGGTCACTAATGCAACATCTCCAACAACCACGATGATATCTGCGAACTCAACCAATACTGAATTAGACGTTAGCTTTCCAACGAAAATTCCAGCCAATGAAATATTGTTAGCCCTTTTGCGGGTATATTACAGCTGGCATATCTGATATAATCATATCTGATACTGGCAAACAACTCATTAGTGTTTCCTTATAAAAATAAATTTGATGGTACTCCACATTGTCAGTTTCCTGGTGTTCCTACGAGCAGTTATGATATATAACAGAGCAACAGTGAAATCCAACTCAAGATAAAAGTCTATCACGTGAAAAGAATCGAAAATCGCTATTACGGTTCATGAGTCAACATTATCAACTGTGATAGAAATATCTACACCCAATTTCGCCGTAGATCAGAATTAGTGCATGCAGTGTCAGCAACGTTGCCGACACAACCTTGACGTGACGATTACGTTTCAAGCAAGAAAGCATACCGGGGAAGCACTCCAAATTATAATAATGTTCCGTGGAGGATAAACACAAAATATCACATTATTTGCTTTGTTATTCGTGGAGCTAATATCGATCTGGACGTCAAAGCTATCTAGTTTACAAGGTTGCTGACATATCACAAAGGAAGATTTTTTGAAGACGATATCACCAGGTATTGTAAATATTGCATTAACGATCGAAATCAAACTTTTATGTGATGCAATCGACGGCAGCTATCTAGTAGATCTTAAAAAGTCCATGCAGGCACAGCAATGATATATCTTATATTCATTTTCAACTAAATTTCCTCTTGGGATTTTAATTGTTTAAGTGTCCAAAAATCCGGTTTATCTACGATGTCATAATCCACAATTATCACGGATACATTTTATATTTACTGCCCAGAATCGATATTTGCTTGATTTGAGATATGACGTCTTGACAAAAAGTTTGCATGTGCATTTGAAATTACCTTTTGTTGGCATAATAAAATATAAAGCAGAATCTATGACAGAGCAAACATAAAAATACAAATAGTTTAAGATCAGAATTAGAATCAGTATGAAAATCATCGCGTGCGAGCGATTTGCAATTTTGATTTTTGACATAGCTTTTAACAATTTTTCAGTCATATCGATACGATGTCTGCAGTGTTGTAGTTTATAGTGATGTCTAGCACTGTGTCATCATGCCCATTAATATTATACTGACACCAGGCCGACCAGACCTAACACTAACCTTTTAATTCTGAGAGTCAAAAGAGGCAGCTGCTAGTACAATTTTTGTAAGTCTTTGGTTTGACTCGACCGGTGATAGAACCTATGACATCCCACATCCAAAGCGGACGCTCTAACCACTAGGTCATCGGGGCTATCAATCAGAATCAAAATAGATATTATAATCTGAATCAGAAGAAAAATAAACATATTCTCAATCAAACTATGAGTCAGAATAAATATTATAATCCAAATCAGAATAAAAATAAAACACAACTGAATAGGAGTCAGAATATATACAACTTTCACTTTCATAATTCCTCTTGACATTGTCACTGATTTTACAATCGTTTATATTATTTTCAGCTGACGCACACGTGAAAGTAGAATCTCTTTCTTTTCATCTTCGAGTGATGATTCTGATCTATTTTTTGCCGTATTTTCGAATATCCTCATCAGCTTCGTAATTTTTTAAGGCTTGATGAAGTAATTCTATAAAGATACATTCAGCCACTAGTTTATATCTCCAATCATATTTCAATTCTTTTAGAGCTTAAAAATCATTTCCGATTTTTTTTCCCAATTGATCAGTTAATTCTATATATTCATAAGTTAATTATTTAAATCTGAGAAATAATTGAATTAATATTTTCAGGTGTCATCATATAAAAATTCTTGTTCAAAATAAATATATTTCTGAATCAGAATCAGAATAAAAGAATAAAAGTAAAAATAAATCGGAATTGTAAAACAATTATAAAAATAGAAATTAATCTGAATCAGAAAAAAACAAAATAAAAAACACAGTAGAAATGACTAGCGTGTAAAGACATGCCACTCTCTACTTATGTCTTCGTGAGGAGGAGTTCTCCTTCTCATGGAGTCCTTCCACTCATCTATTAATGAAAAATTGCGAAATATCGCCCACCGTTCACAAATTGTCAGACATGGGGTCGGAACGTTAGAATTCGAGTATGAGAATGTACCAGCGATTGCACTAGACCACGGATCAACTTTACAGACATGCATGAAACATTTCTAAAAGCGATCAATCTACTGAAAATTCAAAATTATATAATTGTGTTAATGGCAGCGTGAATTTATTGAAGTTCTCAAACACTGTACAAAACATCCGCATTTAATAATCGCACATATTTCTGCATCAAGTCATTCTGGAGTTAAAGTATACGCAGGGCTATTGTGCTCCTGTACAACTATCTTACCTGAAAATTTAAAAGTAGCATACCTTGATTATGCACGCAAACTGGGCATGACTTCCTGTTTTCCTGTATTATCAGGGACAGAAAGTCGGTGAGGAAGTTAAGCGATGCAACATACAAAAGGTACAATCCTGGTATAGCATACCAATACACAATCTCCCTGACGGACTCAAACGTGACAAGGAATACAGTGTGAGACACGACCAACAAAATTTATCGCGGAAGTCAGATAATATTACACAGTAACAAGTAACAAGCGAGACTATTGTTTAATTGCTCTATCGGAGAAATCTTTCCTCGAAAGAGTTATCTTCCTTCACAATTACTGAAACTGAAATGTTATTTTGTCTTAATATTTCTTCGAAAATACGGATCTACTTATATTTTTGCGATAATTATATCAAGACCGGCAAATATCGAAATATTTTTCAGCTGCGTATATCAATAGAATTTTTTTCTCACCTTTCTTCATAGTCACGGCTATAATTTTTTTTAGACGTACCATTATTACTGGCATTTTTTTTCCAAATTTGCAAGTCTGACTTTCTGTAATAGCTCGGATATTATATAAATAGTTATGTTTCGGATTGATGATCGATAGCAAGACCGTCTTAGGTTAACCCATGGAAACATTCGTAGAGAAACCAGAGACAAGATATATTTTATCCCCGCTATTGAGTATAAACTTCAAGTTAAAAATATATTTGCCTTAAATATAACAATGAAGGAATTCATTGTGAAATGAACTGGAGCTCGCCTTGGAAATTTCGGGGTTATTCTGTCAAGATCAAATCTGGCTTTTCAGTGTGGCATCACTCTCTCGCGAATTCCTTCATTATATATATATAATAAATTTGATCGTGGCGACAAACGACACATGGATTATCCGTGACAAAAGTGACCATGTTCGATTACACTACAATGGAAATATTGTGACCATAAACAAAAATTCTTATCCAGGAAAACAGACTTGAATTAATAGACCATTTAAATTAATAATGGTACGAGAGTATCATTTGACGGTAGTTAGTTATGTGATATATCCACTGAATGATTAACCTAACGTTTATGATCTCGCTCTGATCGTTAAATTCTCTCTTGAATTCTGTTACAGTGCATGCAACTGAAAACTTCACAAACGCAAAGCTTGGACACAATATACTGAATCTAAGACGTAAAATAAAAAATAAAATAACTGAGTGGGCGAACATAATTAAAGACACAGGAGCGTCGTTCGAAAACGTTCCTGAACTGGAAAAAAGATTTCCAATAAGGGTGAATGCACTGAACAGAAATATTCGGTATGAATCGAAATGTAAAAAATGGAGAGTCAGTATAAATTGATCATAACCCACACTGGTGGAGTTCCGATGGTTTCTTTCATCAGAAATGTTAGTAAGTGTAATCATTTATCCTCGTGGTTTTCTTCGAAATTCAAAATCTGTGAACTGTGAACTCTGGTTAGTTCGATCGGCCTATTGAACATATTTATCGTGTAGAATCTCCCTACGACAAAACGAAAATTTACGCGTTGAAATACAGAACCAATTCTGATGCTATTAGTAAGTTTTGCCCTTCCGTCAGTTGCCGCCAATGCTCCTAACAAAGGAAAGTCAGGAAATGCTCGAAACCAACATGTTATAATTTATTGAAGAAGTTCAACATAGTTGTATGGAATACGAACACGGCGGATTACGGAATACTAAATACGATTAAAAAGATTTTAACTTGGTTGATATGGTTGCATTTTACCCGGGCAGCTTCATTGGACTCGATAAGTGAGATTTGGACATCCAACCCACAAAATGAACAGAGTTGTGATAAATGGACCTTGCCAGATTTTGACCTAGCTGGATTTGCCTGTAATAATTCATTCGAGTTTGCACCAAAAAACCTTCATCCGGTTAAACCTAATTGGTTTCTAAAACATGCTAGCGAACGTTCTTGGTCTCCAATAGTTTTATTATGATTTATGCCTTATATATATATATATATATATATATATATATATATATATATATATATATATATATATATATATATATATATATATATATATATATATATATATTTATATATATATATATATATATATATATATATATATATATATATATATATATATATATATATATATATATATTTATATATATATATATATATATATATATATATATATATATATATATATATATATATATATATATATATATATATATATATATATATATATATATTTAAAGAATACAAATCATATGGCGAATAACAACACTTTCAAGCTTATTGGATCCACCAGGGGAACACGTGTGTCAGGCATTTATTAAAATAGATGCAATAAACTGACGACGAACAATACGAAACTAGTAACTAACTAGCCTAAGCGTTTTCGACTCTTAATGAGTCTTTTTCAAAGGCAAATACAAAACATATATACAACAAACAAATAAACACAAAAACGTTTTGTTTGTCAACCTCTACATGGCTGTCTCCACATGTGCTAAAACTATAAATACAACCAGCTTGCATAGACTAGTTGCGGAAACTGAAAACGGTGTATAATTCCCTAAAAGTCTAGAAGCCAAAGCGACATCTATTTTTATCTTTTGTACATTTATGTAACGCAGATTATATCCCTGATATTTGATTCTATACCGGTTATTCTTATAGTAAAAATTGAAGGATAATAAAAAGATTTAGAAAATGTTAAATTCTACTAGTGCATAGTTTTCATTTTCTAGTCTTCTTGGTTTAGACCGCTTGGTTTTAATGTTCTAAGGCGGCGTATCCAGTATGATTCCTTTTCCTTCCTGCTTTCGGAACTCCAGCTGTGGTTGTTAGCAATAGCGATAAGTATTTTATCACTGAAAGTGTGGCCAGGGGAGGAGAAGCGTTCTGCGACCGGGCTTCTGCACAGCTTTTTTGTCATCCAGTCAGATCTATGAAGGTTTATCCTTTTGTGTAGCTTTTCAGTTTCTCCGACGTACTTAAGGCCACAGATCTTACATGTGATGAAATAAATCACATTCTCTGTTTTGCACGTTTTGTTTGGACCATGTATGTTTAGTTTTTCTTTAGTCACTGTGCTAGTGAATGTCTTGGTCTCTATCATATGTTGACAGGTTTTGCATCTTTTATCGCCACAGGGTCCAGATTGACTATGTTGGTTTTTACTAGCGATTGGCGTTAGCTTTGCCCTGACTAGGATGTCCTTTAGGTTTTTTTGGTCTCCGGTAAGCTACTACAGGTTTGTTCGGAAGTATTAGGTTTAGTATGTTTGACGATTGCACGGTTGGCCAGTGGTTTGCGATGATTTTACCTACTTTGGAATTGTCTGGGTGATAGGTCAGAATAAATGGTATCCTATCAACCTTACCTTTCTGTCCATATCAGAGTAGGTCATCACGGTTTGTTTGTTTGGCCCTTTGGATTGCCTCTGCAATCAGGTCTTTGTCGTAGCCTCGGTAAATTAAATGTTTGCCAGCTCTTCAGACCTTTCCAGGAATCATTCATCGTCGGAACAAATTTTGCGTATCCTCAGTGCCTGGCTATACGGAATGTTCCTAATTCAGTGTTTTGGATGACAGCTGGTTTGGAGGAGATACCGGTATCTCCTCCCAACCAGCTGTCATCCAAAACACTGCATTAGGAACGTTCCGTATAGCCTAAACTTAGTGACTTAGTGTATTTGTTGTTTTAGGTGGTGGTAGATAAATTTGCCATATTGCCTGTTGTGCTGTCCATTTTGCAACAAGAAAACATGTGACGTTCGCTGCATCAGCAAATTTACTGATTGCTGCTCTATCCCTCCAATATTCTCTTGAGCTATAATAAATCGACTCCATTATAATAGTTATCTTTGATTCGTTATCAGTTCCTAGTAATAGTTTACCTTTCATCGCTGATCTTACCAGCCAAACATCTAGTGATTCACTGAGAGATTATGTTTTACAGTTTTACAGTTTTTTTTTTGTTTTACAGTTTTACAGATGTTAACGCCTATATCGACTTCACATCGGCGTTATGTCGTCGTTGTTGTAAATCCGGATTTTTAAACGCGAGATCATGAATGTGGTACATTTGATCAATCGCATTTATTGCATATTCACCTGGTCTTCTTTCGTCTCGTTTGTCAAATCAGATATCATGTCGGTTTCCTGAACACAGTAATTATATCCAGGAAGATGGTTTTCTCCTGGGTATTTAGCCCGAGAAGTCTCTGTTAACTTTCCCAGTTAATCAGCAATATCATCAGTTGTCTTTGTACGAGACGAAATATCTGTATTGGCTTTGTTATATATTTCACACACTTGTCTATACGTGCACGATTTCTATATCTTGTTATTAGTGTTATAAATCCACTAGTGGGGGTGATCTGCATCATACACAATATAAATCCATATTATTAATTATATATTTTTACAACATGGATAACATTGAGCTGTCAGCAACGCGAAAGCAAGAGTCAATGAAGCATCATTCAGCGCTAGGAAATTCTATCGGAGCAAATATCATAGGTCCATCTGGGTCTGGTAAGACGCATTTGTTGCTTATCTGGTAATGAGATGCTCAAGTGGGATAAGTTGTATTTAATGGCGCCATCCGTAGATGATCAGCAATGCTACAATGTGCTTAAGAATCAAAATTAAGAAGCGTAGTTTTCGGATGAAGGGAGTAATGATATAATTGATTTTGTCAACTATATTGATGAAGACCCATGAGTAAATAGCCTCTATGGATATATTAATAATCACGTAGTATTCAATAATTTAATGCTGGACAAACAGCCAAAACCAGCCCTGGTAATTTCCTGAGGCAGGCACTAGCACACCTATATTCGTTACTCAGCGATATTCACAATTACCTAAAGTGAACAGATATAACTGTAATCTTATGGTTGTATTTAGCGGAGTCGATGCACATATTTCTGCGAAACATCCATCAGACTTGGTATTAGGGAATATTATTAAATTCAGTAACGATATCGGATAGGTCTTGATAAGATTTTGGTTGAGAGACACGGCAGCAGGGAGAGCGACGACAAAAATTGTGTGTTCCACGGGTAAAGGAGCACGCATACAATTTAGAAAAAAAAAGGACAAAAGGTCAATACCAAAAGTAAGTTAATCCATTTAGATAAGTCTCAGTCGGTTAGATACTTCGGTTTAACTTTACTGATCTTGTATCTTTATTTTCGTAGGAAGCTTTATTTCCGCAATTGAACCGTCCTTAAAAGTTGTATGATTCTCCCTCTCTGCTGCCGGATGAATTCTATAATCTATGAAAGGGGTTGTTTTGCACTGCATGGGATAGATAATATCTTTAAGTGAAGCAGTTAGTAAACAAATACAAATGAGCATATGTTATTCTGAATCCGGTTTCAAAAACCAACCCAGAATGTTTCGATTAATAGCAGCTTTAATTTGATACCACTGTTACAAAACACCCACATGGTATTTTTCATTAGTTAAACCGTCATAACAAACACCCACCTTGAGTCATTGATTGGCGTTGACTTAAATCAATGTCACAGATGCTAAAAAAGATACACGAGGTTTTCTTTCTTCATTTAGAAATACATACGCCAATTAATAGCGCCTGTCTTTGCGTCCATTGGCACCAATGATACTGGAAGCCTTCCAGAAAGGTAAGTACCGTAGACCATACATATAAGTCATGTGACTATTCTATTTTAATTCTAATTCTTTAATAATTTGGTTTTGGTAATCATTTTGGCACCGATAGTTAACGTCCATCTCGACTGTTATACTGCTCTATTCCTATGTTCGGATCAAGAAAGCGTACACTTGACGGTTTTTGCTGACAATGGAGGGGGTTGTGTGGTGAAGGTGGGTGATCCCCTCCACCGCGTTTTTCTTATCTAAATAAAAATGATGAGCGTTGGGAAAAAAGAACAAAATAGTCAGTAGTTTAAAATGCTGAAATCGATTCGATTCTGCTTTTGATTGCACTTATTGTAATTTAGTCGTATACATGTGAACAATAGGCGGATACCTGGAGTCCAAGCATTCGCAAGGCGAGCTCAGGTGCAGCGAGAGAAAAAAAAGCATTCAAGAAATTTGCTTTACTACGCATGCAGGAATTTGTTTTTACTACACTTCCTTGGCCTTCTGAAGAATTCTTTATAGTTTTATAGCCTTTTTTTGTCAAGTTTTTACATCTGTCCTTCAGCAGTTGTGATACATTCAAGGATAATACATCATTATTCGCTATATTCCTAATACCAACTTTTTATCGAAAACACAGATTCTTCACGAATTAAGAAACTTGAGCATCATTTGCCATTTATAAATCATCTAATATATGATCGAATATACGCTGATATGTCGCAAATCGTTTCATTAGATACCTGAGACGAGTATTACTTAGGACAGGATGCGAAGTTGGCGTGCAAGAAGCCATCAATTACGCAACTTTTATGTTTCACAGATGGATGAAGAATGGAACAAGGTTGTATAATACCTAATTATGACATGAATATTTTATCGTTATGCAAATATATCGTATATATTCACTTATATGTCAAATCAAACTGTAAACAATAAAGATTCTGATATCCTGTCGTATATTACGCCTGAAGATCAGGATTGTTGTTGTTTGTCCTACTGAATACTCATGGCAAGTTGCACTAATCCAGAGTTGCTGTCGCTTTATGAGACGCCGTACCTGGGTCTGCGAGTTTGCAATTGTTCTAGTCATATAAGCGAGTATGCAAAGTATTGGTAGATTACAATGGTTTATAAAAATGGACATAAGTTTGAACCTGAGACTGCTTTTTTATATTTTGTTTTTCATATCTATTAATCGTTAATGATTGATTTTGTTTAAATAGATCATCTCTTGTTAGTGTTATTTTGGGTAAAAGTTTCAATCCTAACACTTTTGCATAATATACGTCGCTAAATAAAATCTAAGCAGTAATATATCAAGAATCAAGAAAACGTGATAATTTAGGGGAATCATATTTTAAAATTACTTTGCGGTTTCTCGTTTCTTTAAACTTGTTTTCTTTATTAGAACAGGAAACGGAGTTATACAAAGAGGTAAAAAGTATCATAAAGTTTTTGGATATTTTCAGATTGCCTTCAGATTATTCAAAAATTATTTACTCGGTGGGAATAAGGGAAGGGAATGTCGAGGAGTGGGACCATGTTTGGAATAAATCGCAGTCTACCAATGTAGCGGCAGAAAGAGATATGATGCTCGATGCCCTTGCTCAGACGCAGAAACCATGGCTACTTTGGCGGTTGGTACTTTTGTCTACTTTTTTCTTATTCCTCTTGTTTTGTTGTTTTACTTTCCTATCTTGTTTATCTGGATCTGTTATCTTTCCAAGACAAACAACAATTGTGTGTTTTTACTTAGTCATTATTATTAACATTTTTCTTTTCCTACGCGAGCTTCAAGCTTCTCCTGAGGTCTTCTTATATCAAATATGCTCCCATGTCCTTTCTTAGTATTTCTGGATTGTTAAACCTTGACAATACACTCCTCGTAATATATAAATTGAGTAGCGTGCACATTTATTAAAGATATCTGCCAAAGACAAAACAATCGATAAGCTTGAGATTTTGTGGTCTATTTTCTTTTGAGTATTTATTTGTAATTGAATGTAAAATCGATGAAATGAAACCAGTCGCATAAAGAAAGTTTGAAGAAAAGTTCATATAATATCCAGTCATACCAAAATGTTGCATCAGATGCTTTTTATTGATATGCACAAGGAATTCATAGATAGCCTTGACCTTAACGTTTACAGGTTTAACTTTACTGTGTACCACAGATATGTGCAAGTAATATATCATATTACTGTTAAAAAAATTACTTTTACTTAAATCATTTTTCCGATTTGCATCACTGAGTCTGACAAAAACTTCAGTGATCTTTTAATGTGTCGTTACACATTATAACATTACTGATGTAAGCGTCTCACTCATCTATACCAGATGTAATCATCTTCATTAAACGATGAAAATTACAATGCGGACCTTTTATTCCGAACGATATCATTTTCCATTTTGAATATGCCAGAATCCTTGGAATAACTACAATTTGAAAATACATCTTGTATTTCCAAATTTATCAATTCAGTCATCGAGTCTTGGCATTGAAAGTAAAGACAGCCTGACTTCAGGTTGAAATTTTTTTTCCTTTTGTATTTTTGTCAGACATAACATTTATTTTTGACTGTGTAAAGTGAATATTAGTTCTTGCAACTCCACAAGCACTTGATAACTTATATTTGAAATTTAAAACATCATAGTCAAGGAACTAATTTTTGAATCTTCATTATGAAAAAACTCTGTCTCTCTCAATAATTTCAATTGTCCACGGATAGTAAGGTCAAAGGTATCGTATTTGAAAGATTCATGAATTGGTTCATTAACAGGAAATGCACACTTGGAACAGTATTTTCCGGTATAAAAATAATACAACGGAATAATATTTTTTCACGTTTGATGAAATATTTAATATATCTAAGCCACATGGAGTTCAAAGCGATAGTCAGAAGGCTGAATGACTAATTCATGCATAACGTGATAGAAGCTTCTTGCATAAAATTTGATCCCTCGTCAGACTGGATAGGTTTTGAAATACTAAATTGTGCAAACGAAACTTTATCAAAACTTTTACTATGGATTTAGTTTTGATAATCCTCAAAGAAATTGCATCTGAAAATCTTGTGGAAACACAAATGATAGTTAATAAGTAATGGTTGCCTGTCTTAATATTAGAGAAGGAACTGACGCAGTCTGCCAATAATTTGCTAGATACTTCTTCTTCTAATGCAGGAATATATAGCAGATGAGCTCTAGGTATCTTATAATAAGGCTCCAGATGCAGGAATAGGTTGCAAATGAGCCTTACATATTGTGCTTTAGTACGATTGACAAGATGTGCAGTATTTACAAACTTCGCTTATAGTTTCGTACCAATAAAAATGATACAAGATCTTGTGATGAGTCGTACTAACCATACATGACCAGCCAAAGGATTGTCATAAAAAAGACTAAGCATTTCATGTCAATACAACAGAGGAACATCATTTAAACAGCTTACTTATCACCGATATTTAGCATGTACTTCAAGTGATCTCAATTTTCTTATAAGGACCTCATTTTCCACAAAAAAAAAACAAATAAGTACTTCTGTGGCTTCTGTGTCGCTAATAACTCTGTGTAGGAGAACACAAATTTTCAGAATCATATTCCTGTCCAACATGATTCTCGCTTTTTAAAATCAAGAGAATTAGTAGGATACATAGGATCAACGTGATTAATCCCTCTTCTTCTTAATTGTCAGCAGCATTATTCTCATAAACATTCCCTGTTGTACAGTCTGGGTGTAAATCATGGATTTATTTTTTCAGTGAGATTGCCTTATTGATCCAAACAAGAATAGTCAGTTTCAATGGGAACAACTCTCAGGAGTCCTAAGACTCGATCGGATGAAAAAATTATTACACAACGAAGAGGAACATTAACAAAACGGCTCTCTACTTCTTGAATAAGAATCATCTCATTAAACGAAGACTTCTTAGAAATATGCAAAGGGCCTGACAATGAAAAAGTTTGATAAGCTGACGTGCTATTTAAAATTTTAATAGGGATAACATTGGCATTATCACTGTTAATAGATATAGAACCCTTCGATATGAATAGTTCATAATTATCTATAATAAAATAAGTCTTGTTTGCTTGACCCAGCAAAAGGTGTTGTTTTCAATACATGACCATCGCCATGACCTCTTAAAAATAAGAACAATGGGAATAGCTCTGTATTGATCTGTTGGCATACAAAATAACGTGCACTTTCTTTTTTAACAGTGTGCACGTAAGAAGAGATAAATATTTCAGACCAGTCTGATCAAAAAATGATTCCCAAAAGTTGTGCTACCTAGACATTTAGATGAATTCGTATGAGACTAAAATGTCTTCCTACCAATAAACTGCCGAATAGACGACTTACTGACAAAAAAGACTTTGTGACCCAAGGAATAATTGTCAGCTGCACGAGCAGCAGTTTATAAAGTTTCGAAGATTTTCTCATCAAGATCAGTCGCTATGGACGCATAATCTTGAAGGCTTCATTCAGTTAATGAGTTTTCCTAGGTTATCACCATATTGACCAACTTTCTTTGTTGAGCCTATCAAATAATTGTTTGTTTTGTCTTGTAAATGTCACATGGGTCTCTCCAGTTTCCATTTTACAGAACCTGAAGCGTGGACATTTTTAATTGTCAACATTTCTTTTACATGAGGAAATTATTTACCTAATTCCTTTTCCTTTAAAGAGGTTTACCAACATAATATTTAGGTTATAATCATGAAATGAATTTCTGTGTAAATGGTTGTTTGTTTCCATTTGCCAGCTATAATTATCTTTATGTTCAAATTGTCTTTCATCCTTCCATCTGCATCTGTATTTCTCTCTCCTGTCCTTCCCTTCCCCCTATCTCTCTCTCTCTCTCTCTCTCTCTCTCTCTCTCTCTCTCTCTCTCTCTCTCTCTCTCTCTCTCTCTCTCTCTCTCTCTCTCTCTCTGAATTCCCCCTTTCTCTCACCGAACTCTCTCTCTCTCTCAGAATTCCCCCCCTCTCTCTCTCTCTCTCTCTCTCTCTCTCTGAATTCCACTCTGTCTCTCTGAATTCCCCTCTCCCTCTATGAATCCCCTCTCTCTCTCTCTGAATTCTCCTCTATCTCCGAATTCCTCCCTTCCCTCTCTCCGAATTCCCTCCCCCCTCTCTCATTCTCTCTCTCTCTCTCTCTCTCTCTCTCTCTCTCTCTCTCTCTCTCTCTCTCTCTCTCTCTCTCTCTCTCTCTCTCTCTCTCTCTCTCTCTCTCTAAGAATTCCCTCCTTCCTCCTCGAATTCCCACTACCAGGTATTTCCTCCAAATACTGGACCAAATTTTGTTTTCTAGCTTGTTAAAAGGCGTTTGCGTCAGAGAGATCATGTTGTCATTCGTCATTTTTAAAAACTATCCTAGGTATGATCCTAAAAACGTTCTCCAGTTTAGATGATATTGCGAAAGCTTGTTGTTTTCATTACTGATTTCTCAGATATGTGAAATAATGCCTGCGACTTAGAAAATTCCGGAACAAAGTGAGTTCAAATTAGAAAACATAATCTAAAATATTTTTAAAAAGTCCGTATCTCTTGAACAATTCCCAGTTTTGTAAATTTCAAAAATCCAGTTGTTTCCCTAGAATGCAAATGTAAAATTTAAAGAGGAACTTATATTGTGAATTAAATCCCAAATATTTCCGTAGGTTTTGTCACAAGTCCAGATGTATCACGTTACAGATGATTGCCAGTGCAATTTCAAATACGTTCCAATACTGAATGTGCTGATGTGTCTGTAGTTTCGAGTTTAGTAATGTGCCAGTGGCTTAAATCGTATTGATGTGCTAAGAGTTGTTACGTATCGGCTCGTTCAAAGTAAGAAACGAAAGAGTGAATACAACAAGCTTTGTAAATTTTTAGCAAATATAATTTATTTTCCTAGAAAACATGAAATAGTGTAAATATGCTAAACAAGACTTACGGTTTACAGAAACGATCCAAATTGTTTGGTCAAAAAAGAAACATAAATACTGTAAAAAGTTCTAAACACAGTCTGAAGTGTCTGAAGTTCCGGTCCAAAATGGCGGATGACTACGTCAGACGAAGGCTAACAGAAAATTCCAGAATTTATGCAATAAAGCAGTTTGTGTTGTTCCGTTCCTCTTTTGAATATTTTCGGGACAACGTCTTTGTCCAAATGAGTAATGTTGTTCTCCAGGAAGACAATTATTCAGAAGAAACGAGTAAAATTAGCTCCTCTAACAGAACATGTTGTTATACGTAGACAAACGAACCGACATCTTCTAGCACAAAAATACCTTTTTTAAGGTAATAGAAGTTGCATAACTGACTTTACCACTTTTTGACTGTATGACTCGACTACGACTGTCTGTTCGTGACTGTATACCTCTTACAAAAATCTCAAACAAATAAATGAACCTAATACGTTGATTGAATTGCACGCGCACGAGGACGCATGCAATTTCGTAATACTTCTGGACATTAGGAAAGCCTGACCCAGTATCAGCCTATAGTTTTCATAGCTATTCCTGAATATTTACTTGTAACGAATTTGTTATCATACACAGCACGTGCTCACATGAGTCACATCTACGACTCAAAAAATCATTTTTTTTTTCAAAAATATATTAGACTGATATTAATATAATTATATTAATAATTACATTTAAAGAAATAAAAAAGAAATGAAAAGATTTATACAAAATTGTTTCCTTAACACACATAATTAAACTACAGAGTCGTAATACAGTATTTAGTTGCTTCACAATAATATAATCCAAAAATGTTATTGTCTGAATTCACAATAATTCCAAATCAATGTTCATATCCAGGAATATTATTGATGGATACCTTGTATTTCCAATGAATAATAATATGAGAAAAAACTCAATCCAAATGCAAAATTGAACAAAACAATAATTCTGAGTTTAATTCAAGGTTTGTGGAAGAATGAGCAATTTCTCAAGTTAACAACATAATATAAAAAGCTGAGACACAAAATTAGAATCAGTAAGGAAGTCAAAAGTTCATTTCTACAACATTCTAAGCTTATGACAAGATCCAGTCTATTAAAAAAACGTATAGTAAAGAAAAGGAAACCGTCATGTACACCAGTTTTTCCATTGGGGAATAGTAATGTCCTTGACTGGGATTAGGATCAACATGTTTGCTTCCGTTAATTATAATTGAAATATTTTATATATGTCCTCAGAACAATATTAGTAATGTATTATGCTGTTAATAAAATAAATGTTCCTTGTTACGTTCACAGTGAATTTGATTATGGATCAGGTCAGCTTCAAAGTTTAAATGTATTTAACATATAATCATATAATCATTAAGGAAAGCTAACAATTAATATATATATATATATATATATATATATATATATACATATATATATATATATATATATATATATATATATATATATATATATACATATACACACCGGACAGAACAAACTGTGCTATCCATAGATTCTGTATTAGAATCTTGATAATAGCGGACAGAATTTAATAGTTTAATACAAATAATATTATCATTGAGGTTAGAGAAATTAAATTCGTTCTCTACATAGAGTTTTGAACCCACGTTTGCGAGTAAATGGCACCGATCGCCTTGCCTGCACGCACCATCCCATATACCGTCACGACTATGCACGCATCACCAAAATGATGACATGAGTCGGTGTTATATGAGCTTGTGAGTAGCAGACACTGGCATGACGACCTAGTAAATAATTCTCATATATATATATATATATATATATATATATATATATATATATATATATATATATATATATATATATATATATATATATATATATATATATATATATATATATATATATATATATATATATATCAACACACACACACAGTCGTTCCAGATTCCTATGAAAGAAATAAAGATATATAGGATATTTTTTTATTACAAAGAATTATAATTATATACCAGACAGAATAGACTGTGCTCTCTCGATTCTGTAGTAGAATCATGATTTTATCTATCTATCTATCTATCTATCTATCTATCTATCTATCTATCTATCTATCTATCTATCTATCTATCTATCTATCTATCTATCTATCTATCTATCTAACTATCTATCTATCTATCTATCTATATATATATATATATATATATATATATATATATATATATATATATATATATATATATATATTTATATTCACACATATACATATATAATATAATCTTATTGCATTTCAATTTATGTGGATATATTGCATGGTGATATATGTACATATTTGTGCATTGTAACATATGCACATATTATTGCAGTGCAACGTAAGCTATGTGCATATTATTAAAGCTATGCGCTGTAAGCTATGTGCATATTATTGCGCTGTAACTTATGTGCATATTTTAGCATTGAAAGCAAGTGCATAATATTGCGTTTCAATCTGTGTTCATATTAATGTAGTCATACATATTTTGTCATACATATGTGCTCATTATTGCACAGTAACCTATTATTGCGTTGCAACCTGCGTGCATATTATTACATTTCTACATGTGTGCATATTATTGCGCTGCAACCTGTGTGCATATTATTGCTTTGTAACATATACGCATATTGCATTGTAACCTATGTACATATCTTTTCATTGTAGCCATGTGCATAATATTGCAATTATACATATGTGCATATCATTGTACTGTAACCTATGTACATATTATTGCGTTGCAACTTGTGTGCATATTTTTGCATTTCTATATGTGTACATATTATTGCTTTGCAAGCTACAAACGGCCAACTTTGTTATTTCAAATCTGGTATGGGTAGTTTATAAATTGTTTAGAAACTGGCTGTTCCAGTTTTTTATTCTTGTCAGATATGTGGACTGATTGTTCCAATTGTTTATTATTTTGAGATATACAAACTGCTTATTCCAATGAATTATTTTGCCTTTTCAGAAATGTAGACTGGCTGATCCACGTATTTATCATCTTCACATATGCAGACTGGTTGTTCCGGTAATTTTTGTTCCCTTTCAGATATGCAGACTGCGTGTTTCAATTATTTATTCTTTGTTTTAGATATGCAGACTGGTTGTTTCAATCATTTATTCTTTGTTTTAGATTTGCAGACTGGTTGTTTCAATTATTTATTCTTTGTTTTAGATATGCAGACTGGTTGTTTGACAGTAACAAGATTAAGAGGCAGGATGTTCGCTTAGTGATGAGTTACTTTTCCCAAACTCCCCTAGGACGCATGATTGCTTTACATTTTCTAATGAATAGATGGGACGAACTCAATAAACAGTATGTATTTAAATATCAAAGATTATTATTAAAAATATATATTCTGTGCAAAACAAAGTGATATCTCAAACCTTTTATTACATTTTATAGTATTTCATTTTATGAATTTTTTAGAACCATAACAGTTCAATTTCAAACTCATTTTATTTAAGAAAAATTGTTGTGCTGAAAGCCAAAAATATTATATTTCACAAGGTTTAAAAGAAACATACCCATATCAGTTGTAATGAAGATGTTTTTTCTGTAATTATATCTATAGATGTGTAATTATAACCATATAGTTTAATAAAGAGTTAGAGAGACAGACAGACAGACAGAGACAGAGGAACAATAAACTGATGGTGAACAGTGTAAAAATAGCATGAGCAATTGCGATTCCTAATGAGTCCTTTTCAGATGCATATACAAAACATAGACAAAACAAGCAAATAAAACATAATTGTATGCTTGTTTTGTCTATGTTTTGTATATGACTTTGAAAAAGATATCTCTGCAGTAACCAGGCACCATCCATATATAGTTTTGTCAAATTTCACCATAACTTCATAGCCCGTTAAACCCCGGTGTCAGCCTCTTTAGAGCTTTTACTTGCGTTGTTTTTGTTGTTGTTGTTGTTGATGATGATATTGTTGTTGTTGTGTGTGTATGTGTTTGTGCGTGCATTTTACATATTTGACAAATAAATTTATTTCCTTAGATAAATATAAATCGGTGTGCAATCTGTATTTATTTCTCCGTTTATAACTTTGATTGAATTTAGTGATTGTTGATTACATAATAAAAATATGTGTTGGGAAAATATTTTCCAAACCGAGTAACCGAGTAATTAGCCAGTGTTCTGGTGCAGCTATCTTCAATTATAGAAAATTTATGATACTATGGATTAGTTTTGTAAAACGGAACATTTTTACTTTCTTAATGTGTGTGTATGTATGCATGTATGTATGCATGTATGTATGTATGTATGTATGTATGTATGTATGTATGTATGTATGTATGTATGTATGTATGTATGTATGTATGTATGTATGTATGTATGTATGTATGTATGTATGTATGTATGTATGTATGTATGTATGTATGTATGTATGTATGTATGTATGTATGTATGTATGTATGTATGTATGTATGTATGTATGTATGTATGTATGTATGTATGTATGTATTCATGCATGTATATATGTATGTGTGTGTGTGTGATTTGGAATTTAAACGTAGCTAAAACAATTTTTCAGTCATATAGCTACGATGCCTGCAGTTGTGGCAGTTTATAGCGATATTTAGTACTGGCACATAATTCTGCAGACATGTATCATCATCCAGTCATATTATCCAGACACCATGCCGACCAGTCGTAATACTAACCTCTTAATGCTGAGCGCCATGCGAGGCAGCTGCTAGTAACTTTTTTATATGTCTTTGGTATGATTTGACCGCAACCTCTCGTATCCGAGGCGAATGCTCTTACCACCTAGGCCTCAGAAGCGGTATCTTAATATGGGGAGTCGTATGGATATTTTAGGTTTACGTGTTTAGCAATTCTTTTTACTGGGTATTTTGTCTTGTTGTGAACCACTTTTATTTGGCCTAGAAATATCTGCTACAAATGTGTTGTAAGGAAAACAATGTATATGTGAAATTAGAATTTGGTGATGTGTGGTCATTAGGTGATTTGGTGAAATTATTTGAAATTTTTGCGCATTTCAAAATATTCAGTTGACAATGAATGTGATCCTTGAGTTCATTTGAAATAGGGAAATGAGTTAAACCCAGACTCTCGCTCGGTAATGAGACCCTTACGTGTAACATATATGCTTATAACATGGATAAAAAATAAGCTATGAGCGTAAGAGAGAATTTCCTTAGAATTGGTTTAAGTTGAGATGAGAAAGCCAAGAGGGTTATTAACTAAATAACACAATTCTTGTATTTTGTCTTTCTTCAATTCCTTTTCTAAAGAAAAATTAAATTTGCATCTGACCTATTCTTTCAGATTTGGACGCGACACTTTCTTGCTTCGAGAAGTAATTGCGGAGGTCACACAATTTGTGAATAGCGAATTCGAGTTGAAGCAAGTAAGTTGTGTTACGTTCTTGTCAAAATGCAAATAGCTTTAAAGTACTTAAAAGGTTGCAAGGACTTCATACGTAATTGAAAAGAAATATGTAACCATCCATGATAGCTATTATATTAACTACATTCTATATATATATATATATATATATATATATATATATATATATATATATATATATATATATATATATATATATAACTGGAGTTTAGGAGAGAAATGGTTGTGCAAATTCACTGCCGTTAACTGCAATAACTAATCTCACTGCCGCATTGATAACAAAATAACCGTGAAATTTGTGTACTAGGTGGTTGCGTGTTCGAGTAGCAAATACGGTATGTCGATAATGACTGCTCGAGTTCAGACACAACAAGGCGTGAATTATTTGTTTTTCTTAATGTGTTACATTACTTTTATCTGGATGGGTGATTTATGTAACGGTAAACCGCAGACATCACACAGGATATCTGCCACTTCAGTCTCTTAAACTGGAGATTTCTTTTAGCCAATACTTTTGAACATACAATAAAAAGACAATGTTTGCTTGCTACTCGTGAATAATAGATGTATTTCATCGATTGGGCAAATATCCTAAAATTTGCACACAGTCGATGAAATTTATCCGTTTTTCGCTCGTTTCAAGTAAGTATGCTTTCTTTTTCTTATGCATTACATAGCTAACTGGATTTGCCAATAGAATTAACATTGATATATCAATGGAGTGGAAAATATATTTTACAAATGTTCAACAATATACACTGATTGTTATTATGAAATTCGAAGTTTGATTTAGACGCTTACGTAGTCGAGAATTAAATATCGTTTACTCCCGTTAAAGACTACAAGGGTTCCAATTCAACCAGCTGAGAATTGTTTCCCTATTAATGCGCTATCTTGTTTCAAATTAGGAAAGAATATTTAATTTACTAGGTATATTTTCTGTGCTAAAAAACACAACAGAACATAATTGTTAAACCTTTGTCCAGTAAGACATCTGATAACCCAATCTTTCATACAACTTTCTATCCAATAAATCTGAGCATAAATCGTAAAATTTGCTTTCTGGTAGTGAGTATGTGATTTATTGCATCCTACTCCGTTACACACTCGTTTCAAGCAAATAACACGTTTTATCCAATGAATTTTTGTTATTGCTATTTCTGAAAAGTCGTTATTCTTAATGTGTTATGGAATTTATTGCTATAGTTACCAAAGAGCAGGTTTTACAGTTAAGTCTTGTTTCCTCTCTGAATCGGCATATTCAAATTTTATATCCTTTGCGAATACAAGGGGATTAATCCTACCAAGCCAAATATGTTTCAGGAAGAAACCAACACTTCAATTTTACTGTGAAATTATACTGGTTATATTGTATCTGTTGCCTATTATTAAATTTGTCTCCCATTTCGTGAACGTTGTCAAAATAAAATTTGTCTCCCCTTTCGTGAATGTTGTCCAAATGTAGGATTGGTTAGTTAATTTCTGTTTTATGTGCTTTCAGCTTGAAACTCTTTTCCGAGAAAAACCACCAAAGATAGCGAGAAAGGAAACAGAAAATGCTCTCGCACTTATCAGGTAATTCGAATGACATTTTTGTTACTTCGGGGAAAATGATTTTGAAATATAAATAAAATCTGGAGGCAATGTGCACGTGTTTAATTAAGTGGACTATTAGGAAAGTTATACAGTAGATAAATGAAATTATTTCGTTCCTTCGTATGGCAAGTATTTTTTTTGTTACGTGTATATCCTCGTTCAATAGTAACAAAAAAGACAGTTAAGGAAACAAGCTTTCTAAAATTTACCCAAATAATTTTTTTCCCTAAAAAACAAGGTACAAATATACAAAATGACAGGGTTTGTGAATCTAATCCAAAGATTAATCCTATAATTTAAAAACATGTCTTGTCACTAAAAATTTCTAAATGAATCAAAGTTCGAATCCCGATAAAGTTCCAAGATTGAAGGCGATGACGTCTTCCATATCCTGTTTAGTGTTGTAGTGTCGACAGTTCCTTGCTAAATTTTACGAATCAAGAATAATATTCCGGCTTTAAAATTCCGAATAATTTCCATTAACTGTCTTTGTCCAAGATTTGTGATGAAGAATAGCATTTGTGTATGTTTTCCAGAGAAAATAATTACTAATTCAGAAAACTAGAAAAACTTAACTCAAACTGGTCACAACACAAAATACATTTCAGCTCAAAGGTATCAATTGAAGACTGAATTCAATCACTATAAAACGTTAGTTTTAAACGTAATTAAAAATCACGCGATGGGGTCACGTGGTCACTTAATTCGATTGGCGTAGTAAGACAATGGACAAACTGACACGTACATCATAAACAAATGTGATTATACCTAAAGAATCTTACTATAAGACTTAATAACAAATTTATTTTTTTGTAAAGTTGTAACAATAGAGCTGATACGCAAGACAATTATGACCTTGATTATGACCAATGATTTTCACTCTGTGATATAAATAAAAATAAAGTTTTTACCAATTCTGAATGAAGTTCTGAAACTAGATCAGCTAAAATGCAATGTAGCAAAATAGAACTCAACTGAAATTTCAAAAGTTTTCAAATCCAGTGAATAAGGAAATCGTTACAACAACACGTACTGAAAAATTAAAACAAAGCAATTAAAACTAACTCTCAAATAATTAAATTACACATACGTAAAACTAACCCCATGAAAAAGAAAGATTTATATAATTAAGCTTTCTTTTTACTATATGTCAATATACATGAAGTAACAAATTACATAAGAAGAACTCTTATGAATTATACAACGCGAACATGTGTGCATCTGCTCCTAAATTGTCTTTTCCCTTGATGTACCGGACGTCGAGATTATATTCCTGTAACAACAAACTCCACCTTAATAATTTAATATTTGTGTTTTTCAACTTGTCGATAAAAGTAAGGGGATTGTGATCACCAAACACAGCAATCGGAGAAAGAGCTGAACTAAGGTCAACTTCAAAATGTTGCAATGCCAATATTAAAACCAAACATTCTTTCTCGATTGTTGGGCAATTTCTTAGGTGCTTATTTATTTTTTTTTTTTAGAGAAATAGCACAATAAATGATCAGCACCATTTCTATCTTCTTTAATCAATACTGATCCAACCCTAATATCACTTGTATAAAGAGATAGTTCAAAAGATTCACTCAAATTTGGAACTGTAGGAACTTGTGCAATTTTAAGTGTGACCTTCAACTTGTCAAAAGCCACCTGATATTTTTCAGTCCAAGTAATTGTTTTCTTGCTTAAAAAAAAATTGCCAGCGGTTAGAAAATTGGAACAAAATTTCCGATAGTATCCTGCCAAACCTAAACATCGCATCTTTTGTTTTATTAATGAGTGGTACAGAGAATTCAGAGAGACCTTAGCTTGTCTATGTCCCACGATATGTCCTAGAAATGTTACACAAGCAAGCACGGCAGAACACACTTTTTGGATAAATTGATTGACAAACTAACAATAAAAATAAAGTTGTTTACAAATTCTGAGTGAAGGTCATAAACTAGGTCAGCTAAAAATACAATGTAACAAGACAGAACTGAGCTAAATTTTCCCAAAGTAAAGTCAAATCCAGTGAATAAAGTTCTCATTACAATAGCAAGGAATAAAATAAAATAAAAATTATAAAACTAACACGCAGGTAATTAAAGTACATATATGTAACAATATATATATATATATATATATATATATATATATATATATATATATATATATATATATATATATATATATATATATAGATATATATGTATATATATATATATATATGTATATATATATATATATATATATATATATATATATATATATATATATATATATATATATATATATATATATATATATATATATATATATGAGATTTTGAGTTATTTATACACACATACGGACAGAGGGACACAGACACAGACACACACACACACAGACATGCACACATAGACTCGTACAAATACACACGCACGCACACACACAAACATAAACACAGACACACATAAAGACATAAACTCTCACACACAATCCCCGACACATCTAAACAGCTATGATTCTGATCACTTTGAGTTTTTATAATAAAAATTCAAGCAGTTGTCAAAACAATAAAAGCTGAAGATGATCATTATGTTATTATTATGGTTTTATTATTATTATTATTATTATTATTATTATTATTATTATTATTATTATTATTATTATTATTATTGCAGGGCAAATATCAAATGGATGAACAACAACTATGAAGCTATTGCCACGTGGCTTCAACAAAGACTTAATATCTCCATGTAGACAGGTTTATACGTCATGGTGAAAACCCTGCAAACAATTCAGAGGACCACATACTCACAGCACGACCAGTTTACTCAAAAGATTTCAGACTTTTGCATTAGAAAATGGCGCTGCAAAGAAGTAGATCTTTCGTGATATAAACAGACGTTATAGGATCGACACAATATATACTGTATTCATCTAAGTAGAATATAAACTCGCCACTTCATAGAGTACATGAAAAATAAACTTTTACCCCTAATGTTATATCTTGACATTTGTTGAGTCCCACAACTAAAGATAATTTCTAGCATTCTTTTCAGTTAGGGACTCCATTTTCATCAGAAGTTGAATTTCGTTTTCATTCCTTTTCAATTAAGGTAAGTTGGGGGGGAGGTCGTCCCAAAAATGGCTAATTGTTTTCTGGACTATTAGTAATTCTCGAGATATTTTGTATCTTGGGACATCAAGTAAATACGGACCTCACATAATGTTTATATCTAGTACGTATGCAAAAGATGAAAACCCGTATTTCTGGTGCATTAGCACGACACAGTTCAAGGGCTTCCTAATGGTAGGACAGGAGGCAAGTAAATACTATATTTAAACATAACGGAGCTGTTCAGTCGTCATAAATTCGGAAAACACGAGCTTCCGTCTTCAATGTAATTTCAGACAAAGTTTTTTTTCCCCCTGTTTTACATCAGTGAAACTTGGCAGGTTATATTCGGTGATATTTCTAGCTATCTTTACATGGCGCAGGTTTCCATCAACTAGACTTCTTGCGTGATTCCCTGAGATATATATCAATACTAGTTGTACATAGTACACTTTAGTTATCAGTGAAATAGTATACATTATCAGAAAGCATTGCCATTGCCCTCATTTAAATGTGATACTTTTTGTTGACCTTTTGGACAAACTATAATGTTACATGCTGCATGATTATTAAGTATTTGCATGTAAATAACCATTTCTTGTCTCTGTTGTCCAGTTTTATATGGTGTACAATTTAATATATTCATTTCATTCGTCTTTCTACTCTTAATTGAATACTACCTTACAAGTTTAGTTTCAATATCTATATTTACCTCATTCATAATGCGCATACACTGATTTCACGATATATTTTCTTCTTTATGATAATTGGCATTGGAGCTGAAAATAATCAAAGGACAAAACCAAACTTTTAAAAGAAGATTGAATATTTGGTCCAGCAATATCGCATTTAATTAATTTCAATTAACCCAAATTGTAATTACGTTTTTCTCCACATTAAAAATCTACAATTACATTGGATCAAACTACGTCACATTACTTCTACATAATTTGTAATCCACTCGCACAGGAAATGTCAATTGAATTGCCACTAAGAATTCTTGATATAATATTTGACATCATGTATATTAAAACTTTGTTTTTATGGAGAAAATTGTAACTAGATAATGATAACACTGTTTCCATAGATCGTCAAGCTCACGTGTATCTTTGTCTTAATTAGAAATAAAAACAATTTCTTGACAAAAATGTGAATAATTTGCTTTGGACTAGCACAAACACACACACACACACACACACACACACACATATATATATATATATATATATATATATATATATATATATATATATATATATATATATATATATATATGTATATATATGTATGTATGTATGTATGTATGTATGTATGTATGTATGTATGTATGCATGCATGCATGCATGCATGCATACATACATACATACATACATACATACATACATACATACATGCATGCATGCATGCATGCATGCATGCATGCATGCATGCATGCATGCATGCATGCATACATACATACATACATACATACATACATACATACATACATACATACATACATACATACATACATACATACATACATACATACATACATACATACATACATACATATGTAGGGTGAGTGTGTCACAATTGCTCAGTCCCGGTTATTAGGAACTGTAAACAATTGTGCAATAATACCACGTTTGATGCTTAAACAACGTGGCAGGCAGAGTATATCCCTTAATCAAGTTGCCAGCTACCCAGACTATAGAATAGCCGCTAGTATTCACAGCCAGGCGTTAAACACTGTCTGAGATGAAAGGAAGCCAGCAAGGTGAACGGGGTGTGTTCTCACCCGCCACGTAGAGAGCGAGACGACATTGTACACTACGTTTTGATTGAGTCAGTCCACAGCGACATCCAATCGGAATTAAGATAGAGGTTAGTATTAAACCTTAGATATGAGTTAGAACTCAAACACGCTGTACAATTTTCAGTAGGAAGATTCATATGCAGTAGGTTTGTTACACAGAGGGGAAGACAATCGTAATTTATTGGGAATCTAAGGACCTGAATTGTAAGAAACGTAAAAGCTTCGAGAAGGTCAGTAAATTATTTGTTCGATCTTTGCAAAGCATTACAGCGTCATAATTGTAATTATTGTTTGTATGTATTCTTAATTACTAAGATTGGTTTAGTATGTATAATTACCTCGTAATGTTTCATTTATATGCGTATTTGAGACATGAATTTGAGTTTGCGTAGAGAAATATGTAGATTGTTAGCTCGACAGAATTAATATTGTTATTCACTGTTAAGTTACTTCGTAGTAACCAGTACATTTAGTAATGCCTTAGAGTTTACGCATGTGTGAATTTGAGTTTGGGGAAATGATTAAATTACGTAAGATTAGTTACAATACATGTATGAATATATCAAATCATGGATATTTAAATATTTCAATATTTTGCACGAGTTATAATGCAAGATATGCGTCTGTTTAGTGTGATATTATTAGTAATGAGATTATGAGTATGTACTGATGTGAATTAACTAGGTGTTGTATGTATACGAGAAATTGATACCATGCTTTTATTATAACATGTTCATTATGTTGAGTTTACCATACAAGAATGCATGCGTATTTCGGTGTGAATGAATCCGCGACCGGTGGAATTTAATAGCCATTATCTGATTTTAGGCTGTGTGTAGTGTGAGGTGTGAGTGCTGAGGAAAATATTGTACCATCATTTTTTTTACAGGAAGTTTTTCGGGGGACAGAACTTCCGGTGCAAGTTTCGTAGTCCCGAGTCTCTAAGAGGGTGACGGACGTTAGACAGGCAGTACCGTCAGAGTCGACGAAGGATGAGGAACTAAGTTTGGAGGAAGAAAAAAGGAGGAGGAGGAGAATTAACTTACAGGGAGTCGATGAGGAAGATATGAAAATAGCATATAGAGAAAAATACACAGATGAGTAGTACACAAGTCTAGGTGGAAATCTCACACTTCAAATAAAATGATGCGATAGGCTAGTTAAAGGGTCGAGCGGAAGAAGTGTATTTAGAAAATTAAAATTATTGTCAACTTTTTGTATCCTTAATCATCTAACTGTCGGCATTGCTTGTATAGTTTGTAGATGGCTCTGAATTTAATTTGTTCACAGCCTGTGTCTAGGTCAAAACAATTTGGCAGTTTGTAGGACGGCAACTTTGAATAGACATTTGGAGCAACTATTTCTCACCCATGCGACAGAGAAATCTAGCTGTTTAGCTAACCTTATTTATCTTATCTCAGTCTAGTCGTCTCAGACCCATGAAATGAAAAGAAATCAAAATTATTATTAAACAGTATATTTTTTATAATTATTGGTTTCTTGTTTCCACTTCAGCATCAGAAACGTCTGACTGGTCATTAAATATATATGTTTGTAACTGAAGTTAGTGATGTCATGTTCAGTTTTTAATGTCCATCGACATCTTGCGTTTTCTTAATGTGATTAAAGTCATGGAAATATGACACAATCTTCCTTCTAGTGTGGAAATTGTATTAAGCATGTATCCATGACACTATATTTAATCAATATAATGCAGCATGGAATTTCCGTAAGCATTGTCTAATGGTAGATATGATGTCATTGCAAATCTTCATTACTGAAGGGAATCTGATCGCAAAATGCTTAATTCTTAAAGAAAAACAAAACTCTAGTGCATCCATCACATTAATTTTGGCGAGTATTAATATAGTTTGTTTCATTCGTGATCGGAGTGAACAGTTACTATTTTTGTTACAAAAATATTATTACAGCGGTAACATCTGAGTATTCATGCGTAAATTATATATCCTTTAAATATAAGGATATCATGGTCTGATGGTCGATGCCGTTGATATGGATCATGTTTGACTATATACCATGGCCTGATGTTCAATAACATTGATATGTATCATATTTGATTATATAATATGGCGTGATGTTCAATGCCATTGATAGGTTTTACGTTTGACAAGATACCATGGTCTGATGGTCAGTGCCAGTACATGAAAGTAACCCAGACGTACACCGATTTTCGCTCCACTGCCCATGTTGCAACTGCAAACAACTATATTTGCATCTATCCTTCGCTCCGAAGTTCTTCCCCCATAGCTAAGTCATAGAATGTACATCATTTATGTTCAGACAAAGCAATAGCTGGAATGGTACACCATTTAAGCATATACAAAACAATAGAGGGAGGTGTGGACAACTTACGTACAAACAAAAACTATAGCACATATTACGTACTGAACGATAGCACCATTTGTGTGTTTTGAACGACACACAAATTTCGTAACACATTTTCATCATAACGTTTTGTCAGAACTTGTTAAAAAAATATCCACAGTATGATTGCGATTGTTATCTAGAAAACAACATATTTGCATACATTTAAAAAGTGGCATAAAAAAATCCTACTACTACTCGAAAGTAAATCTGAACTGGTTGACCTCTACTTACTGCAATACATAGGCTCTGCTAGATTCAAAAATGTGTTAGACCTTAAGGAGTAATTTAAAATATATAATTAAAAACACTTTGTTTTTTAGAGACAAGTGGTTGCAAAAGTATCGCGTACAAATTACCGAACAATTAATTTAACCTGTCAACATGATGCATATAAATGGTATAGTACAAACATGATACATATCAATGACCATCAGACCATAGCATCGAATCAAACATGATACATATTCAGGGTATTGAACATCAGACCATGGTATCTAGTCAAAATTGATACAAATCAAATTTCATTCCCTATTGTACTTTTAGAAACTGAACATCATATAAGCATACAGCTGACCAAAATGACTTCTCCCAAGTTCTAGAAAATCTCCCTAAATTAGTCTTTAGCAGTTATTATACACGAAAAATATTTTTTTCCAGGCTAGATATTAAAAGTCTGAAAATGCAATGAACGACTTTATATTATTATATAAAATGTAAAAACAGGTTTTATGCTCTTTCTACAATTTATCACTGAAATGAAAATGATGTAGCGCAGATGTCGATATATGCATATGGGATATGTCAGTGTACTATATATGCATATAGGAGATGTCAGTGTGCTATATATGCGTATCTGAGATGTCAATGTACTATATGTATATGTATATATATATATATATATATATATATATATATAAATATATATTTATATTTATATATATATATATATATATATATATATATATATATATATATATATATAGATGCAATAAACTGACGACGAACAGTACGAAACTAGTAACTAACTAGCCTAAGCGCTTTCGACTCTTAATGAGTCTTTTTCAAAGGCAAATACAAAACATAGTTACGACAAACAAATAAACACAAAAACGTTGCGTTTGTAAACCTCTACATTTCTATCTTCACATGTGCTAAAACTATAAATACAACCAGCTTGTATAGACTAGTTGCGGCAACTGAAAACGTTGTATAATTCCCTAAAAGTCTACAAGCCAAAGCGACATCCATCCTTACTTTGTGTACATATGTAACGCAGATTATATCCCGGATATTTGGTTCTATTTGGTATAGAACCAAATATCCGGGATATAATCTGCGTTACATATGTACACAAAGTAAGGATGGATGTCGCTTTGGCTTGTAGACTTTTAGGGAATTATACAACGTTTTCAGTTGCCGCAACTAGTCTATACAAGCTGGTTGTATTTATAGTTTTAGCACATGTGAAGATAGAAATGTAGAGGTTTACAAACGCAACGTTTTTGTGTTTATTTGTTTGTGGTAACTATGTTTTGTATTTGCCTTTGAAAAAGACTCATTAAGAGTCGAAAGCGCTTAGGCTAGTTAGTTACTAGTTTCGTACTGTTCGTCGTCAGTTTATTGCATCTATTTTAATTAATCCCTGACAAACGTGATCCCTTGGTGGATCCAGTACGCTTGAGAGGGTTGTTATTCGCCATATGATTTGTATTCTTTATATATATATATATATATATATATATATATATATATATATATATATATATATATATATACATATCAAAGATGTCCTTGTATTATATATGCATATCGGAGATGTCAAATGTCTATAAATGCATATCAGAGATATCAGTGTATTAAATATGCATATCGGAGATGTCAGTGTACCTTGTATGCATATCAGAGATGTCAATGTACTACATATGCATATCGGAGATGTCAAATGTCTATAAATGCATATCGGAGATATCAGTGTACTAAATATGCATATCGGAGATGTCCGTGTACCATGTATACGTTTCGGAGATCTCAATGTACTTCATATGCATATTGGAGATGTCAGTTTACTATATATGCATATTGGAGATGTCAAATGTCTAGAAATGCATATCGGAGATATCAGTGTTCTATATATGCATATCGGAGATATCAGCGTACTATATATGGATATCGGAGATGTCAGTGTACTATACATGCATATCAGAGATGTCAATATACTATATATGCATATCGGAGATGTCAATGTACTACATATGCATATCGGAGATGTCGTTGTACTACATATGCATATCGGAGATGTCAATGTACAATCTATGCATATCGGAGATGTCAATGTACTACATATGTGTATCGGAGATGTCAATGTACAATATATGTATATCGGAGATATCAGTGTACTATATATTTATATCGGAGATGTCAGTGTACTATATATGCATGCCGGGGATGTCAGTGAACTATAAATGCATATCGGAAGTGTCAATGTACTATTAATATATATATATATATATATATATATATATATATATATATATATATATATATATATATATATATATATATATATATATATATATATATATATATATATATATATATATATATATATATATATATATATATATATATATATATATATATATATATATATATATATATATATATATACCAGAGATGAAAATTGGATAAGAGATTAGTTTTCGGTGTCATATTCTTAGACTTACATACATTCTGTTAAAATCACAGTTGGATATTTGCAGTTAATAAATTCTCCACAATTTTTTTTATTAAAAATATTTCTCAACTAATCATTGTCATATTTAACTCCTCTACGGTAATTTTAATCGGATTTATCTATTTGCAGAATTTTGTATGCTAAATTAGGTTTCTTACACCCACCCTCTGTTGCCTGTTCTAAACGCAAGATTATCAGAAGAAACGGATTAAAGGTTATCCGGTAGAAACAGCTCCACTTCCCATTATAACCAGTGGTACATAAGAAATAAGACTTCAAGTAATATATATATATATATATATATATATATATAGATATATATATATATATATATATATATATATATATATATATGTAACATTTCTTTATGCAGCATAATTGTATATCTTAATGATTATAATTAACCAAAATCTCATATCTCATTTCGGTTTTCTATTTAAATGTTTAAAATGTGATTGAAATCAATTAGACTCTTTTTGGACTAAATCGGACTAAAATTTTTGTCTTACTCTATCAGCATTTACAGTTATTTCTGATTCATTTTTTTTTCTACATTTGTGGCGAAATCTAAGTTTTCACACCCTGTCAGGAGGTGGAAGACCTTTTAAAGCAAAACTGATCTCTATGCTATTGACATTCTCAATATTATTTACATCTGCAAGGCAAGCAATTCCTGGAAGCTTTCATGTTTTTCTTTCTACTCTTTATGTTGCCTTGTTTACGGAAATACCAATAATGATAAATTAATATGACGACATTATCCCTAAATTTATAGTTTTCTTCATCAGCCCTAATAGCCTCGAAACCTGATTTTATTAGACCAGATCATTTTATTTCTGTCATTTCTAAAGAAAACAATATTAATTAAAATAACTGGCCATAAAATCAGATTACGTTCTATTCTTAGTGTATGTTTTCAAACGGCTATTTTTCTAACTCCCACTTATTTTTTTCATTAATATATTTTTTGACTGATAAGTTCCTTAAAGTTTCATCTACTCCAATCTTATATTTCAGTAATTTGCTTAACACCAGATAGTGTAGGCTTTTTACAGTTAATGTCGCTAACATGGAAAGCCTTGGGCAATTTTAGTATCTTCAAACTCTTGTTCAACTGACATAACTATTTCGATGTCATTTTACCCTATCCCAGTATCACGATAAAACGTTCTTTTAGAAAAGTTATTTTTAGTATTGTTTCCAAAATAAAATGTCTTTGTTGTGAATGATCTTCACACCACGCGACGTCATTCTTATTCTTTTCATCGTTCCCATCATTACTAAGCTTTCATCGCTTCCGTCATTATCAAACTTCGTTTGATTAATATACTATCAGTAATATACTTTCAGATATCCATTTGTAGTTTGATATAATGTTTGAAAAAACTCTTTAAGGTCTCCCTCTCTACCTTTTCCCATTCTTTCCAAAGTTATCAGCTACTTGTCTAACTTTATGTCTCACTTGTTTCTATATACATAGCTCTTACATTACCGTATTTTCTCTCTGCAGTATCATTTTAAGTTTCTTCCGAATTTACCTTTTTGATATAGTTCATTATTGTTAAGTCCCCTTTTTGAAGTCTATATTGCGGCGTATCAACGTCCTTTTTAAAAGTGACTCAGCATTTTATTACTATTTTAGACATTTGTTTCCAATTTTAAGTTTATACTAAAATTTCAAGTGTAAATATCTGAAAAGTAATTACTCATTAACTTACTGATTCAGCGTTAGTACAATATATTCTGAAGGACTGATAACTAGTTGAAGTAACACCATTACCAAGAACACACTTCTGCAGTATATAACCAATGTAAACACTGGTAGTAGTTTAAAGTCTACACACTGTAGTCATTATATGAAGCGCCAATCGTTAATTACGACAACGTCCTGTTCCTATGAGTCTTCCTCAAAACTGAACGTCCGAAATGCAATAGTTTTATGACACAGTATTTCTATCCAATAACCTTCTATTCTGCTCCACCTCGTATTTCAATACCTGTCCAGAGAAAAGCAGCAGCAGGGAGGAAGAACCCTATAAAATTTTTGCTCGTGTCGTTAACCTAAAATAAGGGTTCCTACAGAGGCTGAGAAAAGTCAATAACCCTAAACCAAAATCTCTAACTTTTATATTACCGTATGGTTAATAAACCGTATGAGGTTAGCTCAGTTTTGTTATACTATTATTGACTTTTTTCCCTGACTTTATCGAACTATTTTTTTCGTTAAAAACACGAGCAAAATCATGTTATTCACATTAATATCGGGACTTTCAACAATAGATTTTGGGTTTCTAAACAGACAGACAAACAGATACACTTTATTATGTTAGGTTTACGGCAAATATCACGCAGTGTGTAATGCGTAAAGTTCATTAACATAAATACTATTGATAGTCAAGGGGAACTAACCAAATATTTTATCCAGACCAATCTAGGATCGTATGTATAAATTAATATATAGAGTTTGTTTCGTTTCTTAAGACAATTATATTTCCATCTTGATTTGTGAGTTTGAAATTCATTCTTGATAATAATGGATTATGTACACGCAGGTAGACTTGATTTATTGGCTCAGATACAATAAGCCACCCTGGATGTGTTTGAATACTGTATGAATATAATATATATCCCTGCTGAGCCTGATTAGACTTAGAGAGGTCAAAATGGTAGCTATTATCAATTATATCGCAAACTAGATTCAGTGCGATGCTGGATGTTATATTAACAATATTAAGCGAGATGTGACGACCTGCTCCATATGGATCATTATTATATTTGAGAACTGCTGGGGTGGAATTAATTTTTTTCCAGGAATTACATATTCTTTTAAAGTGTTCATCAATAAAATCACTAACTGATTTTTTTAGGTCCTAGGAGTCAAATCTGGGTATTATAAATGTTGGTAGCTGTTCTTCTGTGATTCCATAATATTTCAGAAATACTGACGTAAATAATCGCTTATGACTTACACGTTGGATTTGGACACTCTTTATGAACTATATAAGAGCTAGAAAATCTATCTGCCGGCACGTTTATTATTTTTTCTATGTCAACAATAGTCTTATTTACGTATTCTAAGTCTGCTACAACTTGATTTAGATGTTTGGTTTCAATTATATGATTATTTAAATCATTGTTATAAAATGTATTGATGCTGGAAAGTAAATTTTTAAGATCATTAAACACGTGTTCGTGTTCAGATTTAATCGGTCTTGATAATGAGTTAATTTGCTCAACATCAAGTGTCGATATTCTTGCTAAACCCCTCCTACTTTGAATGAAACTTATAAATTAAGTATGATGCTTTTAATCACGATACGTGAGTGTAGTGCTCTCCATAAATGGATATTTGTTTCGGTATTCTGGAAGCTGTATAAATTTCTTAACATCTATGTTGAAGTCGGATCGCTGTGGTTCTGGTGAAACTCGATAAACCGGTGCAACTTCCGGCCAACCTATTACTGATCTAATCGAACTTTGATAAATATCTACAGCATAGTCAGGAGAATTTATTTCAATCACCGACGATAATGTTGGTTCGTAAACAGTAATTGCTATTTTAGACTCTTTCCCGGTTAAAGACTTAATTCCTCATTAATCTGTTCTAACTGATAACTGCCAGTTGGAATACTAACAACTTGCCAATCGGGAGTTCCATCAGATTTATTTTTTTTTGCGAATATTAATGAATTATTTGGTTGTTGTCCACCAAATGGTTTTGATCTAATATTAGGCCAGCTATAATAAACACGTAACTCAGCTAATGCTATCTCTTTTACTGGAATTGCAGTTGGAAAGTTAACGATAAATTCAGGATTGGTCAAACTTATTGATATCGTGGTAGTTTTTGAAGGAGTTGTATTAGCTACGATCTGCTGTAATAACTCTCTTGACTCAGTTGCTGACAGTTTTGTTATTATTATTGTTTAATTCTCCATTTATTTTGTCACCAGAATCACTAACAATTTTGAATGCTTCATCATAGGTTTTAATTATCGTTACGAACTCCTCGTCAGTTATTTTACAATCACTGAGATAAGTGGAAATATATCCAGATAGTTTAGAATATTTTGCTGTTGCTGTGTGTAATTTTATCATATACTCATGCAATTTATCATTCGCACATGTAGTTATTTTTTTAGCAATAATATTAAAAATACCTGCTATAGTAGTTGAAGTTGAAACAATAATTGTTGATAACATTAATCCGGATCCAGCAACAATAGTAGAAACTGAATAAACAACTATATCAATGACGACCATACGTCTACGATATTTTTTTTTACTTTTACTGTATAATGGTCGATGGACTTCTTTAGTTTGGTCAGGCATTCACACGCTTGATTATATCTGTGACGTTGAACGTATATAGATGACATAGTTATATGATCCATTAATATATGATGTTAAGTAATTAATTGAGCTACAAATTCGAAACACCACCAGTAAGCTTGAGGTAAATTCGATGATTCCCGCGTAAACGTTCCTTCAGATCTTTATCTAATAACACAGATACAATTTTAGAAAATTCGCCAGTTGACGGAGATGTGGATATTCTAAAATTTGCAATACTAAGTAAGGACATCCTATATATATACCAGTAATCTCCGCAGTATGTGTGATGGTATTATTTTCTGGTGTCCACGATCCAAACCCAGATGCAACTGTATACACAATATTTCTTATCTGATTGTGAAGAATTTTAATCAGGTTCGTTTTTTTTTAAACAATAACCGGAATTCCTTCAATAATATCGTTGCATTTTGTATTAATATCAGTAAGTTTTAAATCAACATTTGGTGGCTTTCCAAAAAATTCGTTAATTTTGTTTATGTTTTTGCAAAACCGGAAAATTCGGTTTCGATTTTGGTAATTCTAGTGATTGGAATCTGTTTATCATCGACGTATTTTTTTGTAGCAGCATCAAACTCAGATTCTGGTGTTCTGAGATTATTAATACCGTTATGATTCATATTGAGAAATGCACGCAATTTACCGCCAGTGTTTAATACGTTCTTTGATTCTTGATCGTCAAAATATATTTTTGTTGCAGCATCACTATCTGAAGTTGGATATCCAAAATCTGTGATTTTAGTTTTGTTCAAAATAGCGTCTCCACTAAATACACCGCCATATTTCCTGACATAATCGTTAACTGATTTACCGGAATCTTGTATTTTACCCTGATCTCTAAAAGTTAAGATATTATCATCAACTGCAGTATGAATTCGTGCGAGTACGTCTGGTAGTCGTATATCGCTTGTATTTAATCGTCCTTGTTTATCCTGAAAAAACTACTTCATTTTTATCCATATTTGTAATATTTAATAAATCGTCGATCTCATTTCTAAGTTGATCAAGGGTTGCATATTTAGATAAATCACCTTGCTGCTGAGCTTTACCACGAACAGATCTTCCACAAATATCTACCATTTTATTTTACTGATGTCTGTGTAAATGTGGCATCATGGTATATTCATGCACGACTTTATGAGGTGGTTTTCTTGGCGATGCCATGGATACAGCATCAAGTATATTAAGTACGTCGCGAACACATATTGGTGAATCAGTTATTGTTTGTGTTGGTAGCGTTGAATACCAGATTGGGGCAGTATTATTACTGACATAATGAAGAAATTCCTTTGGTGGCGCTAATCCATATGAATCCAAATAAATAATTCCACGTGGATCAATTGCATACGCTACCCAATGGGTAGCTGATCCAGAGTTTTGAACGAGATTTATAATACCTGTTTCAGTAGTGTTCGGTTGTTCTGGTTATTGATCGCGTATGAAAACACCTCTAAAGTTTTTTATTTTTAATTTTATAACAGCATTGAGTAAATCAAAATTAGACATAGGCGAGATTAGTAAACTGTCCCGGGAAATCTTAGACCTTTTCCGTACCACAAAGGCGGGGTCCCTGGTAATCTGAGACCTTTTCCCTTTTTTAGATGTTCGATTTATTCCCTTTCCGGTCGCTTTCTTTAATGCCATTCCAGCGGCTGTTCCAACAGCACCTAACGCAGTTGCTTTTGCAACAGCTGTGACTGCAGCGGCTATCAATGCTGGTATAGCTGCGAGGAGGGGAAATATACCACCCGTTTTAAAAGTATCCTTAATAGCACCTGCACAAAGATCAAGTTTGATACATTTGTTTGATTTTTTTGCTTCATTAAAGTTTTTGAATTGACGATCGGTCAACGATAATTTATTTGAACCACTCATGTGTTCCTTTTTTAATGATATTGTTATTCCACAGTTATTGTTTGATGCTGATTGCAGTCTTTTGAGCTGACCAGGAGTCAGGGTAACAGCGTGATTATATGGCATTTATAATAATAATAAATGATATAATTACACATTACATATTTTCTACTGGAGCATCAACGACTTTCATTCGTCCACCAGCACCTTCTATGAGCATTGATCTATCGCTATGTATAACAGCAGTTGCTCTATAATTATCAATAGCTCCTCTAGCTCGAAAATGTATATCGACTACTGATTGTCTGGTCAAATCTAAATGTTCGAGCGAAAAGTAATAAATAGGATATAAGCTTGTAAAATCTAGTTGTGATATTTGTAATCCAGTATCAACATTTTGATCACGCCCCATAAAAGTCATAAGACGATGATATGCACGTGCTACACGATTGTACGCGTTTGATCATTTACTCGTGCAGCATTATGTAATACAATAAATATGTGTCTTGGTGCAGAAACACCTTGCTGAGAGGCTATCTGCCAGGTAAATAAACCGTTAATATTACTCTGGATAGCATCTGTGGTCATCGTCAGCCACGATAGCATTGATTTACCGCCTTAATTCATAAAAGATAATAATCGTTGTTCTTTAGGTATTGAAGGAGTCATTATAGACATCCAGATTTTAAGCTTTGTAAGAATTATCATACCAGCATCATCGGCGGGTCTCCATATTGCATCATCATCTGCAGCCTTTCGTACTAGTACAACTGTATGTTTGGCTCTGAAAATGACTTTTCTGACATTTCTACAGAATCCAAAGATATGTGATAGTGGAATTACACCTCAAAATATTCTTCTATTTCCTTTTACCATCGCTCGACGTGATCTAAATCCTAAGTTGCAATCAGGATCTATATTAATAATCATACTTTATACGTCTGCTGGGGCGTTTCTAGAAAAAACCTGTGGTCGTCCTATTTCATATTGTTGATATTCTGGAGAATCAGAAGTATCCTTTACAAACATCATTGATGGACCAGCTGATCTTGAATAATCATCACTATATCTTGCAAGACCAAGTATGGTTGTAGCTACCTCAACATCTTTTTGAATTTATTCAATATTTTTTCCGACAATCATGTACGTAGCGCTATCAAACAACGCCATATACCATTATTAACAAATCCGACGCTCACATTAGCATCATATTCAGTGTTATCTGCTTTTAATAGTTCACCTTTGACTTCAATAAAAGCTACTGAGGGCAGGAAATATCTACTTGTATCATGAACCTGAAATTCAATTCTTCCTCGTTGATTTGGAATTCGTGCTTCATAAGAATAATACTGATAATCGTGTATAGACTCATCTTTGAGAACTGGTGCGTCCATGTCAAACGCGGGGTCACTCATACGTTTGAACATATTTATTATAATTATTATCGTCTAAAACGAAGACCACTTCGGGAAGTTAGACCGCTTCGAGAAGTGAGACCACTTTCTACCATCAGACTAGCGGTTATGTTTCTCTCTTTTTGTGATAAAGAGATATCAGCCAACTCTGCAAGTTTTTGATTAGCGGCTTGATTTATTATTTTACTTACATTTGAGGGAGTCACTTCAGTGCTAGGTAAATTTACTGGCTGAGGTCTGGCTTGAGGTCTGCGTATTACTTGCGCTAGTCTATCTTTAATCGCCGAGAATACTTTGTTAGTAACATTACCAGCAGCAACTATATCTTTTTCACGAACAACATCAATAGCTTTCATACCCAGCTGCTTTGCAATTGGTATTGCTTTTGAGGCTATCCTTCTGAACAAACCTTGAATATCACCTAACCCATCTCCGTAGGTTGCCCTGTAAATCGGTATTCGAACATGGTTGCTCCACGTTGAGTACTATGTATTATCATTTATTAAATAGTCATTCTATTTAATTACAGTTACTTAGTCACTATAATAATTATCAGTGATTTCATTAATAAGATTCTGATACACATTAATATCCATGATACCGCCACTAAATAATCTTTTACAAATATCAGCGGCTTTATTATTGATTTCTGGGGAATTATTACCAGCTCGTTTTCCTCCAATCAGAATTTCTAGTCGTTCAACATCAGCAAGGACGTTATTAGGACACTGTGTAATAAGATAACTTCCTAAACCACTTCCGGAAGAGGTATCCGACGGCCCTTCTACACTTTTTATTTGGGCTGGTTGTGATTTTGGAGATTATGACAATAATTTTTGTTGTGTATAATGTAATATTTTTTGTATTGATGGCGGTGATGATTGTTGCTCTGGTGGTTTTTGAATAAGGGTAATGTAACTATCTATTGCATTAATATACTGTATATAATTAGGATCACTATTTCTGGCTTGATTAACGTTACAGCGTATACGAAATATCCATTTGCACCAATTATCACGACTTACAAATTTATCAACATATTCAGGTTTTAAAAACTTTTTTCTATCACTGAAACCTTTCACAGCAAACGCAGCTAAATCTTCTACATTTTTAGCGCTTTTAATATCAGCAATAGCATCTACGCCCAATTTATAACTTATGTTAATTTGTTCAGATAGACGTTCCCCTATATCATCTATTTCAGCACGAGCTTGGTCTGCATCTTCAGGTATTTCTGGGACTGGCATCGCATCAGCTATTTCAGCTGGAAGTTTTTCGAGAATTTTGTTTGTTTTCTTAGTTCTTTCTGCTATTTTCCCTAATACAGGTTGAATATCTTTAGTGGTTTAAATAATTGTTTTTTATCTGCAAATTCAACTTGAGTTTCCTGATCCTGTTTTAATTGTTATGTGACAGCATCAGAGACAGGTAAATAATCTTTAATTGCCTCTAATCGCTCTTAAGCTATTTTTGTTGAGTGAGATTCACCAATATTCATTATTTATTTTGTATATTTTTAATTATTTATTATTGTCTGATTTTTGTCAAAAATAATCAGTAGCGATCCCCCTTCATTGGAACCCCTGATAGCCTGTGTGTCTTTTATGAAGTCCTAACATGTTCGTCTCATCTTATGACTTATTATGCAGCACTTCATAATACTGTTTCTTTTGGCTAACGTTCTTTCTGAATGTTTTTTTTTTTTGGGGGGGGTCTTCCATGGGGCAGAGAGCTCAAGGCATGCTACTGATTATTTTAGGGGCGAGGACTGTCTACGCATTACGGTTTCGATAAATAACCCTGTAAAAACTCTGCGGGTACAAAAGTGTACCTCACGTGGCTGACACAGTGATATATTTATCGAAACCTGAGGCGCGCCCCGCCCCCAATTATATATATAAAAGGCACCCCCGGGACCATATTCATTTCGGGGAAATCTGGAGTCGAACTACAGATGTCTAGATTTAGAGTCCAACGATCTACCCCTACACCATGCTGCATTCGATGAAAATAAGTTTTAATTATTACTATATGATTTTCTTATTATGCAACAGCATTAATCTCTGGTATTACAAATATAATTTTATTAAGATAGTTAGCCATTTATGTGCATGAATCTAACTAAGATATATAAATATATAACGATTTAAAATCATAAACATAAAAATGGGAAATAACCTCCTGGGCACACAAATCGATTAACGCATTCGTCATTGTTTGAAAACACAGATGTGCATACAATGAGAGAGTATTTGCTTCTAATGATCATTAAATTGGAGTATTGTGCAGTCTGCAACTAAAATACATCAGCCGGTTATATGAATTGTATTGAAAATAACGCAGGAATAGAATAATCTGCTTTTGTCACGGATCGATAAACACAAGTCTTGGCTCGTGAAGTCAGCTTATTTCTAAAGAAAACTGTTGTATTGTAGAAAAACCTTATACTACGATATGTCTTAAGTTTACAGTGGAATACCACACTACACTATAAAAAAGGATTAAATTACGTCTGTATACACCGGTAATCAATAATTGCTCTTACGTCATCCAAGGTCGGTATGTATAATCAACCGTTTGCATTTATCGGCTGGGAACTAACGGTAGGCTTGGTTTCTAAACAGACAGACAGATAAACGGACAGACAGATAAACAGAGAGAGATATACTTCATTAAGATTAAAATATATTGTTTTGCGGATGTGACACAAACACATAAAGTTCAATGACCTTATCACATAAAGGGAAGTAATCTGCATTGTGAATAAAATTATTTTCGACAGGAGTTATGTCGCTTTATTATCTTTAGTTAAGTCAATTTAAAAATATTTAAATATTTTTTATTTTAAATAAATTATATATATATATATATATATATATATATATATATATATATATATATATATATATATATATATATATATATATATATATATATATAAAATGAACAATGAAAACAATATTATTTCTGATATTAAAAAATTAAAACACAAAGGAATTCAGATATCTAGTAATCTCGACTCTAAAAAAATCATATACGAGTTTGAATTGTTGCAGCAAAATAAATTCAAAATAAATTCATTTTACCATCTGATTATATGCTTATCAAATCCATTTATAATTCTATGTTAGAATCTTTAGCTCTCGTGGATGAAAAACATATAAAGCTATTCATACCTCTTGTACGCTCAATCGAAAAGATCAAAAATGCACTGTCTCATGAATACGAAATTAAAAAACGCACATATACTAGAATAATGCAACTGAGGAAGCTTATGCTTTTTTAAAATGACACTAAAACTGAAGACGGTAATAGTCAGGAAATATAATTGTAGCTAAGCAGGACTCTTGGCAAGATTGATATTCAAACTTTATATAAAAAAATGATATTGTTCTGAATACAGTTATTATACATATTCAAATATAATCCTTTGGTAATACTTTATTGAATACGCGAATCTGCATATATGATCAGCCACACGTTTTACTGAAGGCACGCAAATACCAAAATATCTGGCAGCTGCACACATAGAATTAAAAACTATTTTTTTCACCAGTACCTGTGTTGGTAGAAATGACCCTCTTATGAGTCTTAGGAGAAATACCAGTATTTCCTATCCTACAATTCTGACATTGTGTAATTGATTCTAGGTTCAATAAATGGTTATTTTGGGAATTTCCATCAAGGTGATGTACAACAAGTCTATCTTTAACAATCCCATGAAAATATTCGAATACCAATTTGTGACAAAAATAATTTATATTCCCACACATACAAAATTTAAAATAACGATCCTTATTAAGACTACCGAGTGGTTTCTTTAGTCTACAGTTTCTAATAACACCATCTCTGGATGCCTCATAATTGGTATATATTTGATGTTTCACTAATTCTTTTTGCTCCATTATATAATATTTATTTGTCTAAATCATTATTTTTGAAATCTATTCAGATAATCCCTTTCTGTTTTTATAGCGGGTTTACCTGTCGATGTATCTTTTTTTATCATAATATCTCTTAAGCTCCCTGTATTTCTTTTCACCGAAATTTGCGCATAATTGTGTGCTGCCTTTAACTCCTATTTTACACTGAATACACGGTTTTGGTCCGGTACTTCCATATCTAATACCCTGCATATGGTAAATACAGTATTTCTTTTTGTTTACGCATGGTTTATCACAATAAGAAATATGTCCAATTTTCAACCACATACACTTATTTTCTGTTTGAATATATATATATATATATATATATATATATATATATATATATATATATATATATATATATATATATATAATTTCAACCACATACACTTTTTTTCTGTTTGAATATATATATATATATATATATATATATATATATATATATATATATATATATATATATATATATATATATATAATTTCAATTTGAATATTTGTCTTAATTATAATGATGGAGCAATTATCAGCAATTGAACCATCTGCTACTAGATTTGACCTTGACAGATTAATAGAACATAAATTTAGTGTATCGATGCAAGATCTAACTTTAACGAATGGAGATATAACCAAACGTATCCATGAGGCCAAAAGGGAATTTCGAGAAGATGGTGCTGTTCACGTGTGGTCAACTTTTAGAGTGGGAAAAGTTATTATTGTGATGAAAGACAAACGAGCAGAAGTAATTATTAACCACCTTGATAATCAAAAAAATATCTTATTTTAATAAAATTTATTGTGGAGACAGACGATAATATATGGATATTCGTGACAAGAGAAATCCCATTCATATACAGTCTGGAAATAATAAACTGATATTATTAAGTAACAAATCCAAACCTGGAATACTGCCTGGTATTGATAGACCGTATATTGAGCGAGGGTATCCAGTTACTGATGTGGTATATGGATTATTTTTACCGAATGATAAACCTAATATTGAGGATCTCAAACCGATGAGACTGTCAGAATTAAGAATAAATTGCGTGGCTGAACGCATTACTGAACATTTAACAAATGCGATGCGTGGTAATGGCATAACAGATTTATGACGCAAAAAAATATGTGACTTGGGAGAGACCGTTAAAAATTATGGTGCATCTATCAAGGATGTTTATAAGCTAGAAAAATCATTAAGATTTCCAATAACAGTAAAAACACTAACAAGAGAGATATAATACAAACCAAAATATATAAGAAATGGAAGTCCTATAACAATCATTAATCATAATGCACATGCATGGATTGATGCAGTAACGGTATTTCCAAGAGAGAAAATGATTAAATTTTATAGTGGTCATATATTTGGTTTTATTAAAAATATCAGTAAAAAATGACTCTGTATCTCTTTGGTTATTTCAGAATTCGTTACACGATTGTCATGATCAATTTGTACGACCTAATGGTGATATTTATCGTACAGAATCTCTTTATGAAGAAATGAAAATCTTGCACTAAAATATACTTTTGACGATGACAAAATCAGACAATTACTGAATATTTGTTTTACCGTACCAGCGGTCGCTGCCCATTTCGCTCAGGAAAAAGTTCATGGAAACCTACAAGATCAGAATTTATTGAGGATATACAAAAAAGTTACATAGAATATGGACACGGTGGATTATGGAACACTAAATACGATTATAATGATGTTATCTCAGTCGATATGGCTGCATGTTACCCTAGGAGTTTTCTTGAATATGGTGAGTGTTCTAAATATTTTAAGATTCGGACACCCCAAACATGACACGACCAGAGTTTCAATAAATGGACCCTTACCAGATTTTGACCAAACAGGATTTGCATACGTAGAATCATTCGAGTTCGCAAAAGATCTCCATCCTGTTACTTATGCTTGGTTTGGTAAACGCCTTTCAGAAAAATGTTGGGCTCCAATAGTATTATTAAGATATATGCTTGACGTTGGAATATTAATATCGTTAAAGGTAAATGAAGCAATTATAGCATATGGTCCACAAAAACAAGTTTGGTTACCAGAACCTGATAGATTTAGTATAGAAGATGCCAGAAAGGATCTTCCTGATCGTACCAAAGATGATATTTTTAAAATTACTAATAATATACTTAAATGTAGAGATAAACGTGATGAGAAGCGTGCAAAAGATCTTGGTAGAAATATAATTGGTAAATTTACTCAAGGTATTTCATACGGTCATAAACGACACTGTACAAGATTGATTATGGACGATACTGAGTTCGATTTTATAAACAATGATATAACTGAGAAAAACACATTTATAAGCCGAAATAATGCTTATTTATCAGATGGGACCAAACTATGTACCATTGTTAGCTATATTGAGGGCGATTCACCGCAGTTTACTAATTTAAGATCTTCAATGCTAGCCTATGTTTCTATAAATCTACTGTCAATGATAAATAGATTTCTTCGTCACGCTGTTAGAGTCGCTACGGATTCATTTTATATAAACAAAAAATATAAGGATTTATTAAATCCGCTACTCGGTAGTGGAGAATGGCGGACATGGAGAATAAAGCAAGAAAACATACTTAGTTACTCAGAATTTTCTGACGTTGAAATTAAGGAAATATATTACAGAAATAATAATCAAATATTAGATTCATTTGCACCATCTGGGTACGATTCTGTGTCTATACATAAGACTGTTTATCTTAATGGATGTGGAGGGTCAGGTAAAACAACTCGTGTGATTAAATTATTTATGTACAATTCAGATATGATCGTTTTGACACCTACACATAAACTAGCCAGAGAGATATAAGAACGAGAGGTAAAACTGGCACTTATCATAGTTTCTTTAGATGGTGCGGAGATACGTGGTCTTCTGAGCGAATGGGAGAAAAAATATATACCTAAGTATATTATATGGGACGAGATATGTACGGTGTCGTTGGAAACACTAAAAACATTCCTTGAATGGTTAGTAACAAAAAACACTGCAGTGATTGTGTGGCGATCATGGTCAACCACCACCTTTTGTTGGACAGTCTCCACATGAATGGCTAAAGAATAACGTGGATTATTATGAAGAAATACATGATGATCATAGAGCTATTGATGAACCGCTGAAAGAACTTAAAAGGTTAATCAGACTACAACCAGATAAAATACAATGTGAAATAATGCGTGAAGTCAACTTTGAATGATTTTTGGGCTTTATGGAAACACACTGATTTGATAGTCGCAAGTAGAAAGATAGTTCGTGATGAATTGTAGAAGAAATTATTTACGTTACATAACGAAAAGTTTTCACATCTACCTGTACCATTATGTTATCGCCCAGGAGATACTCGACGACAGAATATTGATGGTGAAATTCCTGGTGGAGACACTGAAAGTGTCCGAGTACAAAATCTGGTATTGAATGATACTATTTTGATAGATATCAATTCTGTTGAGAGCGCATTGAGTATGGATAAATCAACGTGGGTGATAGGATACGCTATAACGATTCATTTGTCACAGGGATTAACTATCTCTGATACAAATATCTGGATTGTAGATGACCGGATCGAGTGGTCAAATTTAGTATATCTTGCCATATCTCGCGTCAGACGAATAACTCAACTACATAGGGTTATTATAGATTATGTGATAACTGTATAAATTACTAATGAAGATGTTGTAAGAAAGAAAAAATTAGCGTCTTATAAACAATGTGACAAAAAATAAACGTGACTTTAATATTGATACTGAATTTATTATAAAACTGACTAAACTGCAGAATAATCACTGTGCAAGTTGTAATACAATAATGTTTTGGCGATATTTGAATAATAATCCAAGACAATTTACCGTAGAGAGAATTAATAGTGATCTTGGTCACACACCTGAAAATGTGATGTTGACTTGTCTTGAATGCAATCGACGTAGGGGTTCTAATTTACATAAGTGAACGAGGTGGTACTTGTGTATCTGCAGGAATTACTTGCAATTGTTCACGCACAAATCCACGTTGAGGTGCAGTAGAATCTAGTCTGTATATGGGTAGTCTTCCAGTAGATCTAACCACGCTAGAAATTGTAGGTGTGGTCACACTCCAAATAGGGTCAGTAGCTCGTCTTTTGCCACCCTCCAACTCCCCTGGTTCCTATAAATATCTCACAATCACATTACCCAATACTGGTTGTTGACCTCGTTGTCTGTATTCATCGCTACGTGGTATATATTTTTTGGTACTGCATTAGAAAGTTTCATAGAAGTCACAGGAGTAATTTCATTATTTAATGCAGATATCACACTTGGTAACCTTGCAACCCATTCACGAGATCTCTCACCGGACTTAAAGTCAGCAGATATTTCCTTCGCATATTGATATCCAAATAACCGCTCAGCAAGTGTTCGATTAAATCGTTCAACAATTGCTTGATCACGATGAATTTCAGTATGCCCTTGTCTGATTTTGACATTATGTTTTTTCATCAAAGATTAGACTGCACCAAGAAATTCTTTGCCAGGATCAACTTGTAATAACTGTGGCCATCGTAGACCACCACGTTGATAAATTCGCTCAAACGCAGATGCTACTTCAAAAATGCTGTTTTTGTTGATAATGGTTCATCTTCTTTATATCTACTTGCAATATCAACAACAGTCAATGCGTATTTGTACGTGTGTGATTTTCGTCCACGTGTTTTAATAGTATCATGTGGTAAAAACAAAAATATCTGCATGTTGAACTTCGTTAGGAACAATGACATCAAAATGTGCACATTGAATTGTTTTTGGTGGTGGTAGATACATTTGCCATATTTCCTGTCGTGCTAACCACGCTGCAGCAACAGAACGTGAAACTTTTACTGCTTTAGCAAGTTTAGAGATCGATGCTTTACCCCTCCAATACCCTCTTGTGCTATAATAAATGGATTCCATTATAATAATTATATAACTGATTACCAGCCCCTAACATTATTTTACTTTTCATAGCGGATTTTATTAGGAAACTAGCTTGTTTCTCTCTAACAGATTTATTGGGTATAGAATTTAATGCATGAATCAATTTTACATCTGCAAGATGCCGATGTTGCAAATCTTTACTTTTATAAGCAACGTCATAAATGTGACATGCTTGATCAATTTTATTTACTGGATACTCTCCTGGTCTTGGTTGATCTTGATCATCAAGTCAGATATCAAGTCGAGTTCCAGGACCACAATAATTATTTCCAGGGAGGTGTTTCTCACCAATATATTTAGCCCATGGTAATGCGGGTAATTTTCCTAATGAAGCGGCTATATCTCCACCTATCTTTGTCCCTGAATCAGACATGGAGATAAATTTATATTTTTTCGTGCCGCATTTTTTACATTTACCTTTTAATGCACGTCGTTTATTTTTTGTTGTTATTGTTGTCAATCCAACGGTGGGTGTAGATGATCTACATCGAAAACAATATAGACTCATGTTATTAATAATATGGATGCAATAATTGATTTTTCGGCGACACGAAAACAAGATCCAGTGAAGCACCATCAAGCGTTACCAATTTCGATAAGGATGATTATAATAGGTCCATCTGGATCAGGTAAAACACAATTATTATTAAATTTAATAATGAGATGGAACCAATTATATTTAATAGCCCCTTCTGTGGATGATCAGCATTGTTACGAAGTACTTGAGGATTTTAACGAAAAAGCAAAATCAGTTAATAAAGTCGGTGAAGACATTATCGATTTTATCACAGATATAGATGAAACCCCATCTGTAGATAACTTGGATGGATTCATTAATAATCTCGTAGTATATGATGATGTGATGTTGGACAAACAATCTAATCCAGCTAGAATATTTTCTCCAGGTCGTCACAAGAACACAGACATGATTTATGTTACACAAAGATATACACAGATACCTAAAGTGATTAGAGATAACTGCAATATTTTGGTTGTGTTTAATGGTGTAGATAATTATACCCTGCAGAATATTTATTATACTTGGTGTTCAGGGGATATGGATATGATTAAATTTAAAAATCCCTTTTTTTTAAAGCGCAATCTGTTCCATTTGGATTTATAACAATAAATCTACATGACCCAAGATCCAGATATCGTATAGGTCTGGATAAAATATTTGGTTAGTTCCCCTTGACTATCAATAGTATTTATGTTAATGAACTGTACGCATTACACACTGCGTGATATTTGCCGTAAACCTAACGTAATAAAGTGTATCTGTCTGTTTGTCTGTTTAAAAGCCCAAATCTATTGTTAAAAGTCCCGATATTAATGTGAATATCACGATGAGCAGCAGGGAGGGTGAACCTCTACAAAATTTTGCTCGAGTTTTTAACGAAAAAAAATAGTTCGATAAAGTTAGGGAAAAAAGTCAATAGTGTAAAAAAAACTGAGCTAACCTCATGCGGTTTATTAACCATACGGTAATATAAAAGTTAGAGATTTTGGTTTAGGATTATTGACCTTTTTTCAGCCTCTGTAGGAACCCTTATTTTTAGGTTAAGGACACGAGCAAAAATTTTGTAGGGTTCACCCTCCCTGCTGCGAAAGCTTTTCTGTGTTGGTTTCGTGAATAACTAGAAGACACCGTCAGTTAATAAGACTGCAGTGGCAAATAACTCCATAACCATTTTACTACCAGTAGACATAAGAGTCAACATAAGTTTTCTTGTTAGTGATATTGATGATGTAATTTTATTGACGCATATATTGAGAATGCCTGTCATTGTGATTCTAGTTTTATTTTGGCATTAGCATTACCTTACGGCGTCTCCATTATAACAGCTAATTGAACAATTAATCATATTTAGGGCATCTGTCAGAGTATCACCTGCTTTTAACAGTGCATAGTTCTAAAGATTTCTATCGCTGACGGCATATATGTCATCACCTAGAACATCGCTTTTAAACGTCTTGTAAGACGAATACTGAGTTTGAATGAACCTAGTATTGTGGATCCGTTTAACGACTAACTAAATTCTATAAGAATTTGTATGTAGCCGATAGCATTGTTTGTTGCCACAGGATAAATTTTGTGCAAAGTCTGGTCATTTAGTAATAAAAGTGCCAGTAGACAAATATCTAGTTGTATTTACCTTTAGGTTATACACATGGCAGACCTAGCTGAAACTGGTCACCTGTATTATGTCCCCTGAAAAAAAGGATATGGTTTTTCCTGGGTTTTTATCTGTTTACCACTTGATATAGTGATACCTCATCTTACAGTACCGCCAGATTTTACCTTGCCACAATTCTGATTAACTAATTATCGCATCTCTATCCAAACTATTTGTAAACGAAACTGGAATTGATACATAATCTTGTCAATGTCGCGTATCATAGTGTCTCCGGATTTACTTATTTTTACCGCTAGTGTTGTTATTGCTGATGATCCAGCGAATGCTGTTATTCTTGGTGATCCAGCTAATGTGGCAACTATTGCCAAAGATTGTGGCCGATGTTGCTTCAGCTGCAAACAAAGCAGTCACAGTAGCAAATGCATTGCAAACCGCTCTTATATATGATTTTGTTTCATTCTTTCTTCCATTAAGCACAATCTTTGGTTTTTGTCTCGATGTTAATGAGTGTTAGATACATGTTAAGCACACATTTACTTAATCGCGCTAGCGCTAATGATATTATAATTCGAAGTACTGCTGTTGTTAATGGTCAGGTTGTCATAACACAACTGTCACTAAGTGTCATAAAACAACTGTCACTAGCTGTCATAACACAACTGTCACTAGCTGACATAACACAACTGTCACTAGTTGCCAACGGTTGTTCTTTCACTGACCCGTTAACTGGAAGGTGATTCTCTGCTTCTGGCCTAAATAACAAAAGTTTATTTAGAGCAAAATGAAATCTACGATCAAATCCAACAAGAACAACTAACCACTTATGGCATATTACAACCGCACAAAGCTAGTCATGCCATATAATTGTTGTTCTTCAAGATCGGGCGCGAGACAAATCCTATCTATCACATCTTCTGGTGACAATAAGTTTAACTGGACGCTGACTAGAGAATCTGGAATACTGCTTGCTGGTAATAATTGTTGTGTTTTTATTACATCGAACAGGTATCTTAACCGAAATATGGCAGTTCAAGTTTAAATTTATGTAACCAAAATATATGCCATATAAACAATACATAATAGCTTTGTCAGATAATAAAACCAGAAAAATTAGTTAAGTTATCGCCTGCTATTATGGTTGCCGCAGGAAATTCTTTATTTCTCGTACATGTACTCAGATAAAAATAAATAGAGCGTGGCCATGGTTTATTCTTAAACTTTAATGAAAGAACACAAACGAAAAAAAGCAAACAAGAGTTTAGTGACAACAAGGAAACTTTTGGAGGAAACTTTAACTTTTTATTTGCTTGCTTTGCCAAATCTCTCTTGCCAAAAATATTGCCAGTATTTGTCACGATTGGAATAGCAAAGACATCAAGAGCAACATAAAATTCGATAGCGGGTTAGGAAGGGTCCTGTTGAAATATTAAAATATATTCTGATAATTTTATGTAAATTAAAATATTAAAAAAATGACCAAAAGGAAAAACAAATCAGAGCAATGATATCGAAGAGTGATCGCGCTCAGATAAAAGCAATGAAATGGCACCAGCATAAATTCAGCAACACCCCCTCCCCGAAAATAACCCACAAAAACAAAAAGAATATTTATTGAGTCGCTACTAGCAGGAAGAGCTGAAAGTTTTGCATAATGTTCTATATATTGGTTTTATTCTCTCTGAGACACATTAAAAATATTGTTGATCTCAAATGGTCAGTAAAATTAAATAACAATCGATAGCATAGTTCCACACTCAGTAATTTTGGCATTTAACAAAATGTTAAGCAGCGATCAGGAATTTCAAGGAGTATTTTCCACGAATCATTTGCTAGCAAAGCCTACATATTTTGTTATTCATATACAGGACTTTAATGACGGGAATGATACTCACTGCTTAGCCATTTACAACAACAATTATTTTCATAGTTTTAGTATGACTCCTGGTAACATAAAGAACCGTGATAGAAAGCGCATTGAGTACTCATAATTTCTTGAATCATCACCGTAAAATTTGGTTCTTGTTTTAGCAAACAACTATGTCACTTCTGGCTACTTTTCTGGAAGACGATGTACAATTAGCTCCACTAACAAAAAAAAAACATGTCCGTTCTACATAGACATACGAGCAGACAACTTCTCCTAGCACAAAAATACCTTTTTAAAGGTAATATGATCTGTGTGACTCTATGATGTTACAATTGGCTACGAGTCTTGTCTTTTTTCTGACTGCGACTGTCTTACAAATAACTAAACATATAAACGAAGCTAATACGTCGCTTCATGTACACGCGCAGAGGACACGTGTAATTTAGCAATACATCTGGACATTAGGAAAGCCTGATAAAGTATCAGCCAATCGCTTCTATAGCTATTCCTGAATGTTTACTTGCGACGAATTTACCATCATACACATATCGTGCTTACATGATTTACATGTACGATTCACGTGAACACGATATTTCTAACAACAGTTGACAAATGCTAACATAATCATAATAATAATTACATCTAATGAAATGAAACTGAAATGAAAAGATTTATAAAGAATTCATCCCTTAACACACACAGAAACACACACACACACTTCAACTACAGGGTTGTAACAATCAAATATATCTACTTAAAAGTAGCACAGACTTGTCTGCTCTAGTACAGAAGAGGTCATACTATCAGACAAGTGGGCATTCAAGTTGCAAAAAATATAAACCTTGTATTCTTTTATAAGCTACGTAAAAAATGACCTGCCCTAAGAGGTTTTTAGATGTTCACCAGGGATGTTAGTTTTCAGTTTTTGAGATGCCCCCACCCACACAGCTGAGGAAATAGTGTTGTAGCTCGAGGTCAAATACTTTGTAGGTTACACCTGAACTGATACCAATCTTGTCCAGGACACACTTTCACAGGCATTGTTTAAATAGCTGACAGAATGGAATGTACAAGTATCATTGTTAGAAAATACGATGGAATTTTCAAATATTGCCTGGTTACTTCGGGTTTGTCTTTTCATTCATCACACCATGTGTTTTGGCCACATGACTTCATATGAACAAAGTAGAAGCTATACTGCGTCTTATAGAGAAAAACTTCTTTTCCTTAGCTTTCACAACCATTCAACGTATTAAATAGTTTACAAAAAATGAAAACAAGCCTACTTTACAGGAAAATAAGTTTTTTAGAGTCAAAACTTTGTTTGGACTTTATCAATGCATGAAGGGATAAAAAGGATCAAAGTTAATCAATTTGGTTTTATAAAAGCTGACAAAATCTTTCTTCGAACGTTAAATGGAATTACATGTACTGTGAAAGCAAGTCAAACAATGAGGCAAAAGACACCTCAACAAATGAACCTGATGCATAGAATTTACACCGCTATTTTTTCTTTAAAGTATATGTGGAAATATGTGTTATGTTGCCCATGTAGATCTATGTCTGTGCGAAGGATCATGGCACAATTTACATTAAAATATCTGGTCTTTAACTACATAGTTTGATTAACTTTATTTAAGTTTTATTTCTCTGACGTATCTGGGTCTATCCTAATTTAATTCCTTCCATAAAAAACAAACATGATCTTTTTAAATGCCAACATTTTTTTCAGATGATGTTTATCTAAAAATTTTCAGTGACTTTCATTGATAGCTTTCATATTTTGATAGGTAAGGATTCTAAGTCCTATTGAAATATACATGAAAGTTTTTTTAAAATTTTAATTGGAATTACAGATGAAGAAATTGTTGACTTATTTTAGGTTAAGTTGCTGAATGAGAGAAGTATCAGATATGTGCCATTCTTTAAGATTAAGTTGCTGAATGAGAGGAATATCAAATAGACGCCATTCTTAAAGGTTAAGCAGCATAGAGGATGAAATAGACCACTTTGCTACAGATCTTATTTTTGAAAATTATTGACTTATACCACGCTGAAAAATAACGTCGATAACGTTAAAGCAGCTTTTTTGATTGGGTTTAGCTTATCTCAAACTACTTTTTACGCGCTGATCACTCAGCGTTGGTTATTAACCCTTTCTGCTGTTACCTTGATAAAATCAAGGAGCAAAGATTTATCCAAATCCACACGATACCTTTATCTTGAATCATGTAAAATTATCGTTATAAATCCGAACAAAACAGGTTGTGCTTTTCAAAAGAAATTGTTAACTTTAATCATGTCCATATCCATTGAACACCAAGTATAATAAATATTTTGTAAAGTATAATTATCTACGCCATCAAACGGAACTAAAATATTGCAGTTATCTCTGATCACCTTAGGTATCTGTGTATATCGCCGAGTAACATCAATCACGGCCGTGTTTTTGTGTCTACCTTGAGAAAGTATCGGAGATGAATTGGATTGTTTGTGCAGCATCATATTGTATACTATGAGGTTATTAATGAATCCATCCAAGTCATATACGGATGGAGCTTCATCAATATCGGTAATAAAATCAATAATATTGTTTTGTCTTCGTCCAGTAATTCTGCTTTTTTAATAAAATCTTTAAGTATTTCATATCATCTTTGATCATCCAAAGATGGCACAACTAAATATAATTTATTCCACATGAGCCATCGCATTATCAGATTAAGCAATAATTGTTGTCCTACCAGACCCAATATGGGCCTATAATAATCATTCTAATAGTATTTGACAATGCTGGATGGTACCTTACTGGCCCTTGTTTTCGTATCGCTGAAAAGTCAATTATATCCATGTAATAATGATATGAGTTTATATTGCGTTCGATGTAGAGCATCAACCCCCACCGTTGGATAGAGACGTGAACTTACAGGCAAGTGTGTGAAATGTGGTACTAGCAAATATATATTTATTTCTGCGTCGCAATAGCGCGTGAAGATGATATGGCTGCTTTAATAGAGAAATTTCCAGGAGCTCCATGAACTAAATACACCGGCGAGAAACACCAGTCAGGATATAATTATTGTGGTCCTGGAACTCGTCTCGATATCAGACTCGATAAACAAGACAAACCAAAACCTGGGAAAAGATTGATCAAGCTTGTCATATTCATGATATCGCGTATAAAACTAAATATTTTCAACAACGGCATATTTCAGATGTAAAGTTGAATAATGCGTTAAATTATATACCTAATAAATCTCTCAGAGAAAAAGTCACTAGTGTTCTAATAAAATCTGCTACGAAAAGTAAAATAATGCTAGGGGCTGGTAATTAATCAACTGATTATTATAACTGAATATATTCATCATTCCCAGAGAGGTTATATGAGAGGTAAAGCAGCAATTAGTAAACTTGCCGATCTTGCTGCAGCATGGTTAGTACGAAAGACAATATGACAAATATATATAAGTTCACATAAAACATTAATTACGCACATTTTGATGCCAGTATTCCTAATGAAGTTCATCAAGCGGATATCTTATTTTTACCAAACGATACCGTTTAAATTGGCAGATGTTAATATGCATACAGATACACGTTAACTGTCGTTGACTTTGCACGCATATATAATGAAACAGAACCATTATCAGCAAAAACTGCATCTGATGTTGCATCTACGTTTAAACAATTTATAAGGGAGTCCCCTTGCAATGGCCACAACTATTACAGATTGATCCTGGCAAAGAATTTCTTGGTGCAGTATCGTCGTTGATGAAGAAACAAAACGTTAAAATCAGACGAGGACACACGGAAATTCATCGTGATCAGGCAATCGTTGAACGATTTAATCGAACACTTGATGAGCGGTTATTCGGATATCAATATGCGAAGGAAATATCCGCTGACTTTCACACTTGATGAGCGGTTATTCGGATATCAATATGCGAAGGAAATATCCGCTGACTTTCAGCCCCTGAGCATAAATCAGGAATATAGATCTCGTGAATGGGTTGCAAAGTTAGCTGCAATGAATAAGGAAATCACTCGTGCAACTCCTATGAAACCTTTTAATGCATCACAAAAATGTATACCAATGAAAAGTGAACCTTCTTCCCAACCAGTACTAGGTAATGATACCGTAATATATTAATATGAACCTGGTGAGTTTCAATGAGGCAAAAAAGAGCAACTGATCCTATCTAGAGTGTGACCCCACACAAAACTTTCAGCGTGGTTAGGTCCACAGGTAGACCTGCAATCTACAGATTAAATTCAACTGCTCCTCGGCGTGGATTTGTACGCGAAGAATTACAAATAATTCCCGAGGTTAAGGCGATTAGCACACTTCTATAAACTAGTTCCACGATTTCAATGACATTAAAGACAGATCAGCAACTCATTTTCGCTTGTGAGAACAAGACTAATATTAAGTATATCAATGGTACATCGTACTGGGTTATTATAAGAGTATTGCTACAATGTGCTACAACTTGCACAATGAATATTTCGTCGTGGCTTTTTAGCGTTATAAGTTCAGCATCTATATCAAAAGTGCGATTATTTTTGTCACATTGCTTATAGCTGGCTAATGCTCCATTCTCCTTAACTATATTAGTGATTCCTTCGGTTATTACGCAATCCATGAAAACTCAACTACATAGGGTTATTATAGATTATGTGATAACTGAGATTACTAATGACGATGTTGTAATAAAGAAAAAATTAGCGTCTTATAAACAATGTGACAAAAAACTAAACGTGACTTTAATATTGATACTGAATTTATTATAAAACTAAAACTACAGAATAATCACTGTGCAAGTTGTAACACAATAATGTTATGGCAATATTCGAATAATAATCCAAGACAATTTACCGTAAACAGAATAAATAGTGATCTTGGTCACACATGTGAAAATGTAATGCTGACCTGTCTTGAATGCAATCGACGAAGAGGTGCTAATTTACATAAGTGAACGCGGTGGTAATTGTGTATCTGCAGGAATTACTTGCAATTGTTCACGCACAAATCCTCGTCGAGGTGCAGTAGAATCTAGTCTGTATATGGGTGGTCTTCCAGTAGATCTAACCACGCTAGAAATTGTAGGTGTGGTCACATTCCAAAGAGGGTCAGTAGCTCGTCTTTTGCCACCCTCCAACTCCCCTGGTTCGTATAAATATCTCACAATCACATTACCTAATACTGGTAGTTGACCTCGTTGTCCGTATTCATCGCTACGTGGTATATATTTTATTGTTATTGCATTAGAAAGTTTCATGGAAGTTTGCACGAGTAATTTCATTATTAATGCAGATATCACACTTGGTAACCTTGCAACCCATTCACGAGATCTCTCACCGGACTTAAAGTCAGCAGATATTTCCTTCGCATATTGATATCCAAATAACCGCTCAGCAAGTGTTCGATTAAATCGTTCAACGATTGCTTGATCACGGTGAATTTCAGTATGCCCTCGTCTTATTTTGACGTTGTTTTTTCATCAAAGATAATACTGCGCCAGGAAATTATTTGCCAGGATCTACTTGTAATAACTGTGGCCATTGTAGACAACCACGTTGATAAATTCGCTCAAACGCAGATGCCACTTCAAATGATGTTTTTGTTAATAATGGTTCAGCTTCTTTATATCTACTTGCAATATCAACAACAGTCAATGCGTATTTATACGTGCGTGACTTTCGTCCACGTGTATTAATTGTATCGTGTGGTAAAACCAAAATATCTGCTTGGTGAACTTCGTTAGAAACAGTGACATCAAAATGTGCATATTGAATTTTTTTTTGGTGGTGGTAAATAAATTTGCCATATTGCCTGTCGTGCTAACCACGCTGCAGTAACAGAATGTGAAACTTTTGCTGTTTTAGCAAGTTTGGTGATCGCTGCTTTACCCCTCCAATACCCTCTTGGGCTATAATAAATGGATTCCATTATAATAATTATATAATTAATTACCAGCCCCTAACACTATTTTACTTTTCATAGCAGATTTTTTTTAGGAAACTAGCGAGTTTCTCTCAGATTTATTGGGTATAGAATTTAATGCATGAATCAATTTTACATCTGCAAGATGCCGTTGTTGCAAATCTTTACTTTTATAAGCAACATCATGAATGTGACATGCTTGATCAATTTTATTTACTGGATACTCTCCTGTTTTTGGTTGATCTTGATAATCAAGTCGGGTATCAAGTCGAGTTCCAGGACCACAATAATTATATCCAGGGAGGTGTTTCTCACCAATATATTTAGCCCATGGTAATGCGGGTAATTTTCCTAATGAAGCGGCTATATCTCCACCTATCTTTGTCCCTGAATCAGACACGGTGATAAATTTATAATTTTTGTACATTTTATACATTTACCCGTTAATGCACGTCGTTTATTTTTCGTTATTATTGTTGTCAATCCAACGGTGGGTGTAGATGATCTACATCGAAAACAATTTAGATTCATGTTATTAATAATATGGATACTATAATTGATTTTTCGGCGACACGAAAACAAGAACCAGGAAAGCACCATCCAGCATTACCAAATTCGATAAGAATGATTATAATAGGTTCATCTGGATCGGTTTAAACACAATTATTATTAAATTAAATAATGAGATGGATGAGATGGAACAAGCTATATTTTAATAGCACCGTCTGTGGATGATCAGCATTGTTACGAAGTACTTAAAGATTTTAACGAAAAAGCAAAATCAGTTAATAAAGACGGTGAAGACATTGATTTTATCACAGATGTAGATGAAGCTCCATCTGTAGATAACTTGGATGGATTCATTAATAATCTCGTAGTATATGATGATGTGATGTTGGACAAGCAATCTAATCCAGCTAGAATATTTTCTCCAGGTCGTCACAAAAACACAGACGTGATTTATGTTACTCAAAGATATACACAAATACCTAAAGTGATTAGAGATAACTGTAATATTTTGGTTGTGTTTAATGGAGTAGATAATTATACCCTGCAGAATATTTATTATACTTGGTCTTCAGGGGATATGAATACGATTAAATTTAAAAATTTCTTTTCTAAAGCACAATCTGTTCCATTTGGATTTATAACAAATCTACATGACCCAAGATCCAGATATCGTATAGGCCTGGATAAAATATTTGGTTAGTTCCCCTTGACTATCTGTTAATGAACTATACGCATTACACACTGTGATATTTGTCGTAAACCTAACATAATAAAGTATATCTGTCTGTTTAAAAACCCAAATCTATTGTTAAAAGTCCCGATATTAATATTAATGTGAAGCAGCAGGGAGGGTGAACCTCTACAATATTTTGCTCGAGTTTTTAACGAAAAAAATAGTTCGATAAAATCAGGAAAAAAAGTCAATAATAGTATAACAAAACTGAACTAATCTCATGCGGCTTTTTATGCGGTTTTTAATCGACCGTACGGTAATATAAAAGTAAGAGATTTTGGTTTTGGGTTATTATCCTTTTTTTCAGCCTCTGTAGGAACCCTTATTTTAGGTTAACGACACGAGCAAAAAGTTTTTAGGCTTCACCCTCCCTGCTGCTACTACTGACTTTCTTACTTCGTTACAAAAATTCATCAGGACTGCCTATTTTATGGTTGTATTAATTGTCTACCTACTGATAATAATGATATGCATTGGTTAAATAGTACTTTCTTCACAACTATATATATCTTTAGTATTTACATGAAAATTAAAATATGATATGTCAGAAAACAACTTTACCCTGGCAACATTGTTTTGAATTCCACAACAGAGATTGGCACATGTTTCTGACCTACATTGTTAAATATTTAAGGTAATACTCCTATCACAATATATAAACTTTGCTTTCATTTAATTACATATTTTCCTGAATCTTTTTGCTCAATTTCCGGTATTTATTAATATTGATAGCTTAATGAAGTGCTGTATCATATACACTGATGTCCATCATTAAAAGTTTATTTATGGTTTCAAACAGATTTCAAATATATGCAAATACGGCAGTTAAAATCTCCATTTAAAAAAAATAGATTAGAAAATGCTCTCCACTGATCACATTTTTTAAAAGCAAATTACTATTTGCATATTGATGTTTAAATTTCTAAACAGAATTTAGTATGTTTCCATTATAGTAGAGTATAGAAGGCCCAACTAAATGAAATCGAGCAGTGATACCTAGCTCTGGAAAGGGTTAATAGTCAGTTAGCTATTAAAACTTGCATGTGAATCTGCACCAATATCAGACTGGTATCAACACCATGTAAATACATTCTACCTTGGGTTACATCAGTGCCAGAACTTACTGGCTACAGTGAGGTAGCATCTCAAAAGTCATAACGTACATCCATTTTATGTCCAAAAAGTCAGAGGGCGAAGTCAGTTTTGCTCTCCTAACCGAAGAAGGCAAAGTTTACATTTCTCCATTGATTTTTTCACCCATTTCGCCTGGTAGCATGACCTTGAGAAAATTAAAAAATAAATCACATAAAAAACATATCAACAGGTTTCCATGACATCAAATAAACAATACACATTATAGATCCTAGGCAGATAGAACACATTTGCATAAAACCAAACAAATAGAAAATTGCATGAAAAATTCAAATTGCGTACATTTATGGTGTTCTTTTCAAGAAAAATGTGCGTCCTAGCACTGAAGATCTACACGACAGCCACCTGTTCCCCTTACTCATCTTAATGACAAAAAGAACTACTCCCAAGCTTTTCCTCACGAGACGAATCTTGTTCCTCTTGCAGGAAAATCTCCGAGGAAATTACATTAAATTCAACATTTCTTCCTGGGTGTATGACCAGAGTCAAACTGACCAATCGTAATCAGCCATTCCAAAATTTTGCCCACCCCTCGATATTTCTTTCATCAGATTCTGACAGCCTAGAATTTGAGAAATATGACACAAACCAACTTCCTTTTTTTCAATGACTATTTGACATGGCATTCTCAATAAGCAGTTATGATCAGCAACATAAAATTTACTTTCCCAGGACAGCTTTGTGATGCCCAGGTTTTAAATTAGCAGTAGATGCTGGCCTCTCTCATTTAATAACTGACATAGAAAAAGTCCTGAAGTGTCCTTTCACATAAAACCTTGCTGGCTTAACTGCAATAAAATTATAATATATTAAATTTTGAGATACACTACTTACTAAAAAATTTGACATTACAGGAGTATGTGTTGATTATAATCTATACAGAGACCTGGTAAGGGAAAAAAAATCTTCAATACATACTTTTCCATTAATACCCTTTTTGAACACATGGAAGAAGTAAACATTTACATTTGTAGCACTACATGCAGCAAGTGAATATCTATTTTACCATTTCCTAGGGGCAAAAAAATAGTGAACAGAAGGCAATCAGCAACTTGTGTGAAGGAATCGCTAAAAGGAATGACAACACAGTCATGGTTTTTAACAACATCAATGTGATTCTGAGACAGGTGAGGTGAGAAAAGCTTTATGACACACAGCCAAAAACTATCCATTTATGCAATATAAATGGAGTAGATATTAATGACCAGTCAAGACAGCCATATGCTGCTAGAATACAAAGCATAAAATACACCCATTAAATTATTGGTTCATTATTGATGTAAAGTTAATGCTTACCTTATCTACAAACCTGTATTGAACCGTTCCGGTGGCCTAGTGGTTAGAGCATTTGCCTTATATGCGATGGTTGAGGGTTCGATTCCCGGTAGATTCATACCATAGACAAAATGGTACTAACAGCTACCTCGCTTGACGCTCTGCATTAAGAGGTTAGTGTTAGGACTGGTTGGCCTTGTGTCAGAATAATTTGGGTGGGAGATCATGCTACATGTCTGCTGCATTATGCCCCAGTGCTAGACATTAGACTTCATAACAATACGACTGAAAAATTGTTAAAGAAATGTTAAAAATCATAATTACATCTCATCACAGTTATTCAACCATGCAGTTAAGCAGTGCCTGATACACATGTCAACTTTTTTATACTGTAAGTTGGAAGAGACCTGACTTGCAACTTTTCCAGAAGAAAGCAGTTTACAGAGGGAAAATGGTGGTTCAAGAGACGTTTGTACTATTAAATCAGCAACAAGATGAACATACATGCTAACATGGGCTAGAAAGGAAATGTAAACCGCATTTTTAGAAAAAAGTCAGTCATGAAAACATCTGGTTATTTTGTGTGGAATTATTTCATCAGATTTTGACGGCCTAGAATTTGAGAAATAAGACATATACTAACTTCCTTTTGTTCAATGACTATTTGACATGGCATTCCATATAAACTGGTATGGTCAGGAAATTAATGCCCGGGTCAATTCTAAATTAGCCTTAGATGCTGGCCTCTCAAATTTAACACCTGACATAGGAAAAAGCCCAAAATGACTCTTCACATAAAACCTTGCAAACTTGAGTTAATAGAATTTTAATGAATATATGCATATCTAAGGTACAATAATTACTCAAAATTAGACTCATTACAGTGGTATCATGTTGATCATAATCATAAGATCTGGTAGGAACACCTGCTTCCTCCAAGTATATCATGCTGTTGTGCAATATCCATGTCCCATGCCTGCTTCTCTAAGTACATCATGATGTGTGTGCAATATCCATGTCCCATTCCTGCTGTGTGTGCAATATCCATATGTCCCATGCCTGCTTCCTCCAAGTACATCATGCTGTGTGTGCAATATCCATGTCCCATGCCTGCTTCCTCCAAATACATCATGATGTGTGTGCAATTTCCATGTCCAATGCCTGCTGTGTGTGCAATATCCATATGTCCCATGCCTGGTTCCTCCAAGTACATCATGTTGTGTGTGCAATATCCATATGTCCCATGCCTGCTTCCTCCAAGTACATCATGCTGTGTGCAATATCCATGTCCCATTCCTGCTTCCTCCAAGTATATCATGCTGTGTGCAATATCCTATGTCCTATGCCTGCTGTTTGTGCAATATCCATGTCCCATGCCTGCTGTGTGCAATATCCATGTCCCATGCCTGCTGTGTGCAATATCCATATGTCCCATGCCTACTTCCTCCAAGTATATAATTGCCGTATGCAATATCCTATGCCTGCTGTTTGTGCAATATCCATATGTCCCATGCCTGCTGTGTGCAATGTCCCATGCCTACTTCCTCCATGTACATCAGAAATGAGCAAAATGAGTTTCCAAGAGACCATAAAATAAGAGTTTTCTGTTTCAATTCAAGGCAGCAAAATTAGGTTCAACTATTTTTCTTAAATATATTTCATCTGTTTAGTAATGAAACTGTTCATTATCTGGAGAACATTGTTTCAAGTTTAATATAAGTTCCTGTCATATGTTTTGATGCGTAATCAGGAAAGAAAACTGAAATGGGTCAACAAGTTAAAATCCTTCAGGGGTAAAACAGTATGCAGATTTAAACAATGGCATCAAAAGTCGCCATTTGAGTGTAAACCAATAGGTAGTAAAGAGTTAAGAATGCTTAAAAATTTTTTAACTCAGTTTGTTCATCGAGATGGAGGGGGCAATAGAACAGTACATTACAACTGAGATACCCTAATCAAAGTATTATTTATATATAGCCATTCAAAACTTAAAAATATTAGTACAGACCAAGAATAAAATCTTATTTAGTCACTAGATAACATCAAACTGCTAGTCCTACCAGAATACTGGCTGTTAAAATTGTTGAAATTCACTTGTAGAGATTTTGGAGCATCATATCCATCTCTATGGATTGGCAACATTTTTACTCAAATGTTTGGTTTCATCATTCCAAAGATTTTAAGTTTGAAATTGATTTAGATTTATTCATAATGTTTCTTGTTCTCCAAAAATCAGTGTCCATGTTGATGCAAACCAAGATTATATCAATGTAGCTAATGTATCACACTATTCTATGAAAATGTTTATAAAGGCTACACAAATAAGCTGGGCTAAATTCTTCTCTTCAATTTATACAGGCATAAACAAAAATTCAAAATGGCCAGGTCACTAGGATTAAGAAGAAAATTGTTTATCTTTGGTGGCTTTATGTAATCTTGCTAATATCAAAAAGCCCAAGTAAGAAATAGTTTAAAACTATTACAAAACAAAAACTGCCAGAATATGAAATCAAATACATGTGCTAATCAGATTTCATTTGTATATATTGAGAAATTTTCTTTCAGTCATGCTAGCAAACCTATCTGTATGAATCAATATGTCAAGAAAATTCAAGGACCAATGTACATCAATGGTAAGTGAGAAAGCCTGCCAGTAGCTTCTAATGGGTGGGTGGTTCTCTGGGTTTTCCAGGGTTTTTCGTCCATCATTAATACTGGCTGCCATGTATAGCCTATCTTGTGCTGAAAAATGGCGTTAATCCCTACAAGAAGAAGAAAATCACATAGATCAATGTACAGCATGAAAATCTCATGAATCAATGCATGGCAAGAAAATTTCATGGATCTATCTATGGCAAGAAAATTTCATGGATCTATCTATGGCAAGAAAATCGCATGGATCAATGTACGGCAAGAAAATCGCATGGATCAATGTACGGCAAGAAAATCGCATGGATCAATGTACGGCAAGAAAATCGCATGGATCAACATATGGCAAGAAAATCGCATGGATCAACGTATAACAAGAAAATCACATGGATCGATGTACGGCAAGAAAATCACTAGGACAAGACCAATTAACAAGCAGTGAAATAATGAAAATAACTATATCGCTTTTGAAAAACAAGTGAAAAGATACAAAAATATATATTAACCAAATAATAACTTAAACGGGTGATCCAAATTGCACAAATATATGCATGTCAAATTTCAGATTTTTCAAGGACACAAGTTTCTTTTTTTTTTTTAAAGAAAATTAAATATTAGTTCTTAAAAGGGCTATTATTCTATTGACAAAGAAAAGACTTTCCAGAAATTCAAAACAAAATTTTCAATTTAGCTTAAGACATATTTGATGCGAATTCAGCACAATTTTCACTTAGGACAATCTGAATTTGAAGAATTCATAATAATTTGCGACAAGATTAATAAAACCATTTTCGTTTAGGAACAAACAGACAAGCCGGATTGCAGAAAACTCCATGTTGATATGACCAATAGCTGTAGTCATGGTGGCCATGCTGCATTATCAGATCAATGTTTGAATTCAGGACGCTGCCATTATCAAGAATGTCACAGCCATAAAGGAGGTTAGAACAGCACCATTTATATTCAGGACCAACCAAATAAGTTTCGTGTTTAACATCATAAGACCCGAATGCCAAAGATTTTAGTTTCTGCTAAAGCATTCTTTTCAGATTAACCCTTTCATCACTAAGTAACTTTGTAGGCATAGAGTCCTCAACACTAAGTAACTTTGGAGTTGTAAAGCAAAATGACTTGTGGACTTTGAAACATCACTTTGCCAATGTTAAAGATACCTGGCTGGATTAGGTCTCAAAATCAAGGTTCAAATCTAATTTTACGACCTAATTCAATAAAAAATATGCATATCTATTACGTCTGTTAAAATGCAGGTACAAACAGGTAACAACAAGTAAAATACTAGTAATTTTATTACTTCTTAGAAAACTTAGAAAGTTCTCAAAACATGTTCAATTGACCCTAGATGTACTAGTGAATAATCACAGTAGCAACACAAGTCTTTCTTTCATGGTGTCCATAATATATAAAATTCTATAAAATGAACCAAAATGATCTCCAAGGTGAGATCTGTCCACACACCTATATCGCCTCTGCCACGTTTGATCGTCGCATTGAAGTTCGTTAAACAGACAATTTTTCCAAAAACTTCATCTGAATAGAATATGTGAAAATATTCTGAAACTTTCCTGGAGCCATCTAACTCTCGGGTGTGCCCAACTCTGTCAGAAAACTGAAACAAATCTCTTTGGTTTTCGGGCTTCATCCAAAAAAAAACCCACGTGGAGCATACAATTCCTCTGGTTCAAAACCTTTAAAGTCATCACCTTCATCACTGTCACCCACAAGTGCATTCCATTGTCTCTCCATACATCTCATTTTTATCAAAATTTATCAGGTCAAAATTATTTAAATCCTCCTAAAACTCTCCTCTACAATTCCTTCAAACGCCACCATTTTGGATACAAATTTCAGCATTCGTAAAACACGTTAAAAGTTCCTACTTTGTTCGTTATTTCTAGTTGTATACATGCTAAACTCGAGATAATCCAAATATAACATCTACATTAGGAGATGGAAGTTATTAGAGGTACCCCGAAAGATATTTAGTCGGGTACTATAATGCTAAAGAAGAACACTGCCCTAGACCGAAAACTCAGTCCATAGTGTTGACGGATTTACTTCCCCTGGACCCGATATGCGGTCTGCTGTGATGAAAGGTTTAAGTTAAATGCAAGTTTTTATTTTTATTAATGGCAGCAAGACTGTAAAGTGGAACTGCATCATTTGTATAATTCTGAAAGGTATTAAACCCTTTCATCACTAGGGACTGAAAAATCGGTCCAGGGGAAGTCTAAACACAATGGACTAACTTTTCAGTCTGTGGCAGTTTTCTTCAATGTTATAGTACCAGACTAACTTTCGTGGTACCCTATAATAACTTCCATCTTGTAAGATAGATGTTATATTTGGATGATCTCACGAGTTTAGCTTGTATACAACTAGAAAAATCGAACAAAGTAGGAACTTTAAACGTGTTTTCCGAATGCTGAAATTTGTATATAAAATGGCGGAGTTTGAAGAATGTTCAGATGAGAGTTATCAGGATTTGAATAATTTTGACCTGGTAAACTTGGATGAAAAGACATCTGGAGAGATAATGGTAGGTATTTGTAAGTGACAGTGATGACGGCGAAGAGGACTTTGAAGGTTTTGAACCAGAGGAATTGTACGTTCCACGTGATTTTGTTTCCACGAAGTTGGAAAACCAGAGATTTTAGTTTTCTGACAGTGTTGGGCACACCAGAGAGTTAGATGGCTCCAGGAAAGCTTCAGAATATTTTAAAATATTTTATTCAGATGAAGTTTTTGGAAAATTTGTCCATTTAAGAAATTTCAATGTGACGATCAAACATGGCAGAGCGATATAGGTGTTTGGACAGATCTCACCTTGGAAATCATTTTGATTCATTTTATAGAATTTTATATATTATGGACACCATGAAAGAAAGACTTATGTTGCTACTGTGATTATTCACTAATACATCTAGGGTTAATTGAATAAGTTTTGATAACTAAGTTTTCTAAGAGGTAATAAAATAATTACTTGTATTTTACCTGTTATGTTACCTGTTTGCACCTGCATTTTAAGTTGTAATAGATATGCACATTTTAATGAATTAGGTCATAAAATTTGATTTTTAACATTGATTTTGAGACCTAATCTAGCCAGATATCTTTAACATTGGCAAAGTTATGTTGTTTCAAAGTCCACAAGTCATTTTGCTTTACAACTCCAAAGTTACTTAGTGTTGAGGACTCTATGCCTACAAAGTTACTTAGTGATGAAATAGTAAAGGTATGGCATTATCTGTTCAATTTTATCCAGATTTGTCAACTTGTGATTTAGATCTAATATTGTCCAAGGCTTTTCTGATTTTAGCAACATTATTCATATTTTTTGATGCACAAATATACACATGTAGATCAACTTTAAAACTCACCTAGTCCTGGAAACTAACCTGCAATGCTTCCATGGTAGTTACCTCCCTTGCTCCAATTGTGGAATCTGTTGGATGTATCACCACAAGCCCTTATCAGTTCTCCGTCCAGTGCTATTTCACAGACAAGGCGGAGTAGTGATAAGGAAACGTGGAAAATCCTAGCTTTCGTACAAGGCTGTAATTATATTTTCTTAAAAAGAAAAACAAATCAGGTTTAGCATCATGAAAGAATGTATTAAAAAGTTGAAACTTCCATACAACATTATTCTGGGTTGTGCCCTGGCTCCAATGACCCAATTTACATCTTTGGTTCAACAAAATGGCCTCCACTGCTTCTAAAAGAGACAAAAAGTACAATTCTCCAAATGAATAATTGTTCCAATTAATTTTGTACTTGATACACACCAGGATATCTCCAGTATGCTTGTTGCCACTGAAACAAAACAACTTCATTTGTTGACAAACATCTTGCCGATTTTAAAATGAATTTAACACCAGGAACACGTTCTATGTTCATTGATAAAGAAGAGACATCTTAAAGAAATTTTTTTAAAATGTTCATTTATTTCACAATAGCATACCAACTAACTGTAGCCTCTATGCAAAATACAATGTACTTGAATGAAAAGGAAGCTTCTTAATGTTTAAATTATGATTTATGCTTTGCAGTTTTATTGGGGGGGGGTGCCCAATGAAAACCATTCTCAATGCCTCTTACACCTCCTGGCTGTGAATATTGTTTCACACAAAGTACACTCTCATCTCTTCGCCCAGAATTCAGTATTATCTTTCAGTGTTGGATGCATTATTTTCAAAATATTAGTCCTTAGGTGGTGTGTTGGGGAATGAATGCATCATTTACATACAATATGACTTAATGTCATCCTTCTTAAATGAATTTATTGCATTGTGGTAAACTTAATTTTTACATCAAGCACCATCACTTGATCCTTGTCACATTTTTGCAAAACACACAAGGTCAAAGTTTTTATGTAAAAATTACACTTCAAATTCTTAACATGGTTCAACAGATGTAGTTATGAGTAGCTCTTGGAAATATTTAACTTTGTAAGGTGCAACTCAAATTTGGTCTATGGTCTATCGCTTGCAAAGTTTGTTTCAGGACTGGCTAGCATTGCTTCACAAGACCATGCGATTTGTTGTCTCGAAAACTCTGAAGAAAAAACTTGGCAATTTATGAGATCATGGTATCTACAGTGCAATATATCACTACCAGCTTACATTATGTAATTTATAAACTTTACAATCAAATTAATATTTGTAGAAAATTACAAATATAAAGGAAAAATTGTATTTCTGGTCTCCTTTAAGCAAAAAAATTAAACTCCTGGATGAAAATCAAAATTTAGTTGGAGCACTCGTTTGTGCTCAGCATGCCTTATTAACAACACATTATCCCCATGATTTGACACTTACATACTTAACATCATGGCAGACCGCATATGCGGTCCAGGGGAAGTAAGTCGGTCAACACTATGGACCGAGTTTTCGGTCTAGGGCAGTGTTCTTCTTTAACGTTAGAGTATCAGACTAAATATCTTTCGAGGTACCTCTGATAACTTCCATCTGGTAATGTAGATGTTATATTTGGATTATCTCCTGAGCTTAGCTTGTATACAACTAGAAATAACGAACAAAGTAAGAACAAAGTAGGAACTTTTAATGTGTTTTCCGAATGCTGAAATTTGTATCCAAAATGGCGGCGTTAGAAGGATTTTTAGTATTTTTCGCAGGATTTAAATAATTTTGACCTGATAAATTTGTTTGACAATGAGAGAAGACGTATGGAGAGACAATGGAATGCACTTGTGGGTGACAGTGATGAAGATGAAGATGACTTTGAAGGTTTAGAACCAGAGGAATTGTACGCTCCACGTGGGTTTTTTTTGGGACAAAGCCCGAAAACCAAAGAGATTTGTTTCAGTTTTCTGACAAGAGTTGGGCACACCCGAGAGCTATATGGCTCCAGGAAAGCTTCGGATTATTTTCAAATATTCTATTCAGATGAAGTTTTCGGAAAAATTGTCAGTTTAACATACTTCAATGCGAAGATCAAACATGGTAGAGGCGATATAGGTCACTTACGTTTGTGGACAGATCTCACCTTGGAGATCATTTTGGTTCATGTTATAGAATCTTATATATTATAGACACCATGAAAGACATGTTGCTACTGTGATTATTCACTAGTACATTTAAGGTCAACTGAACAAGTTTTGAGAACTTTCTAAGTTGTCTAAGAGGTCATAAAAAAAACTTGTATTTTGCATGTTGTTACCTGTTGGTACCTGCATTTTAACAGTTGTAATAGATATGCATATTTTATTGAATTAGTCATAAAATTTGATTTTTAACCTTGATTTTGAGACCTAATCCAGCCAGATAACTTTAACATTGGCAAAGTTATGTTGTTTCAAATTCCACAAGTCATTTTGCTTTACAACTCCAAAGTTACTTAGTGTTGAGGACTCTATGCCTAAAAAGTTACTTAGTGATGAAAGGGTCAAACTGTTCAAATTTGCAATTTCCTTTTTTGGTCCTATCTTTACAAATAATTTTCAATGACAATTGAAAATCCACAAATAGAAGCATGAATAAAGAAACACTGCTATGCTACCAGGTTTGCAATCTTCCCACTTTTCATCCTAGACCAATTGTATCTGATCAATTTTATATCACATTCTCCCTATTTCTGTATGGCTCGCACAAACTCTTATAGCACCCACAAACCTTTATGTCATTTGCTTTGCACTATCAATTAACAGATTCATTCTTTGCCATCTGAAATGGAGAAAAGGGAAGCTTAATGAAGCTCCACAGACTTGTATACAATTTTCACAATGCAATTACAACCAATGAGTATAACAATGTCTAATAAGGTTCGAATTTCATTTATTAACAAAGAGGAATAAAGAGTTATTAGCTTAACACAGCATGGTTGCTCATCACTAATAGAAATTAAATGTAATGCAACCTCGATAATACCTGTAGCTTTTAGTCTAAAGTGCTGAGAACGCAGAATGTTTTTCATCGGTTAGAATTGCTGTGAGAAAGCAAATGTATGTACCTTTAGCAAAATGGATTATATTTCAAATTTGCAACACGATTTTAAAATGTATGCCTGCAGAAAATGCCTTTAACAAATGGGAGTGCATGCAACTTTTATTTCCAGATTCATTCATTTTATTTAATACAAGCACAATAATTAACCAATATATACAATCAGAAAAAGGAACAAATGGCCTCTTAGACATATCCACCTATCAAAAATGTTTTTGAACAAGTACATCATTATTTTATCTAGATTGTGTTTTTGTGCTGTTCAATGTGCATGCAACCTTCTAGAGTACTGTAATCACATGTAACTCAAAGGAAGACACCAACACGCCTGATCCTGAACAGATGTACAATTCTCTATGGACCAACAAGCCAACAGAATGAAAACCAGATGTGAAAAGGAAATGATTGACTGTTTTAATATCATTTGGTCACTACACATACCCTTCTGCAAAATGGACACAACACCATGTGATCATTTGCTAGTGCTACTGCAGATAAAGGAAGAAAAGTGAGATGGCTATACTGTGCCTACTTTTGTGCTTTTGTCGATTCAAGGCAAAACTAAAGTCGCCCCCCCCCCTTCCCATAATGATGTAGCTATTGGGGTTTAGCAACAAATGTGTTGAGGATTAATTTTTACTGAAAACTTCTGTGCAAATTTACAGCTATTAAATTCTTCTAGAAATTAAAAAAAAATTATGTGCATAATTAGTGTACATGCTAGATGAATTTTTCTTGAAATAGACTATTCATTATTTTAGGAGTTGCTATTCATTATTTTAGGAGTTGCGTTTAAAATGTCCATCAGGTAAACAAGATGATCAGTCGGTCTACCACAATCATAATTTACTTGTGCATCAAAGTTTTGTCCAGTACTTTTATTTTGTAATGATATACAATTGTTTTCAAAGCAAACAATTTTTAAACCAGTGAAATAGAAAACATTTGTAAACCAATGCTCATTACATACAATTTGGAACATGTGCTCCTTTGCAAAGTTGTGTGTGTGAGATTTAGATTTTTAATGTAGCTTTAACTATTTTTCTGTCATATCACTACAATGTCTGCAGTGAGGCAGTTTAGTGATGCTCATTTGCAAAGAGCAACAATATACAAAATTATGAGTATTCATATACTTTCATTTCTCCAAATGTGGAAAATATTTAGTTTGATGATTAGTTACAAACATTTTGAATGAAGCCTATTTGACAAACTTGGATTAACTCTTTTATCACTAGTAACTTTGTAGGCATAGAGTCCTCAATACTAAGTAACTTAGGAGTTGTAAAGCAAAATAACTTGTGGACTTTGAAACAACATAACTTTGCCAATGTTAAAGATATCTGGATGGATTAGGTCTCAAAATTGGGATTAAAAATCAACTTTTATGCCTAATTCAATTAAATATGCATATCTATTACAACTGTTAAAATGCAGGTACCAACAGGTAACAACATGCAAATACAAGTTATTTTTATGACCTCGTAGAAAACTTAGAAAGTTCTCAAAACTTGTTCAGTTGACCCTAGATGTACTAGTGAATAATCACTGTAACAACAGTCTTTCTTTCATGGTGTCCATAATATATAAAATTCTATAAAATGAACCAAAATGATCTCCAAGGTGAGATCTGTCCACACACCTATCTTGTATATCTGCTTTGTTCCATGTCGCATTAAACAGACAATTTTTGCAAAACCTTCATCTGAATAGAATATTTGAAAATAATCTGAAGCTTTCCTGGAGCCATCTAACACTCTGGTGTGCCCAACTCTGTCAGAAAACTGAAACAAATCTCTATGGTTTTCGGCTTCGTCCAAAAAAAAAAAAACATGTGGAGCTTACAATTCCTCTAGTTCAAACCTTCAAAGTCATCATCGTCATCACTGTCACCCACAAAAGCATTCCATTGTCTCTCCATACGTCTTCTCTCATTTTCATTTAAATTTACCAGGCCGAAATTATTTAAAAATAAAAGCCACCATTTTGGATACAAATTTCAGCATTTGGAAAACAAGTTAAAAGTTCCTTCTTTGTTCAATATTTCTAGTTGTATACAAGCTAAACTAACGAGATCATCCAAATATAACATCTATATTACCAGATGGAAGTTATTAGAGGTATCCCGAAAGATATTTAGTCGGGTACTATAACGTTAAAGAAGAACACTGCCCCAGACAGAAAAATCGGTCCATAGTGTTTACGGACGGACTTCCCCCTGACCGGTTTTGCAGTCTGCAGTGATGAAAGGGTTAAGATAAAAAAAAGTTGAGCATTCAATCTCCAGATCATGCTGGTATGGTAAAATATAAAACCTGTAAAATCTTTATACCATTTTTATGTTGCACAACTTTCTAGTAAAGCTGAAGAATTGTGACATTTTACAAAAAGATGCACTATATGTGATGTTGCACGTTTCATGTTATTAGTCTTTTTAAATGCATTGTTGTGTACACCCAACGGGCATTGACTATATAAAAATTCATATTATCCAAGCCAATAGTCTTCCAAGGCACAATGTATATCTATGAATCATGCTATTCAAACTGGTTTACTTATAAATTCTTTTAGACTTTAACCAACTTTGCCAATCCAAACAACTAATTTGCACATTTCATGACAACCAACTTTGTCAATCCAAACAAAAAACTAATCCAAATTTCATGATAACCAACTTTTGTCAATCCAAACAAAAAAACTGATCCACACATTTCATGACAACCAACTACATCCACATCATACTGCATTGGAACCAACAAAGAACTATGTACATGTCAGCATAAATTCTCATAGCTGCTCCACCAATTGTTCAAGCTAATGAAAAATCAAGAGATCAATTTGAATGGAAAACTGCAGCTTTATTGATTTATATTTTTTTATTGACCAGAGTTATGACAACTGATCCCAAAGCAAATATTCAGTGTTGTATCACTATTCCATGTGAGCAATTAAGGCAAATGTTGGGGAGTCCAGAATGTCTGAGTGGTCTAGAACACTCACTGGTACAAACCACTACAATCTTGCCTGTTTGCCAATATGGGTATGTGAGAAAGCATGCCAGTAGTTTCTTGTGCTACTGGCTCTTTCCAGAGTTTTCCTGGGTTCTTTATCCAAAATTTGACTGCCATTATAGCCCATCACGTGCTTAAAAATCCTAGAACAGCACCAGCAGCAAATTTCAGTCAACTATGTTATGCTTATATTATCCATCTGGTACAAGAATTATAAGCCAGTTTCACTAAATGTTTGCTGCAAAATTATCATTAGGCTAAACTTTCATTACCCCATGAGTTAAATGATATGGTGTGCAAAAGATGTACCCATTGTTCCTCAAATTTGGGGCCAAAAATGAAAAGTGCACCATGTGGCACATTGATCAAGATTTGACCAATGGGGGCCAAAAACTATGCTCTCCTAGTATCCAATGTACAACACTGTCACCCACTTTTGAAGCTATTCAGAAATTTCAACCTTTAAATGCCTCGTAATCTCTACAACAAAATGCTAGATTAGTCTTATTTTCAGCCACTTGTTCACATTGATGTTCACAAGATTCCAACCGCACCTACTTAAGTGAGTCAATACCCGGTGTTGGTCTCTGGAGACCTAACACTACATTGAAAAGGACTTGAACAAGAAAACTTGGATGTACTGGAAAATTTTATGTTCTTTTTATAAACTGTCAGTTTTAGTCACAGTTGATACTTTTATTACTTGTATATTGGGATAATGGGTAGTAGGTTATGTCGAGCCTAATGGATGGTTTCACTGATGTATGCTCAACTTTTGATCCCTTTTCTCACAAACTGCTGGTATCAATGAAAATCCACTAGATTATCTCTGCATAAATGTTTGTTCAGTTTATTCAGGACCTGTAAACAAGGAGTGGTCCAATCTGTGCCTGAGGAGGGTAGCTCTAGCTGGTAATTCATTACCTGTATTCTGAGAGGGAAATTTGCCTCTCCATGTTGCCTGTAATTACTTTTTTATTTGTACCTGTTTCTATTTATAGCTCAGCAACCCAGTGACAATAGTTGTATACAAAAGTTGCCATGTACAAATTAACACACCTGTTACCTGCTCATATCCAAATGTACTAGGTGAAAAATTCAGTCAGTAAAATAAACACATCTTCCCAATGGACTTTGTTCAGATATCTGAATTTGAGGAAATATTTAATTTCCAATAGCAGTAAACAGGATACTTATGTAGCACTTCTGTAAGTACAATGCACAAACCTTCAATTACCACAATTTTTTTTTTAAAAACAACACTGAATCACCATTGTACCTGAATGCCAGCTTTACAGATTTATGCATGATGGGCTTTTGTGAAGGACAACACTACCTGCATTCTATCCGCCTACTAATTTGGATCTAAAAATCTGAATACTGTACTTGCCAGGGAACATTTGAGGTATAGCAAAAAGCCAATTGGATGAATAAGTTTTTAAACGCTCACCAAATTAAATTTCAAAAGGTAAATAAATTATCAAGACAAAATTTCTATGTATATAAAGCAGCCATCACCCCATGAAGACTGACTACTGGTATGTGCATTATTTCTGTATTTATTAAAATGTTTACCTAGACAAGGCCTTTGAGGGTGAATACATCCAATGTAGATGTGCTCATCAAGTTAAGATCAAATGAGGAAAATGTTCTCAAAATCTAAAACAAATGTTTCTTCATCTGCACATCAAATGTCAACATTACTAATAAGAGTTGCAAGAAAGCAAAATACAATACAGTACATTTTTGCAATGTAGTTAAAATTCTTGTCACAAATTGGCTAAATCCTGGTGGATTAATAAGTCAATACTGAGACAAAACAAAATGACTTTCACACAACATTCATTACAACTAGTTTGTATCACAAAGTTCAACTTTTTCTAAAGGCGCAAGGTCCACAAATTCTGAGTGCTGCATTACATTACTGTCAAATTCATCTTTCAAATTTGTAAAGCACAATTGATTCCTACTTTTTCTGATGCAACATGTTCTTCAGCTAGCCATGTGCTTCAGTTTAAAAAAATCGCTCTCCTGTAAAAAAAATTTTTTTTATATAACATTCATTAATCACATTAAAAAAAAATCCATTTTACCTAATAATTGGCACATTTTTTTTCAATATAGACTTGTCTGCTACTTTAAGGATATCGATTATGATGCATGGTTTAAATTTAAGAAACCAGATTTTGCTAATGTCATGTACAGTTACTACAATAGAAAATAAGGAAATGTTCGACATCTATAGCTAAATGTTTGCACACACTGAAAATACAAAATCAGTAGATGGATGTCTACAATGAACAAATACAAGCATCAAAATGTACTTATTCTGAGACTTGCATGGTTCCTGATGTTGACGGATATAATCTTTTTGTGTTTTTTTTATTTTATACAAGTAAACAAGTACTCTATAGCTAATTTCCTTATACTGCCAATTGTGAACAGATGGTATCCAATTAACCCTTCATTACTTACAAGGACATTTTGAAGCCAGCGCTAGATGGGCAAGGACATCTGGTTATATGCTATAATGCCACGATTTTATATAAGGTGAAGGTGCCTAAAATGGAGGGAGTAGTTAGAAAAAAAAAGACAAAGTAGGAAATGGATATTGTTCTACTGGAGAACACTCTTTAAGCCTGCCACCTGAAGTGGCCTATACAAACCGAGCTTGAGCAAGTTGGGAAATTGTTTAGGGTTGCTTTTTACAACTTTCAACATCTTGTGGATACCATCTGTGAAGCATATTATCCAAGATTTTTCACCAACATAACCTCTATCCATATCCCTTTCTTTGCTGGCTATGCCAGATTTATTATCTGTTCCATAATGCTGTATTAGGCTCCAAAAGTTGTCTACACCATAATATTGTTTGAAAGACTCATGATAATTGGAATAAATAAAAAAATAAACTTAATTTCATTTTAGTCTTTTTTCTTTATATTAAACCTTAGGACTATAAAAAACATTTAAGTTTGCTGACAGTCCATTTGTAACTGCTATCCCTAGCACATTTTTCTCAAATAGCGACACCCCCCCAATAAAAACATTATATAAATGTCATTTTTTAAAAATAACAGACTTTAAAACCACTATATATTCTTTAACCATACATGGCTAGATTGCTTTGTGGGACAAATTCGAAAAACTTGTATGTACATAACTATACACACCCACAAGAGTAAAAAAAAAGTGAGAAATGAAATTAAAATCAGACTATTGTTAAATTGTCTACATTTTTATCATCTTCTGCCCTTCCTACATTTAATTCTGTAGATTGGACTTTTGCTAAACATCACTTGGGGCTTAAAAATCACTTTGCCTCTCCATTAACACCTTGATAACTCCAATAAACTGTCCTAGTTCACAACTTAAAAACTCATTCGATCATCAACATTGTGAATCAGTCAGGCATTTTAAACATGGATTTGTAAAACATTATTGATGTCAAGACCATGCTACAAAAAGAAAGATGTTCCAGTCAAATTTAGTTTGGCAACCATTCATGTCATGCCAATATAGCCAACTATTTATACAATATGCTTCTTGTAATAGGATGCACATTGATACACTTGAACTTAATGGTCTTTCCATCTTTGGATGCTAGGTGGTGCCCTTTCATGTATAGACATTCATAGTTTATTTGCAGTATGCAGATTACAGAGAGATATTTTTATGAGCAATTCTCATTGATGAGAAGATGATTTCAAACAAAATATCTGTTGGTTGCAGTGAGTTTTATGCAAATTTTCCTCCATTAAATGGTGGCTTTATGTAACTCCCCTTGTTTTGTAAAATAAGAATGATTTGAGAACATTTATTACCAAGTTCTGATCTCTGTTATACTTGGAAGACATTACAATTCTTTCTTCAAAACTGAAGAAACAATGCTGTTTCCTTGGGCAAGGAAGATCTCTAAACAAATCCAGTCATGGGACTAGGTAGAATGCCAACAAAATCTATCACATTTTATTTCCTGCAGATGCAAAATGCTGCAGGCACTGGTACTTGTATTCATTAGTGAATAAGGAAAACTATCAACTACACAGTACAATTCTACAGTTTTCTTAAACACTTTAACCCCTAAGACAAACAGCTAGGCAGTCCTCTACAGCAGTGGTTCCCAACCTTTTAGTCACTGGGAAGCAATCAATGTTTGATAATTTTACTGAGGCCCGTTGAGTGGAAGGGGGGATGTCTATTGTTTATATTTTAGATTGTTCCGACTTTATAATTTAATTGTATTCAAACATGCCTTCAAAATAAAATACAGGTACACCAAAAATAAATATAAACAAATATAAATATAAATGAATATAAAGTGTATATAAACCCAAGAGAAATAAACAGGAAATAAGTTGGAAATCGTACTTTGGGCGGCCCAGTACCATTTGATTCATAGACTGGTACTGGTCCATGGCCTGGTAACCACTGCTCAACAGCATACTTGCAGAGATAACCTAGACCATGTTAGTCTTACCAGTGCCTGTATCCCAGAGACATAGCATTTGGCTTGCATATTTTTTGAGACCATTTACTTGTTGTAAATTTATTATTTTATTTATGTTTAATTAGGCTGAAATTTGGCACATTTCTCTAAAAATTATGTACATAAATGGTACAAATTTCGTGATAATTGCAGAAATAAAACTCGTGCATAAAGGTGAAAATAAATGATGTACTTATTAATTTCTTACCCTTGTCATAAATAATCCATAAAATCCATTAGGAATACACACACAATGATTAACAAATAAAATAATTATATTTTATGCACACAGAAATTCCACTTATCTCTTTTGTAAACTTAACCTCGTGTGAATACCATTTAAGATGCAAATATTTTTTTTGCTCTTAAATCACCTTTCTTCCTTAGAATTCTCACTGAAAATGTAAAACCTAATAAAGCACTTAATAAAATTTGAATTCGAATCATTACGTTTGCTGATATCAATGGCTATTTCGTTGTCACTATCTCACCCAACAAAAATCCTGAAATTTCTGGTCAGTTTGTCAAGTAAAAGTCTCCTTCAAAATGGCAGATACCAGTCTATTTGCATCATTTTTGGATCTAAATATCTTCACTATTTCTGCTTCTGGTTTAATTGCCTGCATAATAAGGAAATGGCTTGAAATCAGCCAATAGTTTGCAACAACTTAACTCATTGTGCGGGGAAATAAGCCATGCTAAATACTGCCACTCAAACTCATGCCAGGGATACAAGAAAGATAAACTCTGCCACGCTACTGAGGCGCTCGGGAGATATGGAAGGAAAAGTTTGAGTTATCGGGGTGCCAGGGATTTACAAGTTAACTTGCACAAGAGGATAATCTTGTGCAGTTTGCAATCTGCCCCATTGATCATTTATGCTAATTTCATTTATTCCATTAGCACCTTCATTCACTGGTTAAATATCTATGCATAAAAAAGTTCCAAATTTGTTTCCTCGTGTACAATTTAAAAAAAGATTTTGATAAAATTGATTTTAAAAAGACAAATTTGTCTTAAGGAAACTACACCTCATTATCAGAGAAAAAGGAAAGGAAGTATGAAATGGTTATAGGTCAATATTTAACTTCCATATCTGTATCTTCTTGCTCCATTTTCTTGTAGCTCTACTGAAATCAACATCTCTACAGGGTTCCTGCAGACTTAACAAAAACAAATTCTATGACTTTTCCAACACTTTTCCAGGTCCATTTCATAAAACTCTAGGACCACTCTATCTTGCATTGTCAAGTAAATGAACATAAAGAATGACATCTTTCAATCTAAAATGACAAGTTAACAAATATTTTTTATATGTACATTTTAAATTTACCTGGGTTAGCACACTTTGACTTTATGTTATAATTCATGTTATAATCCAATGATCAATGTAATCTTTATATGTGTTCCTATTTACAATATTAGCAAAACATTACTTTCCAGTTGCTTTCTTTTACTTAGTGAACTACACAAAATCATGTGATACTTCCATTAAGGGAACTATTTCTTGTTATATGAATAGAAACCATTTATCATTTGTAATTTTACCATTTTATTTAATTGGTTCACGGTACTCATGAAATTTGTAGTAATGAAACGTTTCTTTAACTCCACAGTCACAAATTCCACTTTTCCTAAACTTTGCAAGGTTTTGACAAATTCTATAGCTTTTCAAGGACCTTGAAATTTATTTTTTAAATTCCAAAACTTTTCCAGGATTCCATGACCTGCAGGAACCCTGTCTCTAGCTGCTTAAGCAGCAAGTTGTTTTCTTTGTATCAATACTATTCTGTGCTTCTTAGAAAAAAGACTGGCTGATACATAGCTAGCTTTGTCAGCTTGAACATGTTGGGAAAACATTTGTGACATGTGTACAATGTTCCACAGGGATCACATGTTATCTTTTGGATACCTCTGCTCCGAAATATAACTTCACTAAAATCAACTTCCTTTTCTAAATCTTTACTAACTTATAAGCCAAATTTCTAATCTGCCCCATAATGCTATACAAGGATATTTAGTCCATCAATGTCTGTGCCGACAGAGGTATTAAAATAAATATTTATATTATAATTGCACTTTTTAACCCTTATTTTATTCAATTTATCTGAACCCTGATATGTACCATATGAACTGTAAAACAAATTTGATTAAAAATATGAAAACGGCATTACAAGTCTAAATTGTCTATTTTAATTAGGTCCAGTATTCTGCTCTTTGTGCATTTAACATCAAAATACCTCTAAAGTGTCAAGCCATTTTTTTTTTTTGCTTGTACATCAGGCTTGTATGCAACACCATTTTGGACTTATAAAAATCACTAACTTATGTCTCCATTAACAACTTCCCATATCCAAAAATCTGATGTACTTGAAAACTTTAAAGTCATCAACATCAGCAAATCATTAACAAATGAAATAGCAATGATCGAAGCCATGAAGCAGACAATGTATTTTCTAGACTGTATGTTAAATACTGATTTGTAAGACTTTCTTTAAGAATGGTTCAAGCTATGCTACAAGTTTTATTCCCTGGTACTTTTTCTAATCAAATTTGGTTTCGTGTCATGCTTAAAGAATCTAGAACAGCTGCTACCTGAAAAACATTTCACAACAAGGGTTAAATAAAAATCGCATACTTTGCCAAGCATATTTTCATTATGTAGGACTTTCTAGGAACTTGCAGATTCTCGCATTTTATTGTTTCATATTCTGTACAAATTTTTAACAATTCGAGCAATGGCACTCTGATGGCATCTCTGCTATAGTACTTGACGCATCTAATGATTTTCTCTGAAAGTCTCATTTGCTCATGTTTATCACAGAGTAAGAAACTAAAATGATGACTGAATACAACACAGATGTCTCGTTAGGAATTTAAAATGTAGTCCAGGACTTGTATATTGGTAAAAATAGGAGTCCCACCAGCAGAAGTTTTAGTCCCAACTAAACCTGGCATCACATACTTTCTTAACACTTGGCTACTGTTGCATATCAGTTCTGGCAACTTTAGCATAGTTCTGAATCTCCCTGAAATCATTTGTCCGTGTAACCCCAAAATACTGGTCTAAATCTGCAAACATTTTGTTAAAGTCTCTTGATTGGGTTTGCAGGCAATATATTCTGCAATAACAGTGATTGCACTGGACTTGCCAGTGTCACAAACTGCAATGTTTTCCTTATTGGCGACTAAATATATCTGGCAATATTTTGGCTACATGTTTTGCTGAAAAAAAAAAAACTATAGTCTGCTTTGGAGTGGAGAAATTCAAAAGCACCATGACAGAAAGCTGCAAACTTGGATATAAAAATGCACAAGTGCATTGTTATATCATAATCCGGTTATAGCAGTATCTGGCCTTGACAATGTATACTGTAATATAATAAAAATAGCCATGCAACTGACTAGCTATAACTGACCAACCATGGGGGTGGGAACATGAAACGACTAGTCAACCACACGATGGTAATTTAAACAAATCAAAATTCAAAACAGTTTTACTGCAACTTCCTTTAAATGGAGCCTTTAGCCGCGCCTTGAATAACACGTTCTTCATCAAAGCAAGCCAGCAATCCAAGTCTGCAACTAAAATAAAAGCATTACTTCATTTTTCAGTGATTAAAACATTTATTCTGCTGCAAAACTTTCTCATTTGCAACATAAATGTGTATGGAGGAATCCTATGGGCAATTTTCTGCGTCCAAGGTTCCAAATATGTATAGGTAAGCATTTCCTTGATCTATGCAACACATTTTAAGATGCTACACACCTGGAGCAGATTTCTCATTGATTAAAAGAGTAAAAATATAATTCAAATAAAAGTGGTCATTATACTAGTAAACTACTTCATTATACATGTGACATGCACTTGGAATGTACATGAATATACTTCTGGATAAAGATAATTAACATGGCCTTAGCTGATAGCTCAATATCACTTTGAGACTTGTTGGCAACCAGTGGATATTCACAAATAATCTATTTTACTAACAAACTCTAGTGCCTGTGACTGCAAATGCCATTTTAAATTGATTATAATTTTACAGTATTTGCAACTAATAATAATAATCACTTGAATACTAAAATAACAGGCATGAAGCATTTTGTAATCATATGTGCCATCATTTCAGCAAATAGTTTCACCCCTACCTGACATGTGAATTTGTGCCTTTTTGCCTATTTGAAAAAAATCTTCCTGAAAAAAAATGCTGGACTTGTTATTTAATGTCAGCTACCTTTAATTTGAGTTATTGGCAAGGAAAATAGTTTTATCAGGATGTGTGTGTGTGTGTGTGTAATGTAGACAAATATCCTATATAATAGTAGTAAAAAAACCTGCAAAAAAGTGACAATTTGTCTAACAAAACCCAACAGAACTAAGCTTCTGCTAATTGGCAATTAACATACTGCAATAAGTTTTTCATGTATAATAGAACACGTGTCCAAGGCACATGTCAAACATGCACTGTGACATATTGATCTTCCAACCAGTTTGATCACTTGACAGATGGTCAAAGTAAAGGAATATATGTAACCCCAAGGATATTCAAAGTTGAATGTACAGCTGTGGTCAACATTTCTAAAATGTTTACAGCAAGATGAGTGGTTCTCTTCTCATTACAAGTTATTTCTCTAAATATTAATCCATTCAAGTTTATATCTTCATGTATCATAATTCCTTCATTTTAATACCAATTTAAACATAATAGTACCTACCCTTACATATATACATAAATGTGCTACATTCTTAATTTTTAAGTACTGGAACTAGTTGTAGCTGATTACACTAGTGTACAAGACAGCATTTTTACAAAGCATGATTATTGTAATAAAAAAAGGAATTTTAACACAATTACAGGCAGGCAAGACATGTGCAGCTGGATGTTGTGACTGTCAATAAATTGTGAAATGTTAAACCAAATATAGTAAACCAGGTTTAGCGCCTGCATCTATGAAGAAATCCATTCTCTTGCAGTGCATTTCAGTGTCAAATATTAATGAATAGGTTAGGGATTTTTTTGTCCTACTATTATATATATATATATATATATATATATATATATATATATATATATATATATATTTATATATATACACCCACACACCTGCTTGTGTGCTTGTGCATGTGTTCAAGTCTATAAATTAGGATACATGAAAAGGTAGTTCAATATGGCTGGGGCTTTACATAATGGGGAAATACTAAACCAAAATTTTGCTTTTTTTAGGTTTTGATTTACCAGTCAATTCATTTTGGACATGTTTGAGATTAAAAATTGTTGTCAATATGATTAACAAAATAATCAGCTTTATAACAAAATGCTATTTATGGCCAATACGACCTCTCTAGACAATAATATTTGCAAATATACAGAAGCAAAGCTCATGTTCAATTTCTCCAAATGTTATGTAAAATTAACCTCTTGACATTAAATGGATGAAATGATTTTTTCTGAAGTTTGTTAGTTTTTATTTATTTTCACTCCATCTGAAGACTAAAGTACCAAAGATTTTTCTTACTAGTTTTTCTTACACACACACACACACAAATGTGCTAAATGTTGCTAGACAGCTGACTGAAAGAGGTACATCACTATTGCCAAAACTGTTAGCCATTATTTCATCACTATCCAAAGACTCACCCCAACCATTGACTGTAGCCTGAAGGTGCATAGGCAGTTTCGGGTCATAGGTAATCATATTTGAACAGGGGGTTAGGTAACATTTGTCCAAAGTATAGACATGTTCCAAATTCCAAGGACCAAGCAACACTATATTACTTGCAATATATCATATGCTACAATTTACACTATTGCTAAAATCCAGGGATGTACAATAGTCATTGCAAACGTTTCTTTACGAACGGCGTCAATTACTGCACAAGCCTTAATATTGTTTACGTCTAATCTATTTGTATTTTAAATCGGCACTCTACCTTAAATATAATGTATGTAATGAAATATATGGAAACTGAAGAAAAATTAAACATGCTAATCATGTTTAGTACAAAAATTTAGCGTCATAGGAATGGTAAATCGCTCCTTTAAGAGAACAGTAATGGGCGATGAATTTGTCGCTTTCCATTCCACCCACCACCCTGCTCCTCCCCCCCCCCCAGGTTTACACCAATTTCAGTCGTAATTTGCTTTGTATTATGGGTTCTTGAAACAGACAAATTTAGCTACAATTGAAGCATATTTACGGCACACGTCACCGAACAAGCAGCACGCAATTATAACTAGGACATCCAATTAAGAAAATGCACGGCATAATTAATGCCTTCGTGCCCAAACTGCTTAAATTTCAAGCAAACGAAACAGCGAAAAATGAACAATGTTAATAAACCTGTATTTTAAAAAAAAGTACCTGTCAGCTTGTCAAACAGGGCGGATGGTACAGGAAGTTGATGCCACGTGGAGTTGAGCAGGCGCTACCTTGTGGGTCAAGTTTTCACAACATTCCAGAAATGCCACTTCACGCGCACCTGCCGTTTTCACCGAGTTCGTCTGCAATGGCAGAAGAAGACACTAGCCATAATTTACATGCAAAGTTGTCTTTGAAGGAAATTAATTCCCCATTAATGTTAAAAAGGTTAGTTAATACATACCTATTTTCGGTCACATGTCTTCAAAGCGCCAACTTTATCCCTTCTATTACAAGTTCATGACCTTTATATAATTCTGGTATTAGCCAATGAAATGGTACATATTTATCACGTGCATGACTATTTCTCCCAGGTGGCAAGCGCGTCCCTAAACATCCTCCAATCAAATTATTCAACTTTATCACATGATCTATTATCTGTTCCTCGCCCCATGTATACTGCCACGCATCAATTAACTTTAAATGGGCGTGTCGCTCGGAACAGGTGAAAAATTCCCGAACTAGCTAGCAATGTAAGTTATACGTATGTGATTGAAAAACAGTCCGTTGAAAAGAAACATCTGAACTGGAATTTAAAAAAGCATCATCAGCGTACAAATGACGATCTGAAAAGAACAAACATATAAGGGATTGCTGAGATGATAATAACACCATTAACAACAGCTCGTCATCCTCAATCACCACCTAAATCGCTGAATTTACCTTCCCCCATATACTACACATTCTCATGTTCATACTCAATCCTAAAAGAGAGTCAACCCGCTTCAAACGATATACTGGCGATAATCCTCTCACTACTGGTTAACTTAGCGGCAACATAACTATAAAGTTTCGGGTATTTTCCATCCAGCTGTTTTTGGAAAATCAAACGAATGGCGGCTTCAAGGGTGGGGGTGGGGTAGAGGATATCTCGATATCCATGAGACATTACAAGAAAAGCGTTAAGTTAATGCGTGTGAGGTTTTCTTTCTCTGATTTTTTAATTTAAATAGCTCTACATATCGTTAGTTATCAGCAATCGTCGGTAGTCGTCAATGACATCTACGCGAGTAATACTGGTAGGTTATATAACCTATACAGCACGCTTGATACTGTATTATCAAGTAATCTGGGAAGCAGCTGCAACCTGGTATGTACATTTCGTTCATTTAGCAGATATTCAGAACAAACTATTAGCACACACACACACACACACACACACACACACACACACACACACACACACACACACACACACACCAGTGTAATCCAAGTGTCGGAGTTTAATACACGCCATACCAGCCCAGCAACAAACTTGGAATGCTGACTTGTGAACGTTTACCGATATTCAACCGGACACTAATTGACATGGTCCAGCAGTCGGTAGAAATTCTTTGGGAAAGTGGGCAATTTAGGGCGTTAAACAAAAAAGGATAATAAGGTGTCAGCTCTGATTGAAAAGTTACAAAAACAAAATACATTTATCAGTTCATAAAATTAGAATTTGTTTTTAGATGTGTATGACGTTTATTTACCATAAAATTCATTCGCTGATATTTTTTAAGCATGCGCTTAAAAGTATTGAAAAATTTGAAATAATTTTTCTGGCAAAAAAAAAATGCATTTAATTTGGGTAATTTGGCTCAAAATTTGGTATAGACCACTGAATTTATTACACTCAATTTGGTATAGACCACTGAATTTATTACACTCAACAAATAATTAAATATGAACCTAATAAATTATGCTAACGAATTTATCTACAATATGCAGTACCGCTGCTGGGAACCAAAGAGTTGTATATAGTTAAATATTTTAAAGAACGATTTCGACAGACAGGACGACATTTTTATGAAAACTATTACTACACACTGAAAAATACAACTTATTGCCAAAAAAAAATTATTTTAAGAAATATAAAAGTGAATCGAACATATGATCTTTTTCATCGACTTTCCTATTTCCAAGTGTTTTGTAGATTTATAAACTGTCATGCCGGCAAGGAAAGGAAGATTCAGACAATAAGTACACAAAAACACTGATATAATCAACCTCGTATAGTAAAGACCAGTTGAGTTCCACGAAATCTAATTATAGTACTTAAGTTGTGCCAAATAAAATACCCCAAACTAATAGATTGACATTATTAACAGCCCATGTACACATAAAATATTATATCGTTTCGCTGCAATTGTAGTTTAGCGCCTTGCCAAAACGTTCATCATACTGGCCGAAATCTTGGATAGATATGAAAGATTTCCTGTGGTCATAGGCGATATAATTATCATCTGTTTCTACTTGTTTCAATGCTATATATCATGAAAGCATGGTCTACGAGCACAATACACTTTTGAATTGGTATTTTCTACATTTTTGTAGTTGTTAATGTTGTTTATGTTTTATTTTGGTGGGGGGAGGGGTTAGGGTCGGCTCTTCAGTTGCATCCTAAAATTTACTCAAAAACAGATGTATTGAAGTCAAAGCAAATTACATCCGGATGTAGCTAAGCTGTTAAGGCGTTGGATTCCTGACCAGAGGAGCGTGGGCTGGATTCCACCATAGGTTCAATCCAGATCTGCAAAGGTGGCTATATATTCCAAGTATATGGAGGGGGAAAACTGAGCTTGGCTCAGAGGCAATACAGCATCTGATCTCTGCTGGCCTGAGCAGGACCTGAACCGACGATAAATGTTACGGCAGTGCGGGATGCATAATAACGAAGGCGTTGGTCGCGTGATAACTTAACCTATCGGTGGCGCCGCGAAGGTACGGAAGCGCCCTTAGACAATGGAATATAGCGGTGCGTCTACCCTGTCGCAATTGGACAATGTCTTTTAAGGAAGCTCCTTACTTTTTACTGAATAGTTCTTTTGTTAAGTACCCCCTCCCGCGCCAAGTTTGTGCAGAATTATGCTAAGAAGATTAAAGTGAAATATTATGCAACTTACAGTTCCAAAACACTAACAAATGTACTGGGCGTAATCTTTGGTTCAGAATTTTAACAAAATATCAGCAGGAATAACTTGTATTCAAATGTCCACTTAAAAATAATAAATAAATAAATAAATAAATAAATAAATAAATAAATAAATAAATAAAAGACACAACCTAATAGCGTCCTTTTATCTTGGCACAATACGTAATTCACTAGCACGATTAGAACACCTGACAGTCCACGTTTCCTATGACCACTGCCATCCCATTTTTTTATATTTGGACATATATAAAAATGGGGTGGCAACTGACAGATGAAAGTCGACTAAACACCTGGGTGTTCATGTGCCCATTAACCGCAAATACTACATTCAACAAATCGCGACGAAATTTATCATGTATATTAATGACATTAACTTTGATCTAATTATGAAACTTCGTAGGATTAGCAACAACACTCCGTTAAATTCTTAAGGATAAGAAAAGCGTGTCTAAACGGCAAATATTGCGTCGTTGTGCAAAAGGGAGAAAGTGGATGTGCGCAGAGATCGTTAGAATGAAAGTTCAAATCAGACAAGCATTTTTCTTTCTATCCATCTTTGTTAGCTTGTTTATTTTAAAGTTCATGAGTATACTGAAGACAGCGTAGGGCCATTCGAGATTCCAAGAAATTCACAAATCAAATCATCCCACGTCATGAATATTTAGACACATTTGGGATTGTCTGCATTCCTTTTATATCTCAGCCAATCTAAATATTGGTTGAAACGTTTTAACAAATGACAACCGATTCCAGAAGAAAACTAGCGGAGATAAATGGCTGCCATTTTGGTGTCTTTGGTGTGCTGCATAGTTTCAAAAACCTCGCATATAGCAAAATTAGAAGCAGAAACGTCTCCAACCAAACGTGTTTCTCCAAGACAGTGGTGTCTGCTTCAAAGGATATATTTATTATCAAAAATGTTTTGCATAAGAGAGAAAAAAATAAAACTAAGCGGTACCAAGTCAATCACAATATTTACTACGGGTGGGGGGATGGGGTGGGGTTTTGGGTATTTTGGTCTCCGAAACTCTTTAAACATTTATTCATTCTTCAAAATCAGACTCGCAACTGCGACGAGTACACACAGGAAGCCACTGCAAATATTTCAAAGCATCCCCCATGATCCTGATGTTCCCTGCTGACGACAATTTAAAATAGGATCCAAAACTGTATTAGAGAGATCTGACTAAAAACAAAACAAAACAAAACAAAACAAAACAAAACAAAACGCAATCAATAAATTGTGTCTATACACTTTCTATAAACCTAAAATAGGTCACGATGTAGGTGGTTTAAGAAAGTTATGCTGGTAACATTTTGTAAAATTTAACGTAATTATAGCAGTATCTAACCGCAGCAAACTATTTCGAGTTATCCTTATCCTTTTTGCAAGAGGATCGGCTGGGGGATTACGAGGATCGGTTGGGGGATGGATACAATAGGAGTGTCGCATAGTTAACGTAAGACATACTGTAAATACGGATCTGTCAAGTAATGAATGTCGGATGATGGTCTGAATTAAAAGAGAGCGATATCCCCGATCAAAATGTTAAATATACTGTATCAGCCATATACTTGCATTTACCTCGGTTCCCAAGCATCAGAGAATGAATCATCAGCCACATACCATGCATCAACGTATGGCATGGAGTAACACCCACCTTTGGGATGGAAAAACAAGAATTAACGTGAAAAACCTTTTTCAAGGAACGCGCTGGGCCAATAAGTTAAATCGGTACGAGATTCCATGCTCACACCAACGTGCACCTTCGCAGAAAATGTGGGGATATACTTTGTTTTTCATTCATACCTGCATTTATATCAAGTATAATCGGCGTACAAAGAGATAGCCCAAACAAATCCTAGTCTAACTCAACACACATTATCTTACCTATATATACATCCTAAAAATACAAATCAAACTCACAGGTACCTTCTTGTATGTATACCTGACTGCTCCTTAGAAATATAAACATAGAACTACGTTCAGTACTTGCATACCTGACTGCTCCTTAGAAATATAAACATAGAACTACGTTCAGTACTTGCATACACACACACATACACACACACGTTTCCATGACTTCACTGGCTTTTTTTTAATTACCTCGACACTTAGGTATTTACCTACATGCTGATGCTATACATAGGTATGTAGGTATTGTGTTGCTGCGTATAAGGGGATGTGGTTCCTTGAACTAAACGTTATCGGTAATCAACAAAATCAAGTCAAGGTTTCTGCGCTGAGCGCTAGAGTAAATCGAACGAACTATATTCTATGCGTGCTTCTGTATGCATGGTCTTATACCCTATGTTTATGACGTAGAAACTACATATTGTATGAGCATGGCAATGAACGAACCATGACATGGAAAGAAGAGGAAGCAAAGTATGATGACTATATTTATATTGTAATGATTCTATTTAAATTTTAATGATTATTTAAATTTTAATGATTATATTTAAAAATTTGTAATAAACGAAAGATCGAGAGTCGCATAAGAGCTGATCATTTCACTAAAACTACATCCGTAAACTACCTCCCAAAACTGTATTATCATTTCGACTTTACAAGATTTTACCAAAGTCCAATAAAAGTTCTTTCCGAAGATAAATAATTATTTAACAAGCACAGCCTTTTGCTCAAAACTCAACTCATCTGAAAGCGTGACGATAAAAATCTTTTCACCAAGTTGCACGGAGATACGATGAGAAGTATAGGCTTTACATCTAGAGGGGAACCAATATCAGCCAAGGAAATGCAAGATTGCGTCTTAATATACGCTGATGTCAATAAGTACAGAGCATATCAAAACAGATGTGATATGATTACGATTTATAACGTAACTTGAACAATTTTTTCAGTCATATCGCTACGATGTCTGCATTGAGGCAGTTTATAGTGATGTCTAGCACTGAAACATCATGCCACAGACATGTATCATGATGTCCCACCCAGTCACATTATCCTGACACCAGACCGAAAGTCCTAACACTAACCTCTTAATGCTGAGCGACAAGCGAGGCAGCTGCTAGTAACATTTTCCAAAGTCTTTCGTATGACTCGACCGTGGATCAAACCCACGACTTTCTGCATCTATGTAAAAAAGAGATTGGCACCACTTTACCAAGTTTGGAAGAAACCTCATGCCCAATTGCACGTCCCAGATTTTGAAACTACCTCAAACAATCAGATAAATTACTTTTTCGAAATTGTGCGCAGATCAAACTCATAACGTCATGGGGCATGAGTAACGTACAATTGCGTGTACGTTTTACTGACGTTAAAACCGTCCCCATCCAATATCTTATAGCATTGATGTCCAATAACTATCATTTTTAGTAATTAGACTAGTTGAAAGAGGGTGGGTGGGTGATGGGTGTGTGGGTGAGGGGTGTGGTAGGACAAGGTTGTGAAAATCATGATACATTTCTCGAAGTCTGCCAGAATTAAACAAGTTAAACAAGTTCCCAAGGTTTTTATTCTTTTCTTCCTAATAGGCATTGTTCCCACAACGATAACAACTAGACGGTTTCATAAAAATAATCTGAAACTGTATGACTTTGATGTACGCATCGTCCACACGAATTAATGTCCCTACATAAAGTGATGCTCAAGTTCAGTGACATATAAACATACACAGATGCAGGTATGCACTATAGACTGTGATCCCTCATTCCCAAGATTTCCTAGAAGTTTACAGCAATATAGATTGGGATTAATTCAATAGGTTGTCGTTTATTTAATTACCCTAATAAAATATGTGCTGGATGTATAATTCTCGGGTGTTACTTGAGTTTAGAACGCGAAAGACTGTATTGAGATTGATTTGAATCACAGCAAGAATGACGCACAAACGTTGCGTTACCTCGGAGCCCCGTCATCTTGACCCGACAAGGGCGGGAGCAACTAAATTCCCGGCTCACCCGGATATACTTCTATTTTATTCATGGAGAATGATTATATACAACCAAATGTTGGCAGCGTGAGCGCGGTGAATGCAAACTAGTGAAAACAAATGGAAGCAAACCACTTTTCATGAGATACGCTTTAATCTAGTGGCCTTAAGTTTGAATGGTTTGCTTGCACACGTTTACAGTAATATTTATTCGACAAAAATATGAAGGTTAGGCATACACTCAATTATTTTCAATTTACACACTGTATAACCAACCGCTTGCTACTTTATTAGTTCGACGCACATAATTCCAGTACATTTAGTAAATTTCATATAGTGCAAATAAAGTCTTTTTAACATTTAGGCACGCATAAAAATTGAACACATTTTAGTACATGGAGAAATTTGTTGATATATTTTAAGAGGATGTTCTCTCTCTCTCTCTCTCTCTCTCTCTCTCTCTCTCTCTCTCTCTCTCTCTCTCTCTCTCTCTCTCTCTCTCTCACACACACACACACACACAAAGCCACAGTTTCATAATAATAAGAATGTAATGCATTATTCTTGATTTGCACTTACCCCAACAGGAAATCAATATTCAGTTTAGATGAACAAAAAGCAGTGGTGCAAAAAATTTGAAGTGACAGTCTGATGAACAACAAGGAGCATGGTTGGAATATATATATATATATATATATATATATATATATATATATATATATATATATATATATATATATATATATATATATATATATATATATGCATACACACACTGTACACATCCACTAAAATTAAGAATATTTTTGACGATCAAAATTTTACCTTAAAAACAAACTACGATGAAAAAAAAAACAAATTCTCATAATACTTCATTGAAAATGTTTCGCAACTGTGAAAAATCATTAGTCAATGATTTATTGTTTTATTTATTTGTGTGTTTTGTGCCTTTAACTGCTGGCAAGCGTTAGGAAGCAATGGTACCTAGGAACATTTACACTTTGATTTCGATCACAATTATTTGACCAGAAGGAAAGATTACGAAACTAGGCATTACAGATCGAAACGTTTGTAACATGAAAGACAACGGGATATTGTTGAGCCATTTCCGTCAAGTTGTGATATAACCACAGATGTTTTATCGGAGTGTGTATACATTTTATGGGTTTGGTGATTTGCTTCCGGAGGACTGCATCATATATGTAGAGATAGAAAACCCGACAATGTTATGATTGTGACTTTTTCTTCTTCCGCTGCCATATTATGCCATATAAACAAATGTAGTTTCGAATATAGTTTTCCATAGCAGCGATTTACCTACTAGGTTTGAGAAAAAATGTATAGGATGCTCTGACTGATATGAGATACTGCGATTCTTGATTTGGTTGAAGTTTAGAGTCCCGGGCTGCACAGATATTTTAGCATGTCAAATTGAAGCCGCCGCTCTGCCTCGCATTTCCGTATACAAAAAACGAGACAAAAATCACAGAAACCTGAAACGTTTTCACTTATGCCTGCAATTATCAAACAACCTTGTTCCCCAAAAAAGGGCATGCATTAAATGCATCTGACAGTTGTATCGTGTTTTCTGTTTATTATCGGTCTTAGGAACAGTTGTCACAAGCTTGATCCCACGCATGATATGACGCGTCGTCTAAAACGTCCAGGCCTTTCCTTCTTACAAGTGTACTTAAAAGTCTTATCAAAGGAAATTCTGCCGCCAGCCAAGGACAATTCTTTGCGGATCTCTTTGCCAGCTGATATTGATACTGGATTCCAGTTTTCACTTCGAGTCTTATTAAGTCAGGTTATAAATAAAATCTAAAAACATACGTCTCATTAGGTGTTTTCCACTGCAAAAGTAACTATTTTCACATTCAAAGATGTCTTGTCAGCACACTGCCTGCAGTAGAAATTATCAGAACTTACCAAATGTATGGCTGCCACACTGTACCCTTTGGTAACGGAAAGACAAGGGTATAAAGTCATAAATATTTTGCCAAGTAGAAGTATCTTGCACAAGTCAATTTCCTGAGTCTCCTCACCAGCTGCTCCAATACAATTTGTTGCTTCCGCTTTCTCTTTGTCCTTTTCCCTCTGGAAAGAGAGAAATTAAATTTGAGGAACTTGATAGGATTAATTTCTTATTAGGTGCAGAACAGAACGAGAATACCTTAATTATAGCCATAAGAAATGATAGACGATTACGCTCCCGAGGTCAATTACGAGGCAAGAGATAGATAAATACATACAATATATGGAGGGAAAATAGGAAAGAAATTTTCCACCTATCCTTTTGATAAATAGTGAAGGACAAAACATATATCTTATTATCAGAGAGAGAGAGAGAGAGAGAGAGAGAGAGAGAGAGAGAGAGAGAGAGAGAGAGAGAGAGAGAGAGAGAGAGAGGGGGGGAAGACTCAGTTAAAGTCACAGACACCAGAAGACAGAAATCATCTGGCCGAAATCTTTGAGAAATATTTGATTGAGCTGGCGCACCTAATGTAAATGTTGTACATCAAAATTACAAACATGGAGAGATTAGATCACCTTTAACTTTAATGATCAGTTGATCAACAATACTGTCTGCCTGTTTGTTTGTCTGTCTGTCTGCTGATGCTCAATGTTATCACTGAGTTTGGCGTCCGACATATAGGCCATGACACAGAAGAAGGTCAATACGTCCGCTTGTCCGTAGGATCCAAAGGCACGCGGAATGCTATCACTGAAAAGTGTATGGGGCACAGTCTACTTTACGACGATGAGAATGGTTGATCAGTTATAAAGTTAAAACAAATCAAACGTGCCTATCAAAATAAATATACGAATTAAACAAATGTCACCACGATCAAACAAATTAAACAAACCAATATAATAATATATTTCTCGATGATCAAACTATGCAAAGATCAAACATCGAGCGCGGAAGACAAAACGTCGGATATCAAGCGTCTTAGATCTCCAAAATCAGGATCAAACCATTGTGAAAAAGAAAGAAAAGGCGAGATAAAAGATCAATAATAAATGAAGACATGTTAGGGGAACGTCCAATAATTATGTCAACAAGTTTTAGGTAATTATTTTATGCTCCCTTCCTCCTTGTCAACAACTATCAAACTTTTAATGACCCCCTCCCCAATACAATTATGTCAACACATTGTAAACTCACCCCCAACAAACTAACACTATTTTATATGTCTGGCTATTGTGGAAAAATACAATTTGGGAAACTAAAGGATCTACAAATAAATTTTAATATTTTTTTAACTTGTTTAAAAGATTTTATATTCACTATAACGATTTGTGTTCATGAAAAATATCGAGAATTTTTATTCATATTTTCCTATTTTTGATTCACTAAATTTATTGTAAAAAAAAAACAAACATTGTTGACATCAATTTATCTTGAACTCCCCTTCCCCCATGTCAAAAAATTGTCAAACTTGTTCAAACCCCCACCCCCATTTTGTTGACAGGACGACCTCTTTTCAGAAAAGAAATATCCGCGGAATCGCTCTTTTCCATAACAGTTCCACAAGCTTTTGCTAGGCGAACATTTATCCTGTCTTGGGAAGAGCACATCCAAAAATGCCCCATAATTACAACCGATCAAGGACATACATTCGACTTGCTTAACCAAATATATCCTCCCTAAATTGCTGTTATTAACCACACCAGTCAGAAAAATTCTACCAACTTTTGCACTTTGAAGGCAAACGTCCAGGACAATAACGAATTACCATAAAACCTTCCAAGGAAGTTAATCGATAAAGCGAGCTCTCTGATATTGTAAGTCAACATTTCGTCTCCATTCTCCCTAAAAATCATGTAGATATGGATATGCCAACTATTGATCACTTTCTACTCATATACTTTATATCCCTGCCTAGTTTGCATTCTACTATCAGAATTCGAGGTTTGAAGTCACGTAAGGGAATCCTCAGGCAAAGAAGTCGATATTAGCCTTAGCTTTGGTCGATAATCTGGAATTTAATGATTCCGAGAATGAAATAATTGCACCACCACCACCCGTGCATGTGTGATTCATTTTCCGAGAAATAAATTTGGCTAAAGTAGTCGTGGGACGTCTGAATCATATATAGTAATCCAAGACGAAAGCTCCCATTTTTTAATTTGTAGTTAACATAATTTACTGCTCATTCCATTATTTGTTTTAATCAATGTTTTTACGTAAATCTTGTCCATTTTCAAGAGTTAGTTTATATTTTGGTTTGATGTCTTAACCTCACATTTAATTGCTCTCTCTTTACACAAAAGTGTTTTTAAATAGGACTCCAATTTGCAAACCGTGTACAGAAACTTTTTAATGTGATTGCAATAGTTCATCTAGTGTTTTCCTCATAAGTGCTTTTAATTTTACTCTCATGTTCGAACAACAAAACATCCGTCAGTTTATCTATATGCGAGTTAATGATATGTGCACACATGAAATGTGCATGTATATAATCAATTGAATGATAATGCGTCAATGCTTTATGTGGGATGAACATGAGCCTTTATGTCAATAATCTTGTTTGTCTGTCTGTATGCTTTAGACTACAACTGATCGTTAAAGAACTAATAGCTCAGGAGAGATGTTTTTATTTATTTTAATATCCGACTTTAAATAACATTTTAAATTTCAAAGTATAAAATGAGTAAACTTACCTAAGAATATAAATGTAACATACATCAACTATACTTGCAATAGAACAATGATCAGCTCGGAAACGAGCGTCTGGGGAAATCCAAGAAGAGTATGCATTCATTCAAAGCCCATTAAAGCTTTGCTCTTCATTTAAAAAAAGTAATGGTCAACTCGTAATCATTCAGTGGACTCTGTACAACATTACAAGCATTTTAAAATCATCTTATTGGAATTAATTTCTATTTTTTACTATACAAAAGGAAAAAAAAGTAGTGTTTTCAATTTCTGTAACAGCAGATATTATGATGAAGCCGGGACAGTTGCAAAAAAAGTATAGTATCCCTTTTCTGTTACAGGTATGCACACAGACTGTGTCTGTTTTACTGTACTGGAAAACATCCAATTAAAGATTGTGAACGTGAAGTAAGTGTTACTTGACATAACGATGCATAATTACTCAGAATTGCTCTTAGTTTTATCGGCAAGTTGCGATGTATTTCGAATGAGCCAGATATCTGACTAAACTTTGCCACCTTACTGTCGAAGAGCGTTCATGCAATATTAATCACTGCTGACACATTTCAGAAAAGTTTCATCCGTTCTAGACGCACTAATTGTGTTTGCAGTGAGAAGGCACTTCGGGATGGATCTGATATTCGCAGGCTGGAAATCTATAATTGGATCAAGAATATTTATTCCAAAATTATTACAACTAAGAAAATAACTCATTTTAAAGCAACGATTAAGGAGGTAATGGTGCATTGTTGATGGTTTTGTTTTGTTTATAATATTTATTTTTCTCACTGATAAATCATAATCTCTTGTTTTTAAATACAGTATCAACAAGACCGGATTAAATGAGGGTACGAATAAAGGATGCTCGAGGGCCACCGCTAAGGGTGGGGTTGGGGCATCAACTGAAATTGCTGTAGTGCCGCCTACCAAGTAACTCAAGAGTTCGAGTACTAAAGAAATGATTCTATAAGGCATAAGTAGAAATAAGAAACTATTTAGGAACCAAAATATAAAATGAAGACAAAATATAATTCAAACCTTCCGCATGTTTCATGTTTCAAACAGACGTGACCAGGGAAGTGTAAACTATCGTTTTCCTGAACAAAATCTCTGCTAAGTACCCGTATTTCCAGCCTGTATCCATATGTTTTGCTTCCTAGAGATCTGTAAATGTTAGCTGTAGGTTCCTAGACTTTGCATACAACGCGTAATGTGGGTTCACATACATGTAGCTTGACGGGACAAGCCATTTTGGTCTGATTCAGCGTCACACATGTGATCTTATTAAACCACGTGTTTCTTACCAACATCCGGGACCTTAGATACTCAGCACACTTACTCTTCACTACATACATTGATTGGGGAGCGATTTTGGGCAAAACCAATGCAGACACATGAAACTAGTCTAAAAAATATCTACTAATAAGAATTAAACGACAGGTAAATATATTTTTTTGGAAACCCTCTGCAACTCTTCTAGTTAGTTTTTAAAGCAAGTCGATATAACCATAACATACATTTAAGTGAAAATTACAACAGTTACAAATACGTTAACATAAAATTTTGTACTAAAAGTAGTTAAAAGTTAAATGTCCGCATTAATCTTATGCAGCCATTTGTAACTAACTGCACACTATATAACTATCGAGGATTCCAAGAAGGCGCATCGATGTTCCAAACTAGACCTATTATTCCATATATACAAATGATGCCATGACTTTTGTTATATTTAAAGGTTAAACTGGAAGGGCTACAATGAACTAAAGCCAAAGCGTATACAAGTCATGCGGAATAGCTTTACCCGTAAGGAAATAAACGCACCTTGGTTATTTGTATAGATAGCAGAAACGCTTTTTTAAAGTGCACTAGTTTATGCATAAACCATGTCCGATTTACGAATCTGTCTAAAACAAAAAAACATTAAATTTCCGAGTAGATCAGTAGAACATTCGTAGAAATCATAGAAAGCATTCGCTGACATGTATGGCTGAATAAACATAACGAAAATCCAATCAACAGCAAATATAGTGAAGTCAGTGTTAATAATCCTCAGACGTAAAATGGTATTTTTTTTTTCTTCTTTCAGTTTGGTGTAAATAGTGCCTTGCTAAAGCTTGTTTGATTTGATTTGACGATTTATAAAATAGGCATCGCATTTACTTCAGGTTTTTTCCATGGAGCCGTGAAAAGTCCAATGATGCATATTACTAAGAGAAACGCTATAAAGGTCTCTTCCTTCGTTTCGCACTGACCAAGACGGCTTCCGTGAGAAAACAACAATAAGTATCGTTCCTTAGTAACAAAAAAAACTAGGTTATCGCAGAAGGCTAATAACAGAAGTCACTGTATGGACTAGTAATTTAATGGACAAAAATAACATCCAGGAATTCAAGATAAGAAAAAAATTACTACAATTCCATGGTCTTAGCTGACAGGGAGTGAAACCATCTCTGACATTATTCAAGAAACACAAAAATTTCTAATTAGCTGCTATAATTCACACATATCCGATCCTAGCTTAACACCATTTTCATTTTGGATAAAACATACATCATCCAAAGTTTTTGCTAAAAAACCCATGTCATAATAACCATTCATTCTGGGAAATGATTTGACGAAATTAGTTGTGGCAGCCTTATTCGATGCACTACTCTCATTTGGGATTTGTTGAAAGTATCATGTTATAATGATAATTCATTCAGGTAAAGTAGTGAAAATGAAAACAAGATATATAAGACTCAGTGTGGCAGGCATGTTAGATTTGTGACTGTCACCATTTTCATCTATGACCAACTAGGCTAAGTCTTTTGGTGAAAATCACAAGTTGATATAAACATGCATTTGGAGAGATTTTTAAGATGAGTCTTTCCATTCAAGATGAGCAGTTGCAACTAGATTTTAATGATGACTGCTGTTGTGCCCATATTGTTCGTCAGACTGGTACCATTTTCGTGTTAGACCCATTGGACAGTATAATAAGACTTGGTGAAAGACCCGTGTCAATGCATCCATTTCAAAAAGTGGAGATGTGATAACACCATATTTATGAGTATTGTTATGATAGGGTTAGGGTTAACCCTAACACTAACACTTACCCTACATTCTCGATAAGTAGCAATTGCAAGTTTTTAAAGAAAGCTGCCGTGGCGTCCATAAGGTCAAATCGGCCCCATTTTAATTTGGTACTTAAGAAACATCACAAGTATAAGGTTCATAGAAATCCTTATGGACTGTGGCCGGGAGAGCAAAAATGACTAGGATGAGCCATTAATACTCAGAATTAAACCTTGCTTAAAATGTTTAAATTATGAAAACATGCGTGTCCTTGTGTTAAGATTATTCCTAACACTCTTTCGATGCAACAAGGCACCTGATTGGATCAACTTGTTTCCAATAAAATAGATGTAACAAGGCACCTGATTGGATCAACTTGTTTCCAATAAAATAGATGATCACTATACGCCAATTCAGCTAGCAAATATAACAAGGTTTGATATGGAATGACGTGTACCGACAACACAGGGCTACCGAATATGAGAGAAAACTTGATGTGTCCAAACTCGCAAAGGTTTACCTTGGTTAAAGATCTAGACACCGCCATTCCCCCTGCCGCTACAAAGATATATACTGGTCCCTACTTGTCCTCTTACATGCTGTTATTGGTATCTAATGGGTGGGTCGATAAAGAAGGTCTTCGACTGTTTCATTCACGTTTTATTTTCAGTGTGTTTGATTTTGCCATATTCTAATGAGTTGCAGGGTACTATACAGTCAGGACTATGCTGATGTGGTTTTGTACACACACACACACACACACACACACACACACACACACACACACACACACACATATATATATATATATATATATATATATATATATATATATATATATATATATATATATATATATATATATATATATATATATATATATATATATATGAATTGAACGCTGTCAATATACTTCCTGCAGCTGAGCGTATGCTGCCTCATCAAATGTAGAATTAGTATAAATGAACACTTCCTATGATCATTTATACTAATTACAAGAGATAAAACCAGATATATATATATATATATATATATATATATATATATATATATATATATATATATATATATATATATATATATATATATATAAAGCCCAATGCATGAATTATTCAAACCTGTTTATATAAAAGGGGTGTCGATATCAAATGTGCATCAATGGGTGGGGTCAGAAGCCTGTAAATTCATATGTAGCAGGGGCGGATAGGATGTGTATTAAAATTTAAAAGGGGTTGCTCCTTTTCAACATATGGATATATGACTTCATTGTTTACATTAAAATATCTGCTTTTTTAGTGAAAAGATAGGAAAGCGACTTCGATCACCCAATCAGTTCCTCACATACCCCTTTAAATCCACCCAATTCCGGCAGATCCCTCTAAATTCTATCTTGTGTTGGTACTTTTCTTTCTTTGGAATAAAGAAATAAGGCAAGAATAGAACATGAATAGCAGAGATGATCAAAGTATTCAAACAAATATTTTAATCGCTATTGTGAAAGGTGTGTTATGTATAATTTAAGGACGGGAAGAGGGCTTCGTTCAGTCGCACATCAATCAACAAAAAAACATATAAATCGCCACCCCCCTCTATCTAACCCTACTCAACCCTGTTATGTATAGCATAATTTTTTGCTGAATATGGAACATGGAAATACGGTGTGAATAGAAGGAAATCTAAGGTATCTTTTTATGAACTATCCTTCTTATATGATTATGTAATAGTAAATTTCAACAACTTTAGTTGGTTCCCTCCTTATTTTCTCTCTTGTCTTTCTCAAAATCATATACAGCCTGGTTAGAAACGCATACACTGGATCAACCAACTGAAAGGCATTTAGTGGAAGGTTGAGAAATGCGAAAGTGTCGTGTTTGTCTGTATGACAATGTGTTAAATTCTAATAAATAAATAAGTAAATAAATAAATAAATTAATTTTTATGAATGCATTGCAACTATAATGAATGCGCACCTAATCTAGGATACAATTCCAAAATCATTTGCAATTTGCATAATGAAGCAATCGTCTATAATTAAGGTTTATTATCTGCAAGTCATAAGGTCTCAGTTCTGACCAATCAAACGTTTTAACTGATATATTTTAAAAATTCTTTGCCATTTAATTTTAGATTGGAACTTAGATTTATAGGATTCAGATGTAGAACAAAATACCTGTAACGTTGGACACGAAACCTTTTCAAACTATATGGGTCTCAATAACTGAATACATATGAAATTTATTACCAACTGTATAACGAATATGAATAGTGAATTAAGATCTATTGCAATATGCTGACACTCATATAAAACATTCATACATAACCAGCAGAAACAGTCTTTCTGACAGTGGCTGTATTTGTAAATTGCTTGTAAAATTTTGTTCCTGACTTTTATTGAAGCTGTTGTAGACATGCTGACATGTGTTGGACCACTTTGAAGAGTGTTCTCTCTGCAGTAAATGTATGACTTCTAAAGCTTTAAATTGTCCGCTAAGAGTATATTGTTGGATTCGGACACTGGCCTTATGACAATCACACCTAAATCCAGGCCAATATCAGGAAATTTTAAATCTTGTCATCTTTTATGAAAATTATTTTCCCTGCCATACTTTTCAGAACAAATGAAAAAGTCTGCATACCATTCAGAACAATTGAAATTATCTGCATACTTTTCAGAACAAATGAAACAGAATCGCAATTTGGTAAATACACTTGTTAAAAAACATGACCCGCAATATCATCCATTAATAGCCCAGACACTCGCAATGTCATCTATCAATAGACGGGGGACTAGCAATATCATCCATCAATGTACGGGGCACTCCATGATAACATTCAATGTTTAAAAACAATAACATGTATGCTGCACTCTTTTTGAAATCAAATAGTGCCGTAAGGCTTAATGCTAACACAGCTAAAATTAAGTTCTACTTGAATACACCTATGTAAACAGACTGCACGTTCTATTTTGAATACACTTATGTAAACAGACTGCAAGTTCTATTCTGAATACACCTATGTAAACAGACTGCACGTTCTACTTGAATACACCTATGTAAACCGACTGAACGTTCTACTTGAATACAGTCATGTAAAAAGACTGCACGTTCTACTTGAATATACCTATGCAAACAGACTGCACGTTCTATTTTGAATACACCTATGTAAACAGACTGCACTTTATACTTGAATACACCTATGTAAACAGACTGTACGTTCTACTTGAATACACCTATGCAAACAGACTGCACGTTCTATTTTGAATACACATATGTAAACAGACTGCACGTTCTACTTGAATACACCTATGTAAACATACTGCACGTTCTACTTGAATACACCTATGTAAACAAACTGCATGTTCTACTTGAATACACCTATGTTAACAGTTTGCACGTCCTACTTGAATACGCTTATGTATACAGACTGCACGTTCTACTTGAATATACCTATGTAAACATACTGCATATTCTACTTGAATACACCTACGTAAACAAACTGCATGTTCTACTGGAATACACCTATGTTAACAGACTGCACGTTCTACTTGAATACACCTATGTATACAGACTGCACGTTCTAATTGAATACACCTATGCAAACATACTGCATATTCTACTTGAATATACCTATGTAAACAAACTGCACGTTCTACTGGAATACACTTATGTTAACAGACTGCACGTTCTACTTGAATACACTTATGTATACAGACTGCACGTTCTACTTGAATACACCTATGTTAACATACTGCATATTCTACTTGAATACGCCTATGTAAACAAACTGCACGTTCTACTTGATTACACCTATGTAAACAGACTGCACGTTCTACTTGAATATACCTATGCAAACAGACTGCACGTTCTTCTTGAATTCATTTATGTAAACAGACTGCACGTTTTACTTGAATAACCTCAAGTCAATGGACAGCACGTTCTTCTTGAATACACCTATGTAAACAGACTGCTCGTTCGACCTGAGTACACTCGAGTCAACGAACTGCTCTGTTTGATAGTAAAACATACACCTTATGAGAAAACAATGGTCCTTTTGAGGTAGAAAGTATTCAGACGGGTACACTGAAAGCAAAATATAGACCTATAACCTAACAGCAACTAAAGAAAGCTCGAAAAAATATGGCTACATAATATAGTGGAAAACTATATATTTATTGTGTGGAAGTTTTCTTGTGTGTTTCATATAGGAGTTAGAATGCGTGACTAAGACGATATCTAAGCTGAAAAAAGTCCGACTTAAATCTATCTGAAACGAAAGGCTTTAGTAAATGTTTCTCTAAATCTCCAAGATTAGTACAATTCCAAGCTCATTTCATTTGAATTCGTGCCAGTCGAAGAATACACGATGCTGTAAAGCCGCAAGACTCGCGATGAACACGGTTCCCATGGCAATCATAGTTTAGTGATATACATTCCACTGGTGAAATCTGAGCCGATTTTTAAAAGTCCGTGTGATGAATGATTGAATACCTTCAAAGCATTTGTTGTATTCAGTTTGAAATATGCATAAAAGAAAAGACATCATTGTTTATTTTTCGTCAGGGAAGTCAAATTAAATGCTGTGCATGCAACTTGTTTTTTATGTCACGGATACCGTATTGACTGGCTTAAATGTCTTATTTTCAAAGGTATCATACTGTCTGTCTTAAATGTTTAATATCTCACTGATAAACACATTTCTTGGCACAAATGTTTTTGTTTTATGTAACGAATCCATATTGTCTGGCTTAAATGTTTTATATGTCACAAATAAACATATTGCTTGGAATAAATGTTCATTTTTTCCATATTGTCAGGCTTAAATGTTTTACATGTTACAGATACTTCTGGCTTAAATGAAAATAATTCTGCTAAAAAAATTTATGCGCGTCAAAAAATTAGAGAAACTACGCGGTAATGAGAGAGAGAGAGAGAGAGAGAGAGAGAGAGAGAGAGAGAGAGAGAGAGAGAGAGAGAGAGAGAGAGAGAGAGAGAGAGAGAGAGAGAGAGAGAGAGAGAAGGGTACTTTGGCATATCGGTATATAGGCAGATTGCTTTTGGAGTGATTACTGTTGAAAGTCAATATATCTGATTTATTTTAGCAAATTCGCAACTAACTTCACTGAAACTTCAGTTTAAGAAATTCGGAACGAATGTTCCTCGATTTGTGAAATATTTGTGGCATGCATGGGTTGTTCATGACCTAATCATAAATATTTAAAACAACTGCGAAATTTAGCATATACAAAACAGGTGAAGCTTTTCCAAATGAACATCTCATGGAGGTTTTAATTCTTAACAGCATGCTAACACGTATATGCATCTGCAAAATAATTTTAAACTATTATGTTGGTTTTTTTTAGATGCTTACGATTAAAATAAATCATATAGTTCATGACCAAACACATAACATAAGCTATGAAATATTATCAATTACTTGATCTTATTTTAGTTGAATAAAGGTATATTTTCCTGCTCCAATATTTCTAAAGCAGTCACAAGATTTATCTTACTGAATGCTTTTCTGTAACAAACTGTATGACGACGCATTAAAGTTGTTGTTGTTGTTGTTGTTGTTGTTGGGCTTAGTTCCATTTTTCAGCACACGATAGGCTATACATGGTGGCCAGTATTAATGGTGGAGGAAGAAAACGGGAAATCGCCGGAAAGAACCACTGACCCACGAGAAGCTACTGGCAAGCTTTCTCACATATCCACATTTGTCGGATCCTAGACTACAATCCACGCAGAAAGAGGAGAGATGGCAGTGATCCGTAACGGACAACGATTTAGACCACTAGCCACTCGGGGCCGCCAAGACGCATTAAAGAGCATTTGTTGACAGCCTTATTCAAATTGTGGTAGGCCCTATGTAGCCGTTTAAAGTAAGGATTTTTAAACAAAAATGTCGATAATCGATAGACATACCATGTCATCCTTCAAGATACCCTGGACAATAGTTTTGCAAAACGAGATACTAAATCGCTCGCCCTTTTTTCCGGTGGAAACATGCCAGAGTGGACAAGTTTCAAGTGACCAGCGACATGAATCATTCACTAACGGACATGTAACACAATAGTCTCGTCCTTTACGTCCAGAAAACATTCGATTTGATCAAATAAAAGTCTTAGTAAATTTTCCTGTTTGCTTAAAGTCGTCTTCCATGAAGGACTGAGAAAAAGGTCGGTATATAGTAGTGGGAAAAACGATAAAACTAGTTCTCTTCCGCTAAATATCCCATTCAAAATTCTTCATTCTCTTGACGCACAGAAGAACATATATATATATATATATATATATATATATATATATATATATATATATATATATATATATATATATATATATATATATATACCCGAAAACAACAGTAGTATTATTGTTTTTTTTAAAGACTTCGTTGATTCGTACGCTTTTCTTACAATCAATACATGGTTGCAATATTATCAAACATTTATTTTCTTTTCTGAGATGCAATAAGATTTGATTAATAAAATATTATCTGCATCAAACGGATGTTTTAATACCAACTAAAGTTTGTGGATGTCATACATTCAAAAGATACCTTCATTTTCTCAAATCCAAACATTGTATGTGTGCATGTATGTGCACTTCTGTCTAAGTATGTTATTGTGTGCTTTTTGGGTGGATGGATGCATGCAGACATGTATGTATGTATGTATGTATGTATGTATGTATGTATGTATGTATGTATGTATGTATGTATGTATGTATGTATGTATGTATGTATGTATGTATGTATGTATGTATGTATGTATGTATGTATGTATGTATGTATGTATGTATGTATGTATGTATGTATGCATGTTTGTATGTATGAATGTGTTTATATGTATGTATGTATGTATGTATGTATGTATGTATGTATGTATGTATGTATGTATGTATGTATGTATGTATGTATGTATGTATGTATGACAAACTATATGGTTTGGGTGGGGTGCCCCCAATATTATTTAAAACTATTATAGAAGTCCCACCCAGGCTCTGTTTGGTTGGAAGTTAAATTTTGTGAAAGATAGATGCAAAGCTCTGAGCCCCAGACAGCAATTCCGACACTTAGATGGTTAAACATACGAACAAGGTTGAAATTCAATGAATAAGAATTTAACAACAATTCAATAATCAAATGACTCAAATTTCCTCTTCTTCCTCTTGACCCTTTAATAAGCCTATTGCATCACGTGATTAACAGTGTGAGATTGATTTCCACTTGTCCTTGTATTTCTACTCATCTCTCTTATTTCTTCCAATTCCTTTCCTTCCTCCCCGACCTTTCTCCAAATTTCTCCTCCACCACCTTCTCTCCCACGCATACAATTCTGTCGATTTTGACTGTCTCAGCTACAGTCGCAATTCCGTCTCCAACTGCATCTGACTCAAGACTTGGGACCCAATGTTACAGGAAGTTCTCTGATCCTAAAAAGCTTCCTGTTCGAAGCTTTGTCTTTCCTTCGAATCTACCTCCAAGTTCCCGAAGTAAACCCTATTGATGTACAATCCTTCCAGGCGAATACTATATTACTCCTACTATTTCTGAATGTATCGTTCGGGTCTTAATTGTAATCACGCCCTCTGATTGGAGATCGCTGTGGACCGATCAAAACAAACTTAGTGGCCAATATCCATCTTGCTGTCAGTCAAAGTAGGAACGGATAAGAAAATGCCCCGTTCACCTCGTAGACTTTCCTTTTGTTTCTTAAATTAACCGTTAACACACAGGTGTGATAACTACAAGAATTTGTCAAGTGACGTGACCGGTCGCCTTTGCCTATAAAAATTTCTGGTCTCTGGTTTGCCCCGGTAACCTTACGTAAATATTCAACACTAACCCCGCGGCAATCTTTATAGATCAAACACAAGGCCGCGGTAATATTTCCAAAACAGGTAGATTATAGCTTATACATGACTTTAGCTGGGTGCTTACCAAACGCGACAGAATATACGTTTCTGTGTTTGTAATTGTTTTTCTTAACGTGGTCAGCTTTGCAAAGATATTCCATAAATCCCGAAAGAGCAAAAGCAAAGCCAGTTTCTCCGATTTGACTGACTGTTCATTGTCATCTCTCTCTCTCTCTCTCTCTCTCTCTCTCTCTCTCTCTCTCTCTCTCTCTCTCTCTCTCTCTCTCTCTCTCTCACACACACACACACACACACACACACACACACACAGCAGGTAGAGCGTCAGATTATTAATATAAGATTCGAGGGTTAAAGACCGTCCTGACGGTCTCGGTGTGTGCATGTATAGTCACTTCGCTCTCAATTAATTGGCAGGATGTAGCCCATAATATGTTTAACGAACCGTTAAAATTACTCTCTCTCTCTCTCTCTCTCTCTCTCTCTCTCTCTCTCTCTCTCTCTCTCTCTCTCTCTCTCTCTCTCTCTCTCTCTCTCTCATTACATTGGCCTAGGACTCTGTCCTCTAAAATATGTGCAAACAACGCACAATATTTATACAGCACCAAGGTGATATATATCCATCAGTCATGGTGTCGCATGCAAGGTGTTTTTTTAATTTCTCGCTATTCATCCAAATGATAAACCTTCAAGGGCGGTTAGGACAATTTCTGCCAATATCGGTTAGAACCGGAGGCTTTGGTATGGCTAATTCATAATCCAGGGGAGGTGAGGGACATGACAATTGTACAATTAGATCTTCTTTAAGGCTAAGACCTCGATCAATGACAAGAAATTCGCTTAACTGAGGTTTTTATGGATTGATTAACAGAGATGCTGCCCACACAAACTGTCTAACAAGCACATATCCAAAGTATTTCGATGGCGTTAGCCTTAAAAGAAAACACTTGCTAAATGGGATTTGTCAAAAAAAAAAAAAAACAGGCTGAAGATATTACATCACTAAATGTAAAAGGCAGTGTCGCTCTTCTCAATGACTGAAATACAAAACAAAATTTTACACAAAAGAGACAATTTTTTCACTAATAAATGATTTTCATGAGACAAAATTCCCATTTACAGTTGCAAATGTTATTTATACATATGGAAATCATTACACGATATTCACTGTTTTCTGAAAACGTGTTTTAAATGTAATTATTTAATAAATGTCTTTCTGTATGAATTCTGAAATGGCGCAAAATAGTGGCAGTACTTGAAACAGTCATAAAAACACACAGATTGCTTGTTGGAAAACTAGAAAATACTGATTATCCAATCAGACATTTTATGTCATCATATTTGAATCAAACGAGAACGAAACCATGGTTTATACCTTGTCGAAAGAAAATGTAAATGAGAGAGATAAACCCTGAAAATGTGAGAGAATACTGAAGTCCTACAATTGCCACTACTTCTAAAATCAAGTGTGCAATCCTACATTCGTCAAGCCATAAACAACAGCACATGACAAACTATTTAGTAAAGTGACTCAGCCAGAGAAAACGAATCCAGCATGGGATGGTTCAGAAGGATTTGATCCCAAAGTCCACGGATTGGTAGACTGGTAGACTAATTAGAGAGGAAACCCATAACAGATTAAACAAATCTTGGAAGCGAACAGAATGTATCAAGATAAGCACTCCGAATTTGGTCTAACCAGGCACAACAATTAAATAAGACTCGTCTATAAACTTTAAGTACTGCTTAGATTTTATGTTAAAACAATATCAATATTAGATAAAGAATTTTTTGTGACTGCCTCTTAAACACGTACACTAAACATACACGTACATCCAGAATCGATCTAATTTTGTTAATAATTCCCTTTATATGAGTTTGCTATGTGTATCACAATTTTCATCGAATGAAATGTTTGTTATTACTTTTGCTGCGGTTATTCTTCTTGTTAAACAAAGAGACATCGTGTTAAGAGTGGCAAAGTTGGCCTATGAGACACGTCACTTAAGACTTTGTTATAATTTAAATAGACCTGAAATCTGTTAAATTGCAATCTTCGTCTAAAGTGCAACCTAATATAATACTTCATGTACAGAACATAGTGTATGGGACTAATATGCAAGCTGGCTTATTTGGCTTATCTTTAAATGTTTCAATCTTCACGTGTTTCATGCTGTATTGTTTTCGATTACATAGATGGGAATCTATATAGTTTCAGTCCGAACAAAAGTTATGAATTTTTTTTGTTTTTTTTTTCTATAAGAATGTTTCCACGAGCATAATACGACAATAAAGAATTGGGGCAAAATCCTGAAGACTGCAATAAAAGTGGAAATGCGATCCTTACGAAAAATAGCACATACTGTGAATTCAATGTCTTTTTTGTGGGTACCCATTTTTGTGGATTCCGTGGCTGATACAATCCAAGAATTAATCAAAACGTTAAATGAACACTGCTCCGTCCACAAGGAAATAAAAGGACCATTTACTATATTCTCATACATAAACCTCAATTAGGAGTATTTTCTTGCAAAACCAATTAATGTACACGAAAGTACACGATTTCTGTAAGCGCTTACAACAGCACACAAAATTATTTTTGAAGGAAACTGATCATTTATACAAAGTCAAACCAACACAAAATCAAGCAAAACCTCGTTGGGGAAAATGGAAATTAACGCTAAGTTTATCCTAAACCGTATGTAACTGAGCCATGTATTTAAGTGTGCGATTAATTTCTGCTTTTTATTTTCTTCTGCTTCTTTATCTTTTAGTAGCACTGGTAGTAATATCAGTAGTAGTAGTAGTAGTAGTAGTAGTAGTAGTAGTAGTAGTAGTAGTAGTAGTACTATCAGTAGTAGTAATAGTAGTACTATCAGTAGTTGTAGTAGTAATAGTAGTACTATCAGTAGTAGTAGTAGTAATAGTAGTACTATCAGTAGAAGTAATAATAGTAGTAGTATCAGTAGTAGTAGTAGTAATAGTAGTAGTTGTAGTAGTAGCAGTATTATTAGTACTATCAGTAGTAGCAGTATGAGTAGTAGTAGTAGTAGCAGCAGCAGTAGTATAATAAGTAATAATAGTATCAGTAGTAGTATTATCAGTAGTAATAGTAGTACTAACAGTTGTAGTAGCCTCACACATTAGTACCGACTATTTTCCTTTCCTGACAACACAAAAGTTTATGTAGTTTAAGACAGTTGTTCAGATATGTCTTGTTGCTGTTTTCACTTATTTAACTCTTTTTTTGTAATTTTCTGCCGTCAAAAATAACACAGACTGGCGTACATATCAACAGGATGAAGAAACAATCGCCTACCTTATAGAGACTGGTATAGACATGCAAGTTTACATACGGTGCCAAGATCACAGGGGTCGATGCTATGTCAATCCTTAAGTTCAAATTGTGATATTGTTGAGCGATATAAATTTCCCTGGGTAACTTCTGGCCGAATTACTCGTAGATAACGTATCATAGTATCACAGCCAGATAAGTACAAACACTTTGTGACTTCCTAGGCCGGTTCATCTGTGATACCATCTCAGAAAACCAAAATGTGCAAGTTTTCAATGTCGATTTAGGCAGTGGTTAGTGACGAATGATTATGGAATAATAATAATGTACCTGTAAGTGTACACAAACATGCAGATATCAAACAAAATGCTTATAATGAGCAGCATGAAAGCTAAGTGAAAACGATATATAGGGCTTATCATATTTGAACTGGAGTTGGATTTCTTAAAGCCGAGAGAGTTAATTATTCACAGAAAAATACCGTCACAAACTGCATCTGACTCGAGACTGCAGAGACCTCGACAATTCAGTGCCACGGAAAACGGTTGATGTTTCATTTCACTTGCAGGTCCCGGAATATAAAAACTCGGCCATTTCAACATGAACCAGTCCAGTCGTATGTCTACATTAACGATGCCGTAACGAAACGGGAATTAAAGGTCATTCAAGATAATAAATAACGTTTAATTTTGTCTTTGCATGATGATCCTCTCTCTCTCTCTCTCTCTCTCTCTCTCTCTCTCTCTCTCTCTCTCTCTCTCTCTCTCTCTCTCCACACACACACACACACACACACACACACACACACACACACACACACACACACCTATACAAGTTCTTTATACAAGTTACAAGATTCATACCGCTTGATGATCTAAATCAGTCAATGTTTTAGTCCACGATACAACTTACGAAGTGTCGTCAGAAATAACCTTGGACAAGCTAAGCTACCTGTGAATATATGTGACAAACTTTTTGGAGTCTTTACAATCAACTCCCCTTGTGTGACTGAAAACTTGTATATTAATGGCCTGACCCAGATCGGGACAAATGATTTGAAATGCAAATCTAGTAACGATAGTCTTAGAGATGCTTAATTGAAATGAAGGAAACATCATCATGCTTAGCGCTCTGTAAAACCTTCCGTACTAAAATAGTGTACCCTTAACTATCGTCTCCCCTCTAAGAGCCCTTCTCAACAATCACCCAGCGGTCTAAGGAAGTTGACAACTTTATAAGAGCAGAAAGGAAATGCTTTGTGGGACAAATCATTACTTTTGAATGAGAGACAAGAGGTTCATCCGCATTCTGAAATCATTGGCGGGAGAGGTTACTTGCTGTCACGTGATTTTACTATGAGGGACTCGATATAATTTGTGGACATTATTTTGTATGTAATACACGTTCCTTTCAAGAGCATGAATACATAAATATAATTAAGTCCTGAAAATGATAAACTCCTCCCAATTAAATTAAGTAATTAGTCCTCTAATGTAAAAAGAGTTCAACTGATGTAAAACTTTTAGAAAAAAAGATTCAAGCAAAAAATAATGAACAAATATAAGTCCTATAAAGGTCAAAACATCTTGCATAAACTATATTTTTAAGACCGTTTTTCTCTGGTGCTAGTCACAGAAAATAGATTGTTGATAGAACTGACATCGACACACATGTATTTCAGAGTACAAGTAGATACAAGTAACTGACCTTACGACGCATAGATTGCAAGTACATACAAGCAACGAGAACGTAATCAATACCGTTAACAAGGATGAGCTTAAACGTCTCTGGGTAGTGGCAAGGTACACAATCTGGTCGAGGTTTGACCTTCAAAAGGTAAGCATAGATCATGTATTTGTCCCATAAACAAGTGACCCTATACCAACTAACCTCTCCAGTTCATTTTGTACCACCGATGATGTGTATGATACCCATACAATTGTTTGTGAGGGTATTAGTCCTCCTACAAGCAGGTAAAATATGTAAATTAATACAATACTTTGGAAATGGATGACTTGCTTTGAGTGATGTACTCTTTCGATACACGTAATACCAAATGGATTAGGCAGCCAACAAAATAAGATACCATTCCCCCAGATTTTATGAGCAAGTCGTATTTCTCTGTGTGTGATTTGGATTTGTAACGTAGCTTTAACAATATTTGGGTCATATCGCTAAGATATCTGCAGTGTGGCAGTTTATAGTGATATCTAGCACTGTTGCATAATGCCGCAGACATATATCATGATGTCCCATCCAGTCACATTATCCTGACACCAAACACTAACCATTTATGCTGAGCACCTAGTGAAACAACTGATAGTACCATATTTTTTAATAAAAAGATGTGATATAACTCGGCCATGCTTCAAACCCGCGACTTCCAGCATCTGTGTTGGACGCTCTTACCGCCAGGCCACATGAGCGATATTGTAGTATGACACAATACCTTAAAGGAGTGACATCTGAGGTTATTCGAGCATTGTATCGCAAAACTTGTGTCAAAAATAATGGACTTCTTTCTGAGCGATCTCTGTGTATTTAGACTATATGATGAACATGGCTGTAATTTCGGCAGAAACAAAATTGAAGTTTGCATCCGGAAACCGGCGCGAGATGATGTTCTTGTGTTGTTGCAAACGACAGCTGAAAATCTGAAGGATTAAAATGGAGGAACATGAGAAAACTATCGCTGACAAAAATTTCCTTGGCTAAGTTTTATTTCTGATATCATCTTTCTTTTCAAAGGTGAAACTTGAATTGTATTCATCGAACTTCAAAACAAAATCTAGCATATGAACATATTCTCTCTCTCTCTCTCTCTCTCTCTCTCTCTCTCTCTCTCTCTCTCTCTCTCTCTCTCTCTCTCTCTCTCTCTCTCTCTCTCTCGTAACGCATTGTAAACTCAATTACTAAATCTGCTCTTTACCAGAGACTTTGACCTTTGAACTCTGAGGCAGGAAATGTCGCACTACATCCCCAGTGACTTTATTATCTCGTCTGAACTTTATGATTCCCAACATAACTTTTAATAAGTTAGGAATTTATCGTCAGAAATGTAATATATCTTTAGATGCATGGAAAATATTACATAATTCTAGATTTGTTTATGCTTCGTGCAACCGCAAGAGTGGGTAATTGTTTTTATGTAATATCCTGGTTTGTTTAAGCTAGAATGTACAATGACGACAATGATACATTGTGTTTAAAAAAACACATACAACGATTTTTTAATTTTTTATTATTGTCCTGGACCTCTCTTATTGCTTAGTGAAAAAAAAAATCGACAAAACTAGTTTTGTCTGTTTTTCCAGTAGACATTTCCTTTTACTTCTTGCTGAATCATCACGCATAGTGAAGTAAATGCAAGGGGATGGCGTTTGGACTGGTTCACTGTATTTTTGCAGTGCAGATTCAATATAACATGTATGCAGAAGGCCCAGACAACTGCGTTAGCTTACTTGGTAGAGCCCCTGCTTCGTAATCCAAGTGCCGCGAGTTTGATGCACGCTCAGGCCAACATTATCCCAGCATGACAAAAGAGAGAGAGAGAGAGAGAGAGAGAGAGAGAGAGAGAGAGAGAGAGAGAGAGAGAGAGAGTTCTCAATTCCTCTGCCTGAGATACCAACTAATGCTATACATGCTGTTAAAACAAAACCCCAAAACCTAGCTTATTTATCAAGGAATAATTTAATAATTTCAATAATAGAAGCATGTACATTAAGTGTGAAAAATGACTTCAGTCTAAGATTTTACAAGCATTAAGAAAAAAACCAAAACAAAACAATACAAATATCAACCATCTTTCCTCACTGTGTGTGACACAAAGCATTTAGATAATGTGGGCCGTGAAGAGCAGCATATATAGTTAAGCTTCGTTGAGGAAAGGATATATATATGCTCAGAATTTTGCTGCAATATCATATATTAAACACACAAAAGTAATATTGTAATATTCGGAACAGATTTTAAACAAAACTCGCACTAGTTTCATTTACAATTTGGAACAAACGTGGAATGATTTAAAAAAAGAAGAAAAAAATAATCCAGTTTTTAAACATGTTATGCACACAACGTATTGAGAACATAAATCATGAGCCTTTAACATAATTCGATGGAGAATAGAGGACTCCTTCAGCACGCGTTTTTCACCAAGTATTTGATCGGAGCAACGAAAATACGTAATGTAATATAATTTTATCATCTCTCATATTTATTATCTTTTGCTTGCTCCGCCATGTTCATTTGTGTTTCAGTTCCAAGCGATAAATATATCGTTAAATAAACGTCTGTTTTGTGCATAAAATGAGAGAACTCTATATAATCGATTTTTATGAATTCCAGCTAAATACATGTGAAGTGCGGTCTGGTCCATAACGATGGTGAGAAATTAAATTGCTATATCACCGTAATCTCGTGTGGAGGGGGAAAAGCTGATACACTCGCAGTATAGTACATTTACTATCTTAAAATCAATTCAATAAACAAAAGAAGAGAAAAAGAATAAATCGCTGTACGAAAAATAAGTACATTATCTTCCATAGGGCGTATACACATGCATCAAACCAGATGTCATAATCTTGGATTCGGCCAATTTTTCGTCAGTCACTTTATTAAAGATCTGAGATAGAATATATACTTAAAATTGTCAAACACTTACCTGATGCAGATGCACAACAAATTTTTCTTGATTTCTGGAGAAAAACTGAACCATGGTTTGACGTCTGCTTGACTTCTTCTTCGTCCGTGATCTAAACCTGCGTCACGGGGCTGCGGAGTTGCGCGAGCCGCCTTAACATCCTTCTGCTCTCCATATATGGTAAATTATGCCTTATTTGCCTGCAAAATGGGTCGTCATCGAATGAATCTAGCAACATAAAAATTTCTTCGTGTCGAAATGGAAGCAAGGCGGATAAAACCGTGCAAATGGGGAATGTGCATGATAAGACACCGGCTGCATGACAATGTCACCAAAATTTCATCTTGTGATAAAATCGCATCAATTAGGCGAAGCAGGACAATAAGGGCATTCATTGACTACCGTATCGACGAGGGCGATGTTCTGGGGGTCACTACAGGGAAAAATTGTGACGAAACTGAAAGATAACGCAAAATATATTTGTTTATAATAACGGCGATATGAAACTATTTAATGTCCTGAACTACGGATTTGTACTACAAGAGAGTTTGAAATAGGGAATCATCAAAATGTTTCTCTCTCTCTCTCTCTCTCTCTCTCTCTCTCTCTCTCTCTCTCTCTCTCTCTCTCTCTCTCTCTCTCTCTCTCTCTCTCTCTCTCTCTCTCTCTCTCTCATGTAAGGTCTCTCTTTACGCCTCTATACAGTTTATTAATTTGGGTTGAAAATGTTAATTTTTTTTTTCGTCGAGTCTAATTTTATAAGAATTGTGTCTGAGATGACCAATATAGCCATATTGTTCATCTCCCAAAACCAGTCTCGCCCAAAGAGGCCCGAAACCAATCTATATTTTCTCCTCCATTCCGCTTTTCCTTTCCTAAGGGATTGTACATTTAATTTTGTCGGGAACGAGAGTGGGGGAAATTTAGTTTGGGCCAGTATTTATTGATTTTTTAAAATCTATATCGGAATATTTTTTTCATACTTGTATACACCCATCCTAAGGCAATTCTGAGTAAGAATAAAGACTTTCAATCTATTTGATGATCAGATATTATTTTGTCCAAAAATAGTTCACAGGTTAACCTCACTCACCCTGATAAATAATTGTTCTCTCACTAATTGTTTCAAGTCTAGTTCTGTAATGATGCATTCAGCTGTGTATGAGAGAGAGAGAGAGAGAGAGAGAGAGAGAGAGAGAGAGAGAGAGAGAGAGAGAGAGAGAGAGAGCGTTTGATAATATAAAAAGCTAGAATATATATATATATATATATATATATATATATATATATATATATATATATATATATATATATATATGTGTGTGTGTGTGCGTGTGTGTGTGTGTGTACCAATCCTCACATGCAATTTCTCAGTATACTCCTAAGAAATAACCACTTCAGTATTGTATATTTTAAAAATTTATTCTAATTTTATTTTTCGGCGGTAGGGGGAGGACCCTGAAAGAATATCTTGCTCTGATTTGTATAGCAAAATACATAAATCTACATATCAGTTTAGTGCGACCATCCACCACTCCCAAAAATGGAATTTTGTGATTCAAAAATACGATATCCAGGTGGGTAAGAAAACATCCTTCACACAACCCCTCCCACAATGTAACTTTGGGCGACACAAGTCTAAGATTAACTTCTATCTAGGAATCGTCTATATCTCCCAACTTAACAACATATTCGATGTTAACACATTTGCTTGAATGGACATTTTCTCAATACGGTCCTGCATGACGAAACAAGCCAATAAAAGGATAGTTGTTTAATAGAAACAACCGGTTTATTTTGCCTAGAACTCTACTTATTTCACTTATTATTTCTGATTTTATCGGTGGTCCCAAAGATAATATAATAACACAATACTGATAGCTGGACATAAAAACAAGGACACAAACACTAGGACCTCATAAACACAATTCTCCCTTTGTTGTTTGAGAAAACGGAAGTAAAATTAGAGTCAGGTCCTAGTGCAAACATGGCAGGAAAAGGGGTATAGAATTGTGTACGGAAAGCAGTTCGACGCACGAAAAAAAACAAACAAACAACCAACTGTGGAACAGTAACGACGATTTGCCATACATTTTGGTAGTGATTCCATACATTTTGGTAGTGATTCGGCTAAGTTGATATTGGGGGTACTTGAAGAACCTAGTAGTGTATGGTAAACCGATGTGACTGGTTCATTAAGGATATCAGTTGTTTGTTTTTTTTAAATCGCGATAATTTAATGATTTTGTCAGATGGATCAACTGACAGAATATTGTAAATTCTCATGTAAGATCAACTTTGAGTGCTTCGATAAAAATGATTGCATATCAAGTTGGACATGTCCTAGATGGGCATCATTCTCTAGACCCTCAATCATGCTATAGACCCTCAGTCATGCTCTAGACCCTCAATGTTTCTTTACACACTCAACGATGCTTTCAAATATTGCTTTAACCTTTCCCCATCGCTGCTTTATACTACTACCATCTCTTTAGACCCTCAAAGCTGTTTTAGACCCTCAACTTTTCTTTAGACCATCAATTCTGCTTTAAACACGCAACGCTTCTTTATACATCCATCATTAGACACCCAACTTTGCCTTAAAGACTTAAAGTTGCTTTAGACGCTTAACTTTGGTTTACATCCTCAATCTTGTTTTAGACCTAGGCGTTGCGTTAAACCTCAATATCGCTTTGGACCCTAAAATCTTGCTTTATGCTTTCAACGTTTCTTTATACTTTGAATATTGCCTTAGGGCAGTGGTCCCCAACCTTTTTATCGCCCCGGACCGGTCAATGTTTAATAATTTTACCGCGGCCCGCCTCGGGGGGAGGGGGAGGAAGTTGATTGCTTATATTTTATATTGTTTTGATTTAGTAATTATAATTTAATTGTATTTAAACATGTCTTCAAATCAAAATACAGTTACACCAAAAAAAATAATATAAAGTGATTTAACATTTTAACTCAATAGAATGCTAAATCAATGAGAACCCTGAACTTGTTTCTTTGCAACGAGACGGTTCCATCTGGGGTAATAGGAGACAATGTGTGTTGCTTGTGTCCAGTTTATTCCGTTGTTTTATTTTGGTTGCTGTGACTGCAGAAAACAAGTTTTACACAAATAGGATGTCATAAATGGCAATAGGGATTAAAGTGATGTGGTGGCAATCTCAGGATATTCCGCCATGACTTTAATCCAGAACACCGGCAGAGTTGTCTCGAATGTAGTTTTAAGGCCGCCGTCATTTGCAATCTTGAGCAGTTGATCTTCTTCTTGCACAGACATGCTAGATTCGCCTGGTTTGTTGACAAATGGGTCGCGGATCCTTTCCTTACCATTTCGTGAATCTTTTGTGGGTGTTTTCTTTTTGTCTTTTGTGGCGTGGGTCTTTTGAGACCCTCGAACTCTTTAAAAAGCAAAGACAGGCGATGGTGCAACAACTGAGAGAATGAATGCCCAGGCTCAGTCTCGCTTTAAAATCGCCGCTAATGTCTGAAAGATGTCCAAAATGCCTCTATTCACGCGCCGTCCCCACAACTCCAGTTTGGCTATAAATGCAGCTACTTTGTCTGCCAATTGGAAAACGGTTGTCATTTTCCTCTGAAGGGACAGATTGAGTTCATTAAGCAGGCTGAATATGTCAAATAAGTAAGCTAGTTTTGCGACCCATCCCTTGGCACTGAAATGTGCTCCCAGAGTTGGCTACTTTTCTGAGATAAATCTTTGCAATGGCTCTCGTAATTCAAATATCTTGTTAGCAATTTTCATCTGGATAACCATCTTATTTCTGTGTATAAGAGAAGGCATCTGTGCTCTGCGTCCATCTCCTCACAAAGCTGCTGAAACAGGTGCAAGTTAAGGACGTATGCTTTGATGTGGTTAATAACTTTAACGACATCAATCAATATGCTGTTAAATTCCGATGACATTTTTCGGCTTGCCAGCATTTCCCTGTGAATGATGCAATGCGTAGATTCATTCCCATGTGCAACTTCCTTAATCCTAGCAGATAAACCAGACTGTCTTCCAGTCATGATAGCAGCTCCGTCTGTGCATATGTTGACACAAAAGGACCATATTAGTTTTCCTGATATAAACATCCAGTGACATGAACAGTTTTGTTCCTGTGGTGTTGGTTGGCAAAGATAGAATACATAACAAATCCTCATGCACATCCTCCTGATATAGATATCACACATAAACAAGTAATATTGCCTTGTACATATCTGTAGAATCATTAACCTGGAGTGAGTACCACGGTGATGTATTAATCCTCTCCAACAATTGTGTCTCAATGTCTTCGGCTATTTCCTCAATGCGCCTAGTCGCAGTGATAGCTGACAAAGGCACATGTGCTATCTTTTCCACAGCAGCCTCTCCTGGAATTTCACGGCAAATGTCTTTAATGGAGGGCAAGATCAATTCGTAACCGATAGTGAATAACATTTTAGCTTTAGCAATACGGTTAGACACAAAATATGATGCTCTCAGTGCATTCTCCTTTATTGATATCAAATATTACTTCTGTCCTTCGTGTTCCCGTTTATTTTTCTTTCAAAATAAGTCAGAACTTGTCGTTTAATCCATGGTGTTTGGAGTTCATGTGGCAAAGCAGTTTTGAAGGTTTCATTGCTTCATGAGAGAGCTGGTCGCCGCAAACTATGCAGAGCGGGGATGGTGTGTGGGAATCACCTGTCACGATAAATCCATATTTCAAGTAGGACTCATGGTATATCTGTTACTTTTTGTATGTTTCTTTGATGTTGAAGGCTCTTCTTCTGTCTCTTCACTGGGCCTTTTCTTTTTCCCAAGAAAACTTTCTAACGACGTCTGTTTCGTACTCACTTTTGCTAATTTGTGGGTTAAATTTGAGCAAACACAATATACTTGTACACTAAGCACTTTTAAACAAGTACCGGTGAAAAGAGAGAAGAGTGATGCACACCTTATCTCCACCAAAGCCGCTCATCTCCTGACATGACCTAAAACTGCCGCGATATCACGATATTTTGCGCATGCACGGTATTGGTGCGGCTTTAGGTGACGTCTATCAGCTCCTGGTTAACCTCTCGTCCATGGCAAGTCGCACAAACCCGAGAGAAATACACCACGGTAAATAAAATGGAAATAATTTAATGTTCCTTGGGCGGCCCGGTACCATTTGATCCACGGCCCGGTACCGGTCCGCGGACCGGGGGTTGGGGACCACTGTTTTAGACCATCAACGTTACTTAAACCATTAGTCATCATTTGGACCTTCAATATTGCTTATTTTGCCTTCTTTAGACCCTCAGTCTTGCTTTAGACCTTCAATATTGCTTATTGCCTCCTTTAGACCTTTCTCCTTGCTTTAGACCTTTAATATTGATTATTTAGACCCTTAGTCTTGCTTTAGACCTTCAATAATGCTTTATTGCATCCGTTAGACCATCAGTCTTGCTTTAGACCTTCAATGTTGCTTATTGCCTTTTTAGACCCCTCAATCTTACTTTACACTGACAATGTTATTTTAGATCATTGACGTTGCTGTAGACCCACAACTTTGCTTTGGACCATAAATGTTGTTTTCATCCCTCAACGTTGCTTTAGACACTTAACGTTGCGTGAGACCCTACATGTTGCTATAAACCTTTAATCTAGCTTTAGATCCGCAATCTTGCTTTTACCTGTTAACATTTATTTAGACACTCAATGTTACTTTGCACCCTCTAACGTTTAATTAAACCTCACTAGTGTCTTTGACTTCAATGTTGCGTTTGACTCTTAGTATTGTTTTTAGACCCTCAATCTTGCTTGACACCGAAAATGTGTTAGACCCTTGACTCTGGTTTAGAAGCTTAAGATTACTTTACACCCTTGACTTTGCTTTAGACCAGTGGATTCCAAACTTTTTCGGGACACTGCCACCTTGGTTATCCTCAGCGGCCCCTACCGTACCCCGTAAAAAGCATTATTCAGCATTAGAGCACCCCACCCACCACGGTAATCCTGCCGCCCCCAAGAAAGGGGTATTGCTTACTTTGGGAATCACTGCTTTAGACCCTGAATCATAATTAGTGACTTTAGCCACTCAACATTGCTTTAGATCCTCAACGTTGCTTTAGATCCTCAACGTTGCATTAGATCCTCAATGTTGCATTAGACCCTCAACGTTGCTTTAGATCCTCAACGTTGCATTAGATCCTCAACAGTGCATTAGATCCTCAACGTTGCTTTAGATCCTCAACGCTGCTTTAGATCCTCAACATTGCTTTAGATCCTCAACGTTGCATTAGACCCTTAACATTGCTTTAGATCCTCAACGTTGCATTAGATCCTCATCATTGCTTTAGATCCTCAACGTTGCATTAGACCCTCAACATTGCTTTAGATCCTCAACGTTGCATTAGATCCTCAACATTGCATTAGACCCTCAACGTTGATTTAGATCCTCAACATTGCTTTAGATCCTCAAAGTTGCATTAGATCCTCAACGTTGCATTAGACCCTCAACATTGCTTTAGATCCTAAACGTTGCTTTAGATCCTCAACTTTGCATTAGATCCTCAATGTTGCATTAGACCCTAAACGATGATTTAGATCCTCAACGTTGCTTTAGACCCTCAACGTTACATTAGATCTTCAACGTTGCATTAGACCCTCAACGTTGCATTAGATCCTCAACGCTGCTTTAGATTCTCATCATTGCTTTAGATCCTCAACGTTGCATTAGATCCTCAACGTTGCATTAGACACTCAACATTGCATTAGATCCTCAACGTTGCATTAGACCCTCAACGTTGCTTTAGATCCTCAACGTTGCTTTAGATCCTCAACGTTGCTTTAGATCCTCATCGTTGCATTAGACCCTCAACATTGCTTTAGATCCTCAAAGTTGCCTTAGATCCTCAAGGTTGCTTTAGATCCTCAACATTGTTTTAGATCCTCAACATTGCTTTAGATCCTCAACGTTGCATTAGACACTCAACATTGCATTAGATCCTTAACGTTACTTTTGGCACTCATCGTTACTTTTGGCACTCAACGTTACTTTTGGCACTCAACGTTGCTTTAGACATTCTATGCTTCTCCACTTTTTGCACTGGTAATTTTCTTCCGTACATATTAACGGCAAGGAAACACACTCCAAGATTCTCTCTCGTTCATGTTTATTTTGTGCCTATATAGCTGTTATGTTTATTTTGTACGTATCTGCTACCCTAAACTCAATTATTATGATCACTTCTCAGTATGCTCTTTTCTTATCCACTATTACTGCTACTACTACTACTACTACTACTACTACTACTACTACTACTACTACTACTACTACTACTAATGCTACTGGTACTATTACTACAACTACCACCACTGATCCCGCCGTTATGGCTATCTTTTACCATGCTAATACTATATATCACTGATACTACTACAACAGCTATTACTAATACTAGTACTACCTCTATTTGTAATACTAGTACTACTGCTATTACCACTGCCTACTCGATTTGTGATACCAATTAGCATAACGTAACAGTACTATATATATACCACTACAGCTATTACTAATACTAGTACTACAGCTATTACTAATACTAGTACAACAGCTATTAATAATACTAGTACGACAGGTAATTACTAATGCTAGTACAACAGCTATTACTAATACTAATACAACAACTATTACTAATACTAGTACTACAGCTATTACTAAAACTAGTACTACTGTTATTACCACTGTTTACGCGATTTGTGATACCAATTAGCATAACATAAGAGTATATATATATATATATATATATATATATATATATATATATATATATATATATATATATATAGATATATATATATACATATATATATATATATATATATATATATATATATATATATATATATATATATATATATATATATATATATATATATATATATATATATACCATCAGGGTGGGCCAACTATGACTCCCCCACCCAATCACGTCTAATTTGCCGCCCCTTAAACCGTCGCTCTAAGTTCGCCTCTGTGTTCCCGAATGACTCTGACTACCATTTCTACTGCAACAGCTACTACCATGATTGTCGCTGCTGCTGCTTCTACCACATTCCCGCCATTACTACTACTGTTAAGAGCACTAGTACAAGTTACTAAAATGACTAATAATTATACTAGTACTTCCCACGTCAATACTTACTAGCATTACTAATATTATTGCTGCAGGTGTTTTTAGTGTTTTCGTTTCTTTTTCTGTCCAAACGTTGATTCTCTCTGTATAACTGCAAGATACTAGGATTCAGCTTGATACATATTCAAACTAAGGAATGTCATTCTTATTCACACCTCTATCAGTCCCGATACGTCTTCAAACTAAGGTATGTCATTCTTATTCACACCTCTATCAGCCCCCTTTGCTTGATACGTATTCAAACTAAGGTATGTCATTCTCATTCACAACTTTATCAGCTATCAGCCCTCTTTGCTTGACACATATTCAAACTAAAGTATGTCATTCTTATTCACAACTCTATCAGCCCTCTTTGCTAGATACGTATTCAAGCTAAAGTATGTCATTCTTATTCACACCTCTGTCAGCCCGCTTTACTTGTTATATATTCAAACTAAGGTATGTCATTCTTATTCACACCTCTATCCGCCCTCTTTGCTTGATAAATATTCAAACTAAAGTATGTCATTCTTATTCACACCCCCATCAGCCCTCTTTGCTTGATACATATTCAAACTAAGGTATGTCATTCTTATTCACACCTCTATCAGTCCTCTTTGCTTGATACGTATTCAAACTAGGGTATGTCATTCTTATTCACACATCTATCAGCCCTCTTTGCTTGATACGTATTCAAACTAAGGTATGCCATTCTTATTCACACCTCTATCAGCCCTCTTTACCTAATACGTATTCAAACTAAATTATGCAATTCTTATTCACACCTGTATCAGCCCTCTTGACTTGATACGTATTCAAACTAAAGTATGCCATTCTTATTCACATCTCTATCAGCCCTCTTTGCTTGATAACTAAAGTATGCCATTCTTATTCACATCTTTATCAGCCCTCTTTGCTTGATACGTATTCAAACTAAAGTATGTCATTCTTATTCACACCTCTATTAGCCCTCTTTGCTTGATACGTATTCAAACTAAAGTATGTCATTCTTATTCACACCTGAATCAACCCTCTTGACTTGATACGTATTCAAACTAAGGTATGTCACTCTTATTCACACCTCTATCAGCCCTCTTTGTTTAATACGTATTCAAACTAAGGTATGTCATTCTTATTCACACCTCTCTCAGCCCTCTTTGCTTGATACGTATTCAAACTAAGGTATGTCATTCTTATTCACACCTCTATCAGCCCTCTTTGCTTGATACTTATTCAAACTAAAATATGTCATTCTTATTCACACCTTTATCAGCCCTCTTGGCTTGATACGCATTCAAACTAAAGTATATAATTCCTTTTTTCTGAGATGTAATCTCAAAACGCAACCTGAATTTAATATTACACAAATCAGCCAGTCATTTGTTCTTGGAACGAAATAGTTTGATATGATTTGCCTCCCTTGAAAATTTAAAGAAATACATGTTATAATCAGAATAGGTCACCTATCTAAAGTTTGAATTCATGCATGCATGCATCAGAAATAAATATTCATCCTGTATTGCAAATCGTAAAATATTTTTCTTCATAAATAATTATATTATTATTAATTATATTATGATTTATTTATTTATGTATTTATTTATTTATTTATTTACCATTAATCTGCCAGAAAAAGTACCACATAGAAGGTAATGTTAAGACATTTATTGATGGTACGGCCGTGCCAGATACGCAGAGCAGGAGGATGTCCGTACCGTACCGGTAATACATAAAATCCATATACACCAGTAATGTCAATATTCTATAATGATACATGCTTTTGTTTAACATTTGATTTCTTTCTTTTGATTCCTTGAATTATAATGCATTCTCCCAATTTCTTCTTTTCCTCACACCCAGCAATACCTCCTTTAGGCGAAAATATTTTAATTCAATATGGTTGATTTTGGAGGAATAAGAGAATGGATGATTCAGATAGTATAAAGCGCTCTAAACGAGTTGTCGAACTATCTAAATAAATGTTACGAGTTACAAATAGACAAACGAGACTGATTGGTCAAGCCATACGCCCAAAAGTGTGTATAATTCCTTATGAGCACCACATGGATCATGAATATTTATTGCTAAAACGAGATATCTTCTTAATTTTATTATTATTATTATTATTATTATTATTATTATTATTATTATTATTATTATTATTATTATTATTATTATTATTATTATTAGGGCGGCCACTTGCACAAAGACCCCTTTCTGACCCTACTATTCATTAACAATATGGGCAGCATGATGCCCCAAGAAGCTTGAGGCACTGGGCAACTGCCCAGTGTGCCCATGCCTTAAGACGGCACCGACTAAATGGACTATGATAAAACATAAAAACAGTATGCCGTACTACGCCCTTTTGGTCCACAAATCACTAAATGAACTGTGTCCGTCGGTATCCACCTCTTTCTCGATCGTAAAGTGTTCACAACTTAAATGCACGAATGCATTTTTGAGCTTCACTTCTTATCCTACCTAATTTTCTTGCTAACTAGCAATTCATTGGCATTACTTTTACGAAACTACTTTTACGAATTGTGAATAATCTGAATAATCTGTTTCGTAAAACACATAGCAATGTTCTATTCCATGGTCGGACGGAAGATAGAAGAAAAAGGGAGAGTTCGGACTCTCTCAAGATAAGGTGTCACTTATGATGGTGTAGATACGGCTACATCTTTTTGTGGGGAGAGCTTTGGGAACGAGAGGTAGCGAAGATCGCTGTAAAATACAAACAGACTGTTTCTCTTGGTTTTGGACTTCACAGTTCTTTTATTGATATATATAGAAACTACATTCTAAAGACAAAACTTATAAAAAACCTTTATATTCATATAATACATATTACAATACATAGTAAATAATTTTTATATGATCTACAACTTCATGTGCTTGTAAAGTTTTCTGCCTTTTTGAATTCCATACAAGTGATTAAATATTGCTTGTATTCAGAGAGCATAAAATTCAATAGTTGCGATTGATGACATAATGAAATGTATTTTCTTTCATTAAATTTAGAATAACGACCTGAAAAAGATCATTGAACATTTTAGTTTATTAACTAAAGAATATTTTTATTCGTAAGTAAAGTTTAGCATGAAGCTAGTAGTAAACTCATATAAATGCAAATGAACATCAAATCTTAAAAATAATACCATATTCCGTTACATTATAATAGTAAATTAAAAAGAGAACTCACAACGAAATTGCAATTACTGGTTACCACAGAAATCTCTAACTTTTAAGAGTGAGTAACAAAACAGAAAATTCTTACCTGTAAAATACAGACTATTTCTCTTGGTTTTGGACTTCAAAGTTAAACTTCACAAGGGGATTCTGCCTTTTTATACTCTGAGTTATAGATATCACGCACGACCTTGTTTAAAAGTCACGTATGTCCTTGTGTAAAATTCAAGGACGCATTTGTCCCTAGTCCAAAATCAGTGAGATCTATATGGGTTTGTCTCTTAAGCGAATGACCTTTTAAATCATATGTTTCTTACATTTGTTGCAAGTGAGGCCATTTATATACTATGAACTTTTAAACCAGACAGTTATAAATTTGCTGAATCAATTTTTGACAGTTTATAAAGAACGAGAGCTTGATAGATAAATCATTTATTGTTCCATTCGCGCTATGAACTTTTGAACTGGGGCCATCTTTTGATCCTATCTATGAAACCTGTTACTGCGGGCAATATACAAGAATGTGACGGACAGATTAATTCAGTACATATGAGCAGACTTTTTTCTTCTTAATAGTAGTTTCATATAGTCTAACACAACTTAGATGTTATTATTTCTTTTCAAAACTGATATCTTAATAATACCTTCTGGGTTTTTTGATTCGAGTCCTCAAGGCTCGAAAAGAAAAACATTACAATTATACAACGAAGGTAGAAATATTAAAAATACAAAAATACAATACATTGATAAAGGTTGAGTAATAGGAAAAGACAATGAAAACAAAATTCATTATGGTACATTCATGAGAAGTTAAAAAATATACATTACGAAAATACTATAATATTCAGTGTGATACAAGTATAGTAAAATATCAATGCAAACTGTTTGTTATTATTCAAAAGAATACAATGAAAAATACATTGTACAATATTCAATACAATTCAAAATTATAATACAAAAGTGTAATTTAAAATTACAATGAAAAAATTGTCAGACACGACATAAAAAAATGAGAAAATATAGTGAGAATCTGCAATGCAAAAAAAGTTTTTTATATTATTATTATTATTATTATCATTATTATTATTATTATTATTATTATTATTATTATTATTATTATTATTATTATTATTATTATTATTATTTCATTTTAAATAACGTCAGCAGAACATAATTAAAATTGCTGTGTAAGCGCTAGGTTAATCAGTGAAGTTCAGTGACTTCTGTTAATTTATCTGAACATTTATATGTCCCTCATATGTTATAGACCTAGGACCAAGCTCAATATAAGGGCGTGTTCATAATTTTGAATGATATTTATTGTGAATTATGACCTCCCTATATATTATTTCATACCTGAGATAACAAATATTTTAATTTGAGAAGATATATAGAATGTGTGGTATGATGCTGTATTATCTCTAGTAAACTAAGTAATTGTATAATGCGCATTGGTGATGATTTCATTGAATCTAGAATTGATTGATACATCTTGAATGCCATCTGTACAACTGGGCTATGTAGCGCAGTATATAAGTCACGATCTTTACGTTTTGCTATAAATAACATAAATAGTAATGCGGATCCTTAGGCGTTCTTGAATAACATACATAATTTGATAGATGCGATCGCTCGATTTGATCTTTGTGAAATCAGTATAGAATGTGAACTCGCCTGCTGAAAATTTCGCTGTATGACTAATTTGCTGAGTCTCAACAGTTTGAGCTGCAACCATTTCTTCTCTTTTCTAATGTTCATCACGATTCTTTTCGACAATGGCAAGCAGCGCTTGCTCTAACAGTATAAACGTTTTTGAGTTTGGACCAATAGCCGTTAACATGTTTCGAATTCTATTATCAACTGTCATGTATTGGAGGAGAAATCACCTCCTTATAGAGCAATAGTACCGAAAATTTTAATTTCATTATTCTGTTGCGTCAGCATATTTGCATGACTTGCTAAATGTTACAATGTTTTCATTGTTAGCATTTCAAAGAGGTATTTACTTATTTTATCAATGAAGTGTAAAACGCCTCTCTTGACACATTTGATGGCTGCAAAACACCTTTCTGAATTAACTCATTTATTAATGAGATTGTTATATTAAACTGCATAATACGTAATACGTATTGATTTTAAGTGTGAAGAATATCATTTATGTAGCTACATTTGACATCTCTGTGACAATATTCGATAAATACGACTGAATGTTTCATTAAAAGCCTGACTTAAAGGTGCGAATCCGCTTATCGGCTGCACCACAAAATAGTGGGAGTGGCTAGAGATAACCCATAGCTTAAATTATTTTTGTTCTGTTACTGCGGACACTCAATTCGGAGTTAAAAAAAGGAATACAACCTAAGAACCAAATCCATATTCCATCCATACCTTAAAGAGAAAGAAAGAGGTTGAGAGGTTTGGCGCCAGAAAGAAGAAGAAGAGATAGAAGGTATGAGGAAAGAATAGAATTGAGGATAGGACTAATTATTTCTCCCAAATACGAAGAAATATTCTTCAGAATTTCGTATTGATGTCAATGACGAAATATTCGACCTATTCGTTTACGACGTGTATTCCATTGTGTGCTTGTTCTGTGAAATGCTTCTTTTAATGCTGGAGAAACATTTTCTGTTGGTTGCCATGATAGCGTGGATCTATCGGTCCATTTTGCCAAGTAATGTTTTTTTTTCTTCAGAAATCCATTTGGATTTCAAGCGATTGTCAACTGAGTACCATTTGGTACCATTGTCAGTTGGTGCGTGCTCATTGCTCGTTTTACCACGCGGTGGTTGAGTTGTTTGAGTGACAGTTTCTTCTCTATCGGGTGTAGGGGGTCGATATTCCCTGGAATCTTTATAATGCTTAAGTCTGCTGGCGTGTACAAGTGATTTTATCTCCTTATTGTCAGAACAACGGCGTAATCTGTAGGTGTTATTTGGACCTAATTCAGTGATGTAATACGGACCTTCCCATCGGGGGTAAAGTTTTTTGATAACCCTATGTTAATGTGTGCGATTTGTATATAGCCATAATCTAAGCTAATACTAATCTATGCTAATACTAGTCATGTAAGACGAGTATAAAAAGTTAATATCAGCATGTAGTTTTTGGTTTCTTTATATTTTCTTTTATGTTATTTTACTCTTTTTTTGGTACATTTTATTTATTTTTTTTATTTTGCATAACATCAGCATAACATATTTATCGGTGACTACGGTTATTATTTTGCTTCAGCGAAGTGTTGTGAAAAGATCTCTCATTCTTACGGAAAGTACTAGTTAGGCGATATTGAGTTTATCTTCTTATTGCATACATAATATCGTTAAATACCAGCAATATTGAGGTAAAAGTGTTTGCTTAGAAAACCTTGGAAGAATTTGGTATTAATCATGAGTAATGAAAGTGAAAATGTTAATGTTGTATTAGTCCTACTCTAATAACCATAACGTTTGATCATTTGTAATCAAACCATGACCTGTGTGTGTATGAATTAAAAATTGCATTGAATCTAACCTAGGAGCAATAAGTGAAAATATCATTATAATCGTAAAACTGAATGTGTATTACTGACATCACCTATGACGTACGAAAGGGAATGTATCGCCATTATCGTTTCAAACAAACTTTACTCAGAAACTGATCGTATGCAGGGCAATAGCTGCTCAAAAAATGCAATATACGGGGCAATAGCTGCTTCAAAAATTCAATATGCAGGGCATTAGCTGCTTACAAAATTCTGTGTTGAGCAATCGCTCAGACACTTTAACTATAGAACAACATATATAATAACACTACAACATCATTTGATGCTGCAAAACCATAGAAGGAAACTCTCTTCTGACTGGTTTGAAGGCATTAGAGCCGTACCTTTGGCGTTTCGCCAAGACAATACCATATTGTAAATATTCGTATAATTTCATATTCCAGAAATGGTAAAAAAAAAAAAAATTCTAGCCTACTTGATTCATATAATTAAAGACCGATAAATCCACACAAATAGCATCTCTTTATATGAAGATGGGTTCTCTCTTTCCTTTATATCCCTTAACCCTCAACTTCCTGACACCCGTCCCTTGGACAATTTATAACGAGAGAACACTTTCTACTCCAACGGAGTCAAGAATGTTTCTTCCTGCAGAAAAATCTTGACCGACATTTTTCGCGAGCAATAGTACTTAAAACATTGAATTACATCTGTGAAACATCGACACCCACTCACCCGTTTAGCTTAAACAGCCAGGATTAACTTTATCTAACCGCCAAAAAAATGTAACACTCCCATCAAAGTTAGAATGCTTCTCTCTATTCCACCTTTATTAATAGCTATTTTTGGAAGTAAACTCATTGCATGACACCTTTTTCTAATAGCACAAAAAGTCTCTACTTTGTGCTTTCCGCTACTTAACTTCAAGTTAGCATATCTGTCTGACCGTTACCCAAGTGAATTCTAATTAGAAATCATTAATGCTCCCAACCAAGAAGGTTAAACCAACTTAACCTAATTGCTTGCCTAGCCCATACACCTAAGTTAATTGTTACATCTCATGCTGACCGCCACAAGACTGACTCTTTTATGTTTTGCAATACCATTTTCCTTGAACATGCACTGTATTATTATTATTATTATTATTATTATTATTATTATTATTATTATTATTATTATTATTATTATTATTATTATTATTATTATTATTATTATTATTATTATTATTATTATTATTATTATTATTATTATTATTATTCTGCTACAATAGACTATCAGTCATTTTTTGCATGTATAACTATTATTAGGACTGGTAACCGAATTGAATCTATCCAACACCTAATAATATTTCACCTAGATCTAGCCGATCCCATCATCATTGCAACTGATAATAAGGAAAGTATTACTCCAAGAGTGTGATATATCTTCAGTAAAACAGAAATATAAAAATATAAATATAAAGTCTGAACTGTCAGAACAATCAAAAACTATACTTACAATAATAAAGCAAAATCATCTCGATTCTGCTATGATTTCTTTCATGGAGAGCATCTATGAATCGGTATAAACTTTGAAAGCAGATGGAAATGATGTAAATTAAAGAAATGATTGATTTTGTTGCATGGTATGATGATGACTGTAAAGCAGCAAAATATCGCACACTTGATGCACTTTGGAACTTCGGAAATAATAATATGGCAGATAACTTGGCTTTATATAAACACTTTATAAATATATACAAAAAATACAGGGCACAGACGTAATCTATACAGAAAAAAGGAAAAGGCAAGTATTGAAAGAATACGTTTAGATAAAGACTCGAAACGCTTCTGGAGACTTTTAAAATGTCAAATCACCACTCGTGGAATAATCAGGGATGATGTCACTACTTTCCTGAGCTATTTAATATACAATATGAGATTAACCAAAACGAAAGAACTAATATCCTTTGTGAAAATCTGGACGGTAGAATAAATGAAACAGAAGTACAACATACTATAGAACGAATAAGTCGGGAATATTAGGTAAACTTTATGACTTTTCGATTCATTTTTATTCAAGCAAGTGGAAATATTACGGTGCGTATCTTAGTATTTATGTTACTTGATCTTGGATATTTCCCAAAGTGTTGGTCCACGACAGTTATATCACCCATTCACAAATAAAAGGATATAAATTATAAACTAATTTGGCATTTACCAGTCCTCTGCAAAATATTTACCTTCATTTTAAGTGAGAGAATATGTAACTGGATCAAAGAAAATTATATTTTAGGTGAAGAACCAGCTGGTTTTAGAAGTGGATATTCCGCTGTAGATAGTATATTTACCCTAAACACATTCATACGTAAATATCTGAGTAAAGAACGAGGTAAGTTTTATGCCGTTTTTGCTGATTATGAAAAAGCGTTCGACCATACCGATAGAAGCGTGTTTTGGAATAAATAATAAATGAAAACATTGCTAGATGCTTGCCATGCTAAAAGTCAAACATCAAAAGGTCAAAGCTTCTGTGAAAACGCCAAAATGGCTTGAAAGAAATATTTAACTGACCAGCTGGAGTTGGGCAAGGTTATATTTTATCACCAATTCTATTTTCTTTATTACATTACGATTTAAATAAATATTTCTGACCAGAATAATGGTGGAAAACTAGAATTTGGGATTTTGTTTTATTCAGAGTTGTATGCATATGACTTGGTTGGTTTCGCCTAAACTTATACTCAACTTCAAAGATATTTCAATAAACTAAATTAGTACAGCAACATCTGGAAATTAAAGAAAAACCTTGAAAAAATAAAACTAGTCTTTCGAAGAGGGTGATATTTGATAACATATGAAACATAGCAATTTTGTGATTGCCTGATCGGGACACTATCTTATTAATAATATCTTGGCAGTGTATTCTCTTCTATATATTCATGGTATGTATGTCATAAAACGCTAGCGGCTCAAGCAGCAAAGTAACTCTATAGTTTGAAGACGTTTCTTAATCGGTTTGACAAGCTATCTACAAAAACTCTATTCCAAATATTTAATAGTAACATAGCATCAATTTTCAATTATGTGTTGAAAGTCTTGGATTGATACAAATCAGTTGATATTGAAGCTGTACATACGTCATTTTACAAATATGTTCTTGATATTACTAAACACACACAAGATGTGTGTATTTATTATCTGTAATAAATCTGGTAGAACGTCAATGGAAGCATTAAGATATATAAGAATTCTTAAGTATTAACTTATTATAAAACACACACACAAGACGCCTTTATCTGTAATAAATCTGGTAGAACGTCAGTGGAAGCATTAAGATATATAATAACTCTTAAGTATTAACTGATGACATATGACAGACTTCCAGAGCAAAGTTATAACCTACAGTTGGTATGGGGAGAACACCGTGACTGTTGGGTAAATAAAGGCAGGAATCTACTAACTTCATGTAGAATGGGTTTGAGTTAATCATGAAGAGGGTTGGCTATGAGAAAATCCCATTATATTTAAATAACGCTGTAAATATATTTATTTCAATAAGAACTAAATGGAGATTAAAATTCAATGGACATATTACGATTTTATAATATGATCCGACTTGTCAATACTATTTTGAAGTCTTCGTACATTATTTGCTTCCTATGGATGTTAGAAATGGAAGCTTTCCCTTCATGGTAAATATAAGCAGGTATAAAAACTGTCTCTATTTTGAAAGACATTTTTGTGCAGACGACGAGTGTGACTGCTGTAAAATGTCCCATGTATGATAATTTGAGAAAGGCCTGCTTACATTCATTCATATACTGTAATGCAATTTACACGAAGTTTTAAAAGTTTTCCAATTCTAATATCCTACATACTTTTATTGTTTATGTAGCAAAAAGTTATAAAAATGAGATTACCAGCCTATTAATCCCATATTCTTTATATTTGGCAGTCGTATCATATTGATTGATACATGCATGTAATTTGGGCCTACGGCCTTTGTTACACATAAAGATTATTATTATTATTATTATTATTATTATTATTATTATTATTATTATTATTATTATTATTATTATTATTATTATTATTATTATTATTATTATTATTATTATTATTATTATTATTATTATTATTATTATTATTATTATTATTATTATTATTATTATTAATATTGTTATTATTATTATTATTATTATTATTATTATTATTATTATTATTATTATTATTATTATTATTATTTAGTTTTACAATATATGAAATATTAAATAATGTACGAATAATTAAATTTAAGATCATTTCCAAAATTAGACCAAGATTAATTAATTTTTTTTAAACATTTGGAAGCTGTTGGCCAGTAGAAAAAATTACAACAGCAAGCGTTACAGTGAAATTTGATCTCTTGCGACATCGAACCCGCAACTGTCAAATTTGGGGTAGGGCACCCTTGAAAATGAGGCTCTGGTAGAAATGAGGAACAGGTTCGTATAGAGAAATCGTAAAGAGGACATGATGCATTTGTTTCCTCCATCTGATTACAGTCTAGCCGGAGCTTTCCAGTATCAGCTCACACTAAGTAGTCCAATGACAGATGACCAACATGACAGGGATTTCTTTTGAAAATATATGTGCTATACAAATTTGTATGGATGCATTGTAAACATATATTAATAACTGTATAAATGCGTGAGTTGATAATTAATCATTTTATTAGTTTTTACTTATATACTTGGATTTTCTTTTACCTTCTAAACAAAACACCATATAGTGGCATAGGCATATATTAGATTTCCATACACTACACGCCACATGTATGTATGTATGTATGTATGTATGTATGTATGTATGTATGTATGTATGTATGTATGTATGTATGTATGTATGTATGTATGTATGTATGTATGTATGTATGTATGTATGTATGTATGTATGTATGCATGCATGCATGCATGCATGCATGCATGCACGCACGCACGCACGCACGCACGCACGTACGTGCTTATATTCATGTCCCTATTCATTGTGGTAAATGATGGTTGAATGAGTACACACACACACACTCACACACACTCACACACACACACAAACACACATACACACACTCACACACACTCTCTCTCTCACACACACATGCACACACACACACACACACACACACACACACACATATATATATATATATATATATATATATATATATATATATATATATATATATATATATATGCAAAAGAAAAATACATAACGATACACTTGATATTATAGGTGCCAATGAAATAATTAATTAAATCACCTCAAAATGATAATGTCACGTGATTGTTTCAGATCTCACGAGAGTCGTATTAGGGAAATATGTTCTTGTTCGACACCGACTAACATGCTTCCAATGTCGAATTAGATCTCCTGTCTCGGATACATTTGTACTTTATAGTCTTTATTTTGGAAGGTTTTCATTTTGGCGGTTCCCATGGAAACGGAGCTTACGAATTTTATTGCTTTCTACTAATGAACATTAATATAACCTAATGGGTGACCTTTACATTGCTGACAAAGGACCACTGGGTGTAGAGTGGCAAAACAAATTAAGAAATAATCACTTTTTACACATCGACCTTCTCCTTTCGCTTCACTCTCCTTGGAATTGCAAAAAGCGTTAGAGAAAATAATTCCTCCTTTATATTAAGTCCATTAGTACAAATGGTATACAAGAATAAATCAATGATTCATCACTATATTGACTGTAAATCTGAAAATCATATCTGGTCTTTGATAAATGATACTGTTGTGTACAACTTCTTGCTCTATTCTATGCAAGGGAATAGTTCGTTTGCTTGTTGTCTTTATCGAATCAAACCGTTTGTCCGCCTATAAATTAGGTCAGACTATATCTTCTAGGGACCTAGAACAAACCAAACCATTCATGATAAAGATATTGAGGAGCAGGGGTTGTAATATAACAACATCATAATTCAAGACAAGTAAAAGGCAATACAAACAATAAATGCATGGAAGGCCATAATGAGAGAGAGAGAGAGAGAGAGAGAGAGAGAGAGAGAGAGAGAGAGAGAGAGTTAAAATGAAATGATGCAAATATTAAACACATTTCATTATTAAAGCGATATCAAAACACACACACATACACATACACATACACATACACATACACATACACATACACATACACATACACACCATTGAAAACATTCAAGAAATGCATATAAAAAACAAGACTGAAAACAAACTATCTTCAGTCCATCCATCCATGTTGAACCCATCTTCATCAAAAGATTGCGGTTATATCTCTTCAATGGGGCTGGACGGACTAGGGGCAAGTTTGGGCAATGTAGCTCTCTATTAAAATTGGAAGGCTAAGCATTGGTTGATTGAATCCCGATAGTGCTTGCCCGCTTTCAGACAAATTTGTCCACGGAAGACTGCACAGAGCAGTGCCGTTTCTCAGTGTAAAACTTGGTGTAGTGGGCATTGACTGGCTTCATCAGCCTGGCAATCGTAGCACTTTTTCACGATTGGGGTTGTTTTCGTTTTTAGAATCACAATTAGAAACACTTATCTTGAACACTTAATGAAGCGTAAGGCGTTGAGAGAGCCCTCACCTCGCAGTGTTAAGCATAGATTATGCTACCACAGTAGCAAAGCTGAAACTTGGCTTTGCTTTCCTTTGCTTTCATAATCTTGATTGGGAACCCAAAAATGCACTCTCGTGTATATACGTGAATGACGCTCGTAGCGAGGTTTAATTTTCCTCTTAATTCTCGTAAACGCCAGACTAGGAGAAGTCGAATACATGTAATTGATGGTTTTCTGTATATGATCAACAAACAGAAGGAGGAAAAAAAATGATGCTAAAAGCTCATCACCAAAAACAACAAGTTATGCTATTCATGTTATACTTTCAACAAAGTAAGTATTTACAGGTGAAACAAAGTGCATGTATTTATTGATGTAACAATATATTTCTAGATGTAAGAAAGTAAGTAATTATAATTGTAGCCAAGATGTTACGGTTGTTAACAAAGTAATTATAACTGTAGCAAAGACGTTATGGTTGTTAACAAAGTAATTATAATTGTAGCAAAGACGTTATGGTTGTTAACAAAGTAATTATAATTGTAGCAAAGACGTTATGGTTGTTAACAAAGTAATTATAATTGTAGCAAAGACGTTATGGTTGTTAACAAAGTAATTATAATTGTAGCAAAGACGTTATGGTTGTTAACAAAGTAATTATAATTGTAGCAAAGACGTTATGGTTGTTAACAAAGTAATTATAATTGTAGCAAAGACGTTATGGTTGTTAACAAAGTAATTATAATTGTAGCAAAGACGTTATGGTTGTTAACAAAGTAATTATAATTGTAGCAAAGACGTTATGGTTGTTAACAAAGTAATTATAATTGTAGCAAAGACGTTATGGTTGTTAACAAAGTAATTATAATTGTAGCAAAGACGTTATGGTTGTTAACAAAGTAATTATAATTGTAGCAAAGACGTTATGGTTGTTAACAAAGTAATTATAATTGTAGCAAAGACGTTATGGTTGTTAACAAAGTAGGTATTGATAGTTGTATGAAAGTATGTATTTGCTTTTTAAGCAAGTATGTATAGTTGTAATAAAGTATTTACAGTTGTAACAATGCATTTCTAGATGTAACAAAGTAAGTATTGATAATTATATCACGGTATTAATAGTTGTAACAATGTATTAACAGTTGTAACAAATTGTTTATATCTGTAACACAATATTTATAGTTGTAGAAAAATAATTATAGTTGCAACAAAGTATTTATAGGTGTATCATAGTCAGTATTTATAGCAGTAACACAGTAAGTATTTATCATCGTAGCAAGGCAAATATTTATAATTTTATACAAGTATTTGTAGTTATAACACAGTAGGTATATTTGTGGCAAGGCATTTATAATTTTGTAACAATATATATATATTTCTAGCTATAATTAGATATAGTTGTAACAAAGTAAGTATATATAGTATAACAAAATATTTATATTATATTTATCAAGCATAATATATTTATCTAGTAGATTATACATATCTGGTAAAGTAAATTTAACTACAGCATAACAAAGTATCTATGATTTTAACAAAGGAAGAAGTGTGTAGTATTAAGAATAATTTTATATAATTGTGACAATTAAAGCAATCTTCCGGGCATTATTGTACAAAATGTCCCACCTTATGGGCAGCAAACGTCCGGGTGTTATCGTTCGAAATTTCCCAAGCTATGTGCAGCAAACACCCGGATATTATCGTTCGAAATTTCACAACCTATGGGCAGAAAACACCCAGACATTATAGTTCGAAATTTCCCAACTTATGGGCAGCAAACACCCGGACATTATTGTGCGCAATCTGTTAGGTTAGAAAAACGTCCTTGTATTCGAATAAGTAGGTTCTATAGTTTTAACAATAATACGTTGTACAGACTAAACTTAAACATAATTTTAAGATAGCTCCTAAATTAAAGAAAGACAAATAAAATATATTTTGTTTGATGCACATTTAGATTATGTCGATTAAACGAATATTAACAATATTAATTGCACAAGTAGATATAACTGGTCACTGTATAAAAAAGATTTGTGCAGATTTTGAACAAATATACTACGTTATTCTACAAATCTAATAAAGAAAAATATAACATGTCTTTCCTAACCGTTACCTTAAGTAGACATAATTAAAAGGAGTACATATATTGAAACGTTAGGTATGAGTACGTATGTCTTTCTGACAACCTCATGGAAACATAATTGAAGTGACTATAGTTACTTGTACATCAGGTATGAAGAATGCATGCTGTTATGTGACAAGGGCTCGTACTAAGTAGAACAGAAAACAGTGAAAGCCATCAAGCTTTGCATACTTTAACAAAACAATTTATTTCTCTAGACAACAATGTAAAAATTGGTAAATAGGACTTACAGTTTGTGAATATAATCCAGAATTTGATCTTAAGAATGAAAACACAAGTCCTATCATTAAATAGTCCTATTTGAATCCAGGTTCGAGTCCCGACGACGTACAAATATGGAAGGCGATAACATCAGATGTAGTCCAATGTACGAATATCAACGATTCCTCATTTGAATCACAGTCTTTGTTTCCGAATAATTGCAGAATAACTTTTAATGAATATCTTTCAAATTCTTTATATAAAAAGTCAACATTGTTGAGTTTCCAGAGGAACGAATTATTAAATCCAAAATTTAGATAAAGAACAAACACTCTGGCAACAAATAAAAACATACACCTTGTTCCTTCAAGATGTTAGAATGACTCTGTCTAAAAATATTAATATAACGTATTTAAAAGCCCAAAACATCATTTCAAGTCTCGCAAGTAACGAGGTCTCTGACTAAAATCATTTTAGCATATATGGAAATTTGTCTCAATCTAATAACCTATAATTAAAAAGTGTTTATTCGTGGTGATCACGCTAAACATGTATGCCCCTGATACTGACCAATCATTTTAACTTCCTGTTTGCACTGTTGCCAGCCCTAGGTAACTAAAGATAATTCTCGCGTACTGCTTCTTCCTCGTTAATAAACAACATTTGTTGAAAGAATATATCTCATTGCTGAAAAAGATTTAGAATCTGATAAAAAATATTCACCACAGTAAAATGTAATGAAATAAAAATAAAATAAAATTAAATAACAAAGAATTTTAAAACTTACACAGAAGCACTTCAGTCACATATACGTAACACTTCCCCTCATAAAAGGAAATATTTTTATAATAAAGTTTTATTTTTTACTATATTTAAATTATATAAGCAGTAAAGAAAATTACATAAGAAAATTCTAATGAATTATATAAAATGTATATAAAACAATATTTTTACACGATAAAGTGCATCTGCAATCAAAATGTTTTTTCCTTTGATGTTCAGATTATGCTCTTGCAAAAGCAAACTCAACCTAAATAATTTTTTTATCTTTATTTTTTATTTTTCGATGGAAGTAAGGGGGTTGTAAACAATATATAGAGCAACGGAATAATAGCTGAACTAATGCAGACCTCAAAATGTTGCACTGCCAAAATTAAAGATACACATTTCTTACTGGTTGTTGAGTAATTTCTCTGGTGCTTATTTAATTTATTAGAGAAAAAGCAAACTGTGTGATCAATGTCCGTACTGTCTTCTTGAAATAATGCTGCTCCAACCGAAACATCACTTGCATACACATACAATATAAATGACTGAATGAAATTTGGAGCTGTTAGAACCGGCGCACATTTGAATATTGCTTTTAACTTGTATATCTTTCTTAACTACTTTGTTTGAGGTTCAGAAATATTGGAAAAATTGAAACAAAACTTTCGATAATATCCGGTCATACCCAAAATCGCATTACTGATAAGCACAGGATAATCAGAGATAGCCTTCACCTTTTCATCAATAGCTTTGACTTGACCATGTTCCACAATATGCCATAGGAAAGTTACACAAGCACGGCATAAATCACTTTTAGATAAATTGATTGTCAAATTAGTATCAGTGAGTCTTTGAAAGAATTTACGAATCGTGGTTAGATGTTCTTTCCAAGTGTCGTTGTAGATAATGACGTCATCAATTTAAGCATCATAAATATCTAGACCGGAAGTATTCATATTCATCAAGAGATGAAAAGTACTTGGAAAACACTTCATCCCAAATAGCATTACTTTATACTTGAAATGGTTCATCCTGTATAGGTGTTGTTTAACAGGTTTTGAATCTACAATTTCTAAGTCATGAAAACTTTTGTTTGTCCTCGTGGGAATATCTGGAAGCAAGTGCTCATATTTGAATAATAACTGTTTGAGTTCATTTCTTCTTCTTGTTGAAAATGTAAACGTTTCTGATCTAGATCTTTCAAAATTTCCGAATTCCGAAGATTTGTTGCTCCACGTCCAGCGTAGTTCAATTGAATTTCTTCCCATAAATCCTCAATTTGTGGGACAGGTACCACTAAATGAATTGTATGATTTACTGGGCTATCTCTTTCAATATACAAGTACTCCATTAATTTTTTTAGATCAGATTACTATATTAATTGAACTCATTAATCTTCTTTACCTAGTAAAAGCCATAAAATCTCACTTGAATAAAATTTTCAAGAATGAGCAAGAGAGAATGAACCCTATTGCAAGACTCAAATATTATCTCAAGAAATGTTTTGCGAAACCATAGTTTCACTTTTGACTTGATTTGCAGAGTGCCAAATGCAAGCATAACATGCTGGAAAGACATGCAATTTGACCTTTGACCTGATTGAACAGATTGAGGAAGGCCAAATAAAGTTAAAGGCTTTTTCAAAGCTTTTACTATAGAATTCCTCAACGGAATTGTCTCTTTGAATTTTGCTGACGCACAGATAATGGCCAACAAATATTGGTTGATTGACGTGCTCTTATGTAAGGGACCAACACAATCTACCATACTTCTGCTAAGTTGTTCGTCAAGTGCCGGAATTGGTTTTAGAGGAGCCTTAAGTATCTTCTGATTCTACCATTTGACATGTATAACAAGATGTACAATATTTACAAACATTTTGATTTTTGACCAATAAAAGTTAGTTAAGATCTTGTTATAAGTTTTATTTATCCCTAAATGAAGAGCCAGATGAGTTACATGGGCCAAACTAAATATTTCCTGTTTGTAAGATTTGGAAACCACAATCTGAGAGTTTACTGACCACTCGTCATTAGCAGATTCTTCATGAGGTCTCCATTTTCTCATAAGACCTCCATTTTTAATGAAGTAACAGACATGTACGTCAGTGGCTTCTACTTCACTAATGACCCTCTGAAACAAACAAGAGATGTCGGGATCTTTTTTCTGTTCTATTGTCGTTTATCACCAAGCTGAGTAGATAAAAGAAAATGAGTATTTAAAAGAGGATCACTGTGATTAATGCCACCTGATTGATCCAAATAAGATGTGAAAGTGACGTCACCAATAGCCTGACTAATACGTGGGTCAGCTAAAGGATTATCTTCCTGATGAAAATCATTCTCGAGAGCTTTACTTGACATAGCTCTAGTAACTGAACAAGCTGTGTATAGCTCAGGGCATTTTTTTCTAATTGGATCAAGTTTCTGATCCAAATAATGCTTGTTAGTTACAAGTTGATTAACCACAACCATGTCTACAACTAGGTCTTTGCCTAGCAACAAATGAATGCCCTGAACGGGTTGGTTATACACTATATCGACTGTCACAGGTCATGAAACTAAGTCCGATGACAAATTTACAGAATGGAGAGGAACATTAACAAAGCTACACTCTTCTCCCTGAATGAGAACACTCATTAGAACAGGACTTCTCAGGAGTCAAAAAACTTGAAATTAAATGACTCTGAGAAGCTCTGTTTAAATTAAATTTTACCGTTACTTCATGTCTCCTGTACCATTCCTCTTCTTCCTATACAAAATTCCCATTATGCCCTCTAATACCCCAGGGTGATCCATATTTTCGGGAAGCTATGTACCTCATAGTACCACAGGTTGATTTTCCTTCATTGGCCTCATATGCCCAAATGTATCCCTACATACTACTCACAGTTGTTTTCCCGTGTTGTCTCGCATGTTTCAATTGCTGTTGAACATACACACACATACACACACACCTAATCGCTGCTACTTCTATTAGAATAACAAACTGATCTAGCTTTTGTTTTGAACTCAAGGCAAGGTAACCCGCAGTGTCTAAACCTAAGTTGAAAATAAAACATTCTTACACTGAATTTCACCACCTGTACGACACTCTTGGGTATATTGCGACACTCATATGAAGTACACTCCTTATTTGCAGAGAGTACACGATAATTTTCTAAAATAAACACTAAACCTTTCTAATGTACACTCTATAATTATGCAAGGTTCACACTGTATGCGGTAACCCCCTCCTCAACATTTTCGTGGCGGGTTTACTGGTTTTGGCTTTCGTATCTAGATGTGAAACGGTGTAATTTGCTTGGCATCGAGTAAGGTCAATACAAAGTATGAACTTATGGGTGGAATAAACAAATAATCTGAGCTGATATTCAAAACAGAATAACTCTAGCCCCCATTGCAAATTAAAAGAAAATTTAATCAAATTTCAAAAACAATAAAATTTTAAAAGTAAATGACATAAACATTACAGCTATAAATATATACTTCTTTCTTTCTTTTTTCAAATTAATTAAGGATTTTTAAAATGCTAATAAGATTACAAAATTAGCCGATTCAATTTACGATAGAATTAAATCATCATTTAACAGAATGAGAAAATCCAATAACACTGCCTTGCATCGATTCATAACATAGTGTTCGGTTCAGTCCAAAAGGTTCACTGTATCTGTACTTCGGGGTCCTTTGCACCGGTAAATCTTTTTTGCTCTACCTCCTTTTTACCAAACTTCTTGGTATCTCGCCTTTTCCATTTTGTTTTCCACTCGTTTTTGGTTGTAAAATGTGTCTCTTCCAGAAACTATCTCACCTTGTAAACATATAAACAAAAGCAACCTAAATCTTACGTCACACTATGTGGAAAAAAATTGTTAGTCTCACCCCCTCGAGGTCAGATATAATTCAAACTAACATCGATGGCTATCTAGACTAACTGGTCACAACATAAAATACGACCTACTTCCACAGACGAAATGTCTTTTAGCTGCTATTTACACCACACCGAGACATTAATTCATTACTAGTCTCATTACATGAAATTCCTTATCCTACGTTAGTGTTACCAACACACTGCTAAACTAGTTACAATAATTTCCACTGATTTCTGTAATATCTACATTCCAATAATTTCTTAATGTATATAAATAAACAATATCAATGTGCGAACTTAGATACATTAGCTCAACATGGCTATTCTAGATACATATTTTCCTATATAATAATCGAGACTATAATTTAGTTAGCCGTCAATGTACATATAACGAAAAATATCAATGTGCAACTTACATGAGATATATACAAGTATCTTGTGTTTTAAGCGTGTGGTGTCTATCCAATCCTTCAGAAAATTATTTCTTCCTTGGATGCTCTCTAAGGTTTTATGTTGTTTTCCCTTGAAGAAAAATGCAGACTGATTTGCAAATTCCAATAAAAGCACATTTAAACTTAACGTTTTTCGTGTGAAACCATGTCCCACTTCCACAGCTTAACGAATCAGAATTGCATAAAATTCCCGCATCACTAGCAATATGTCAGACAACAAATGAATACCAACTGTTTTCTTGTCAAGGTCCCAACTGTCAGCTTCCATTCAAGCTATAACTTGAACTCAGCTAAGTTTAAATAAACTAAGCCCTTAATTATATATCGATAACTCCTGATCTTGGCTGAACCAATTCGCACATTATGGCTTTTCAAAGTCGGCCATTCCACATAAATCTAGTTAATCGTTCATGTGTCTAGCTAAGTTTCCTACAGAGATGAAAAATAGCAAAACATATATTGACCTAAAAATTTGGTCTGTTACACTGTACCAATCTAAAGAAGACTCAATGCATGTTTAATATACTTGCTGTATATGTCCAAAGTACAAGCTAAACTTGCATAAAGTACGATATACAATTGTCTAAAGTACACATCCTCCAATTCTACAATAGCCTTTTATGATTTATTCTCGGTGAATATTTCGCTAAATTCCAACTGAGTAGATAGTCAGTTTTCCATAACATGATATACAAAGGAAATCTACCCGTTTAAATGTATCAAGGAGATATTTCAAGAGTGCAGAGAAAGCATACTCGTGACTAAATAAACCATTTCAACTTCAAGAGTGAAATATTTCTTTACACCAAATGAAAAACCGAAGATATGATTTACATTATGTATGTTTAAAAGCAAACATCTTCGATTTGCATGGATTCGTTCTCCCTTCTGAGTGGTTAATGTCTTCATTATTACCAGTGCCGGATTTAGCAAATGCCAGTGACCATCGGCGTTGTGACTTTTAGTCCAGCTAGGGTGTTCACTTTTATTGCTAGGCAATGACATTGCTGGGGAAAAAGTTGCGATTAATCCATTTGTAACACACAAGCCTTGTTTGGGTCTAGAAGTTGATCATATTGAAATTAAAATCCCAGATTTACACCCCATTTGTAAAGTTGCTTGATCTGTGGCAAAAGAGCCTTAGAAAATGAAATCCCTGATTTACACCCATTTTTAAAGTTGCTTGATCTGTGGCAAAAGAGCCTTAGAAAATGAAATCCCTGATTTACACCCATTTGTAAAGTTGCTAGATCTATGGCAAAAAGAGTCTTTGAAAATGAAATCCCTGATTTAATCCAATTTCAAAAGTTGCTAGATATATTGCAAAACGAGCCCATGAAAATAAAATCCCTGATTTTCATCCCGTTTGTAAAATTGCTAGATCTATGGCAAAAAACCCTTGAAAATGTAATCCCTGATTTGCACCATATTTAAAAAATTACTAGATCTATGGCAAAAGAGCCATTGGAAATGAAATCCATGATTTACACCTCATTTGTAAAATTGCTAGCTCTATTACAAAAAGAGCCATTGAAAATGAAATCCCAGATTTGCCCCCATTTGTAAATTTACTAGCTCGATGGCAAAAAGAGCCCTTGGAAATGAGATCCATGATTTACAACTCATTGGTAAAGTTGCTAGCACTATTACTAAAAGAGCCATTGAAAATGAAATCCCTGATTTACACCTTATTTGTAAAGTTGCTAGATCTATGGCAAAAATAAAATGAAGGTGATCAGATATTGATCATGATGACTCTAATCATCCTATTTACCAAATTTTAAATTTTAAATTGTTGTCTTGGGAAATAAATTGTTTATTTAAAATAAACAAAGCTTGCTGGCTATACCGCTTCTATTAGTTACTGAGTACGAACCCTTGCTTGTCACGTAACTACATATATATATATAAGTTATTTATATAATGGTTCTAATGTTCAAGAGAATGAAGTGAATCAGATTATATTAACATTCATATAAGGTGGAAACAGATATAACTCCATTACCAGACATGCAAATATGTTAAAGGAGTATGTAAGCGAGACATTTGTGTAAATCATTCTGTAAGTTTAGTTATTATATGCTAATGGTAGTCTCCGTTAATGTCACATTGTCACAATTATGCAGTATTTTATGATATTGAACACCTTCATATTGCACCCACGTGTACGACATGTCAGGCAATATTGTGGTATAATGTCTTAGGTGTTGGTTATTTTCATTTGTTTCTGAAAAATTTTAATGCAGCTGTTTGGTTGACTGACACATGCTGCTTTATATAAATTGTTTCGGATTTAGAATAGACGCCATACTGGTCAGACCATTGCTGGGGTCCCCTTATAGAGCATTCGATTGACAAGTCATAAATCTGTCTTATTTTGCTGTTAGTAAGAATGGCAGAAATAATACTTACAGTTTTACGTCCTGAATATTCTGAAATGTACTTTCTTTGCAAATCCGAAATATATTTGCACTGTCATGGGTTCTAAAGCTTGATGACACATTTCGAAATTGTATTGTAATTTTAACTACATTCCAAGTGCAATACCATCCTTCTTACTTTTCTCAGATGAAATGAATATTATATTTCATAGCGGGTTTTTTTGTTGATAATTGCAATTGAACGAGATTATATCTTTCACACATCATGATTTTAAACGATCAATGACATAACTGAAACATACATGACCAAATCAGATGTACTTCATGTAGAACTGACACAGATACATCCAGTCCATAGCCATTAAATTTAGCAGCCGGAAACCAAAACACTTTTAAGAAAAACATTCTTTTCAACCAGATATTTTACCAAACTATTTTTTTATTTCTTGCTTCATCAAAGAAATCTTTTTCCACAGAATTTTCATATTTTCATTCATCTTTTCTTTCATGTTTAACTGTTCCTGGGTATGATTTAAAAGACATATCTCCACTTTTGATGACATTGAGAAAAGCCTGTTAATTTTAGTAAAGATTTCAAAAGTGTCAAATAGTACGTTCTGAAACTGAGGGATTTTAAATTTAAAAAAAAAACAAACAAATGCTTTCTGATATATTATAGCCAAAATTCATATATCCAGGACGAACCATCTATTTTCGTGTTACGAGTCTAGGCTTTTACAAAAAGTAACAGAAAAGAGTGAAGACAACAAGCTTTGTAAAATTAAACAAATAAATTTTCCTTAGAATACCAAATTTAAAAAATTATTAAAAGAATTTACGGCTTTACGAATAAAAAAAATTCAAGAATTAAAAATAGAAGTCCCGTTTATTAAAAACCTGAATGAGTGTGAGTTCGAGTCTCAATGAAATCCAAAATAAAAGACAATGATATCTGTGGTAATCTGCGAAGTGCTGTTGTGTAAACGGTTCTTTGTTAAATCACAGAAAATATTATTCAAGTTTTGAATTCCTTATAAATTTAAATGATTTTCTTTGTCCATGAATTTTGTAGGAGAAATTGTATTCCTGGGAAAATAATCAATTGAAATTCAATAAAATACAAATTCAACTCAAACAACAGATGCTTGGAGTCCTACTGAAAAAATTCTGTCTAGAAAACAGTTATACAAAAGTTTAAGACTCAAACTGATTCTTGGATGAGGGTTCTTCATTGTAAAACAACATAGAAGCTTTCTACATGCTTTTCACATGCTAAACTTCACGTGTGACCATAACTGAAATTAATGGTTCTAAGTCTGAGAAAGAATAATTTTTTTTTAAAAATAAAAAGTTGTTTACCTTAACCCTTGTTGGTTCTTTGTCAAGATCATCAAATAGATTCAGTGTTTTGTATAATTGTAACATATAGATCAAACAGAATTAAACTGATTTACTGGAAAATGTGAAATGCAATAAATAAAGTTATCTTACACTAGCACGAAATGTAACATATTTTTTTCTTTATAAAAAACTAACAAATGAATATCTAAAAAACATATACATAACAACTATAACTCTCCGCTTAAGTAGCTTTAATTCGGCACTCGGAAGAAAAATCTCCATTTTGGTTTGCCATTTAATATCACAGGCAGCTTTACATGCTACTGCCATCCCTCTTTTGTAAAATCATTCACGATACAATTGGCCCCAGTGTCTTCCCATGGGTTGGTGGTTCTTAGCAGATATTTTTTTTCTCCCCAGGGATTCTTCTGTTTCTCAAGAAATGTGCCAAGTAACACTTGCTGAAATTTATGCTACATTCAACATAGCCTGCAAATGTTTTGTTTGTAAACATTTTCCATTGTTTTTCAATCTTCAAAGGAGTACAACAGAAGTTTGCTCACTTATTTGCAGTATAATAACTAATGCTACTTAAGAAACGCGTCACATTGCGAATATACCGAATAATAGTTTCAAACAATGCATCGCATTAGATAGGATGCAAACTAATATATGGTTTTCAATCAATTTTCTTACTACAATAAAATAGCGACGATATATAGCTATTACTGGAAATATTCGTTTGCCATCCTTTCCATCCTGCCATCCACTTTCTCGCCTCATTTAATTATATTCGATTTACATAAATCTTATTTTGTTATTCTTATTTTTCTTTTTATGTTACATTTATTTACTTGCATTAGTTCTATGTATCTGTATATATAAAAGTTTGATAAAGAAAACTTAGGAATTTGGAGACCGATCAAATATGGTTTCATTTATATTGAGCCTATTTTTATAAACCTCATCTCAGAGTATGGAATTACAGCAGATAGCACCGTTGACACCATGGTACATTTACATGAATAATTTTGTAATATCTCTGTATTTCATGAAATGATACCCATTCACAGCAAAGCAATACTTTCTGAAGCTTGGCCTTTTTAATTGATAAAAGTTGTTGGCTGGGACTGTGCCTGCATTTCCTAATATCGATGCTATACATTATATGAACGTAACATTAGGATGTTGTTCATTAATAATTTATGGGAGACAATTGCTTTATTGTTATTGCAAAGGTTCTCCCCTTTCAAGGGGTATTGATCAAAGGTTTAGTACAGGATGATGGATCATGATGTCCTCCAGATCTCTCTCTCTCTCTCTCTCTCTCTCTCTCTCTCTCTCTCTCTCTCTCTCTCTCTCTCGCTCTCTCTCCGATACGACTCCATACAGCTAAGTTGTAAATTAGATGCATGTTTGGTAGAATATGAACCAATTATACTTAGTATATTTGAAAGGGTAAACCCAAACGAAATATGATTTCTTCTCATCTTATTACAACAAAATTAAAAATGGCAAACGCTCCACTATTTTCCATTTTTCTGATGTTATATTTATTCATCTCCATGTTATTTTGTTACAGAAATATTTTGGTTGTGTTCGTCTTAAGCATGGATATGTTTTGTTGTTTAAGCCAGATGTGGCTGTGTTCATCTTAAGCATGGATGTGTTTTGCTGTTCAAGCCAGAGGAGTTTTTGTTCGTCTTAGGCATGGATTTCAGGTCGTGTTAAGCATGGGTGTATTTTGATGTTCAAGCCAGAGGAGCTTATGTTCGTCTTAGGCTTGGATTTCAGGTCGTGTTAACCATGGGTGTATTTTGGTGTTTAAGTCCATAGCCAAGACTGAAGTTTGTAGTTTGTATACACTTCATCATGAAGAGCAATGTCATCTCGTCATAGCAGAACTGTGACAGATATTGCATATAATTGTGATTGTTGGTAAGATTACAGCGTAATATACGATCTGCAATATGCAGGTTAGGTGGACAAATTTACAACCGGATATAAAATATTTTCTTGTGCTATAAGTTAATTCTGAGAAGTGGTCGATGGATGACGTACATCTCCATTGCGTTTCGAGTTCCAATATGGAAACCGAAAGAGTATTAATATAAAAGCACGGTCAAGATGACTCGGGCCTAGGTCATGACGTAATTGACTCAGGATATCCTGTCCACTTTTAGTAGATGCGATAACACACAGTAATACGCTTGTTTTGCACATATCGGGTCCTGGGTTCTTCCATGTTTCAGATATAGATTTTTAAACAAACTTTCGACATTGATTCCTAAATGGAACCAATCGGGCTTTGGAAAACATCTGGATGAAAATATTTTGTGCGCAGTGACACATTTCTGATTCAGCGTTGTTTCTTCTTGTATTAAGAAAATAAGGCGTTCTATAAATCCATTTTCCTTTTAGGATGACCCCCCCCGAAAGTTTTCATTATCATTGCACAATGACTTCAAGTGATCAAAATACATTTTATGTTGAATAATATTATGGATACAGTTTATGCTCTAATACATTAATACATTATATGTTGAATATTATTTTGGATCTTTTTTATGCTATATAATACATTACTACATTTTATGTTGGGTAATACATACGTACATTTAATAATTGATAATACTTGGATACATTTTACTACGGATAATATGTGGATACATTAATATTAGATACTACGTGGATATATTTTATGTTGAATAATTCGTGGATACATTTTATATTACATAATATTGGATACAGTTCATATTGTATACTACGTTGATACATTTAGTATTGAATAATAATGCATACATTTTATGCTGGATGAAACGTTGATACAAACGATGTTGAATAATACGTGTTTTCATTTTATATATTCACAGGTTTTATGCTATATAATATGTGGATGTATTTTATGTTTGATAACACACGGATATATATTTTGGTGGATAATACGTGGATAAATGTTATATTTGTATACTATGTGGATACATTTTCTATTTGTATAATATGTGGATACATTTTATATTTGTATAATATGTGGATACATTTTATATTTGTATAATACGTGGATACAGTTAATATTTATATTATACGTGAATGCATTTCATATTTGTATAATACGTGGATACGTTTTATATTTGTATAATACGTGGATACATTTTATATTTGCATAATACGTTAATACATTTCATATTTGTAAAATACGTGGATACGTTTTATATCTGTATAATACGTGGATACATTGTATATTTGTAATATACGTGTATACATTTTTATATTTGTATAATACGTGGATATATTTTATTATACTTCTTGGATACATTTTATGTCAATAATAAGTGGATACTTTTTCTGTTGGAGAATAAGTGGTATAATCTATGTTGGATGAAAAGTGAATACATTTTACGTAAAATAATACGTAGATACATTTTATGTTGCATAACAGGTGGATAGTACAAAATCAGTTGCTATTATGTCGAAAAGACATAATCATTTTCGGAATGTCGGAATCCTTCCATTCTTCCTTGCTTCTTTCGTTGATAGATTCTGCCAGTCAATCATTCCTACATTTTTCAAGCACAAACAGTTGTTACTTTTCTTGTTCCATTGTAGTGCTAGCTAACACAATGTATAGAGACAACATTAATTAAATTTGGACTTTTATAGCTGATTATGGCGGTACGAAGAGCGTCAGTATCATTCTTTGTGACTTAAACTAAAGTATTTTTACTATTCTTGTGTGATGTTTCGTCATCTTTCATTGTGACTTACTAAACATTTTCAATATCTTCCTGTGTAATTTAAAACAAAATTTGTATAATCTTTCTGTGTGATTTCTACTAAAATATTTCATTTTCCATCTATGTGATTTCTACTAAATATCTTCAGTATATTTTTGTGTGATTTATACGAAAACGTTCATTATTATTCTGTGTGATTTGTACAAGACAGTTTCTATACTGTTTAGTGTGATTTAATTAAGATCAAACACGGGGTTTAGTTACTTCAATAAAGTTCATTGTACTGAATATAAAGATCGCAGGAAATGTAATTAAAGTTTCAAGTACGTAACTTATTATTTTAGAGGAATGTCCCTATGGCTGTGCTATCAGCAGATGTTGCAGCAACGAGATTGTTTTTGTATTTTCCACTAATAATCACATCTAATCAGTTTCATTTAAGACCAACTGTATAATGTGAAAATTATATTTCTTGTAAACTCCATATCTATGGACATTCAATATTAGAAAATTTGCTTTTTAAAAATGGCAGTCAAAGACACCATGTTGGAGCTCTGATAAGAACGATTTTGAAAACCATTTACGTGGCTTCCATCTATGAAGCCTTATCAAAAACATGTTTAAGACGTCCGATATAGCCATAATATTGAACATCTGATCAGTACCATTTCAGTTTGTAAGAACTATTTATTGCTAGAAGACTTGCAGTGACAACTCCGTATCAATATGGCCACGTACTAATGAGAGGTTAGGTTAACAAGACGTTCAATAAGTCTATCTTGGCAATAATGATGGAGTTCGCAAGAACAATATTTTCATTCAGGGACAACGTATATATCCAAAATGTTCTTCAGTCACAACCCAAAATACATCATAAACATCTGTTCAGGAGACAATGGCAGCCACAATGGATATCAGCTCGGCACCAAATCTTTTTGGATCATCTAAAGATCAAACATGGAAGCTCCGTGTTTTATTGTCATCAGTTTAAATAAAAGTAGCTTTAGCAAGATCTTAATGATGGCTGCCATGGAGGCCATGCTGGAGGTCTTATCAACTCAGTTTCATCTGGGAATAAATACATATATTGGTGAAAACCCCGATATTGACAAGACAATATGCTGGGGAGGAAGACAACAACATGGGTTTTGCAAATGACAGCTGTTGTGGACATATTAAGTGTCAGATGGGAAGCAAAGTTTTTGTGCTCAAGAGACATTATAATTAATACGTTTGTCAAATTTAATGGCAATTCTTTTGAAACTTTAGAAAATGTAGTGCAAACAAACTTCTGTAAACGGACAGAGTTACGGACAGAGGATGATATGCTCAGCAAAGCAATTTGTTCAGAGCAGGATAATTAAAGTAGACATTTTCACACTTTTATAATCAATACACTTTTATAATCAATACACTTTTATAATCAATACACTTTTAAAATCAATACATTTCTACCAAAAAGCCAAGTGAAATATAAAAGCTGAAATCACCTTCAACAAGAGATAGAATACGTTTCTGAAATAATAAAGCTCAAATGATGTACTCCCTCAGATGAAATCGACGTATATCACGGTGATTTAAAACGTATTATCAAGATGGAAATAATAGAACTAAGTACTGACAATATCTTCCTTGCTTTATTAGATTTTCTTGCATTGATCACCATTAAGGATATATATTGTTCAAGTTTACCCTGGGCTGTCATTTTATTGATTTTCGAAGACAAGATAAAACTCTAATTTGATAGTTGGCTTCTTTTGTTAGGCTCGATGACAAATATAACGTATACTGCCAAACTGTAAAAAAAAACTCATAAGTATCGCACAGAGAGAGAGAGAGAGATATTTGTTTTTTAATAGTTTATATATATATATATATATATATATATATATATATATATATATATATATACTGCACCATTTTTGCCATTTTTGTGAAGGCAAATAAAAATTCTAATCCGAGTTTATATATATATATATATATATATATATATATATATATATATATATATATATATATATATATATATATATATATATATATATATATACATATATATATATATATATATATATATATATATATATATATATATATATATATATATATATATATATATATATATATATAAGCTAGCATTTAGCGTTCTTTTGTTTCTTTCTTTTTCCTTTTGTAATTCCTTCCTTCCTTAATTCCTTTCTTTCTTTCTTTTTTTGTTCATTTATTACTAATCAATTTATTTCAATTAGTTAATTACCTAATATTTATTTATTTAATTAATTAGTTCGTTGTCTAAGAATCTTCGTATCAGGATTTTACAATACATAACCTTCAATTAAGGATATAATCGTATTTCCGGAAGTTGAAAACATTCGATTCCCGAGTCCTATTTGTAATGTTTAAATTTCCATCTGCTGGTTTCGCATGATCTCCCACAAATTAACATTGTAACATCACTGTAGTAGATCTTCTCATTATTTACCCTATATTCCATTCATTGAATACCACTGAAAGAGAATTTATTTATCATTGCAACTAGAGAATCAACCAGGGTTACCATAGATTAAATCCCCCTGTACACGCCAATCAAAATGATGGTATCTGATCGGCAGGCACTTTGATACCATAGAAAATAATACGATACTCTGAAATGGTCCAGATATTTTTTAAAATCACATTATAGGACCCAGAAAATTGCAATTTATTATATCCTAACAGCAGGAAGAAACTAATTAGAAATTTATGAGCTCCAATTCTGTTCCTTTGACAATATTTGTAAACAAATATTATAGTTGTTATCTATTTCATTAGATTTTGTCTTAACTATTTTGTAATTAAAATACTTGAAGTTCATAATTATCGCCATAACTGGCATTCAGTCTTTGTACAACATATCCTATAATTCAAGCGTAAAAATGTAAAATTAACTTCCTTTGTAGGAAATATTTATTTTTATTTTCCCCAGTTTCCACACAAATGTTCAGAGTTTTGAATGTGAATCACAGTTTGCATTGTTCTGTTCCAATTTAGAAATAATTCCAGTAAATGTCTTTATCCAAAGCCATTTGTGTAGTTCTCCAGAAAAAAATAATTATTTGTTTCTTAAAGGTAGATGAATTACAGCAATTATCAATAACAAAACACATGTTGCTCTACAATCGTACGAACGAACAAATCTTTCGAACACAAATGAATATCTACTTCTTAATGTGTTAGAAACTCTATAAGATGTTATGATGTGACTCTCTAAGATCTTAACATATGACTCTAGACTATTTCGTAGAACCTGAGCATTTAAAGCAAGCTAACACGTCATATCATGTACATGTATGAAGAAGTCATGGAGATTTCGAAATATCGCCAGCGTAGTATAGAATGTCAACAAGAATTTGTAGCAATGACACTGGTCACAACCAATCATTTAAATAGCTATTTCCGACTGTTTACTTAATACGACAAAACCGTCACACATAAATCGTGCTTACGCGAGTCACATTTACGTTCTAAATAAATACGATGTTTTTAACAAAATATCAGACCCTACGAACACAATCACCATCATAACAACAATTATACTTGATGATATAAAAATGAAATAAAAAACATAAAAATAATTTCTAAAAAATCACATTTTAACACACATGAAATTTAACTAAACATAACATTATCTAAAGTAGAATTAACATCCAAACGTATCCAGGCTTCTCATTAGTGTTTATCCTATTTATCTCCACAAAGAATTATGCATAATGAAATGCAAAATTTTAAACTCTCTCTCTCTCTCTCTCTCTCTCTCTCTCTCTCTCTCTCTCTCTCTCACACACACACACACACACACACACACACACGCGCTCTCTCTCTATCTCTCTCTCACACACGCACACATACACACACACTCTTGCTCGCTCTCTCTCCCTCTCTCGCTATCTCTATCTCTCCTGTCTCTCTTTCTCTCTCTCTCTCACACACACACACACACTCACACACACACACACACACACACACACACACACACACACATTGTAAGGCTATGCAACGGAAAGTGGCCAAGACAAATTACATTCATAATAGATCCGATACGTTATCCTGCATGCCATCAAGGATGACCTATCGAGGCAAGTTTTTGCCCTGGGATGTATTCCATCATAAATGTCCAACTTATAAAATCTTGGACATTTTAAATGTGCGTCTTATTAAAAAAGAACACAAAACAAATCAATCAAATGTTTATTTATTTTATTTAAAAATTGATTTTGCCGGGCATTATTTTTTATAACTATCTTTTATTTTGTGCCATTTTGGGCAAAACACATCACTGTACAGCCGGGATTGCTCTGATGTGTCGTTTAACCCTATACATGTACATTGCGTTTAACCCTATACATGTTCATATCGTTTTACCCTATACATGTACATATCTTTTAACCCTATAAATGTACATATCGGCGAAATAGAGCTGTCGGTTGTTTTCCTTCAATTAAATTTTCGAAGCATTATCAATCGCTGACTTCAGGTTTTCGATTGAAAATGGAACAAGCGTCAGGCTAATCCTGATGAAACACCATATTTATTTTGGCGGGATCGTGTTAGTGTATAACTCAGAATCATCCATTTAGTATGGTGCTCTCTCTAAACAAGGCGCGCTGGGGTATCAATTATTCAAAACTACGCACTTTCATAAAAATCGAAATACGAAAGCGATCCATTTTAATCAAATAAACGTTTCCACGGTAACGTCCTGTCTAATTATGGCGCATTCAATCATTATGTGCATAATGATAACACCATGTACCAATCCTTCTCCAACATTTCGGCACTTTGACAGCGTTTATTTCTTCATGTTGGAAATAGAAATAGTCACGATATTTTTGTAACCAAATTAGCCATTCTATCTTATTGATTTATATAATCCTCCCTATCAATTAATCAAAGAATCACACTTAGCTAGATTTACGGCACTGATAGCCCAGCTTGCAGATATTGACATTAGTTTGAATGGCACATCAACATTGTAACTCATTATTGGTTCTTGGAATCAGGGTTGGAATATTTTGTGGGCTACAAGCTCACCATAAGCACATTTGGAAAACATTGAGCCGTTTGCATGCCAGCATAAGCAACCATAATATATATCTTTACTTTGCTATCACAGGCATTCGATCAACCTGAAGCCAGTTTTTGCATTTATTTGTTCATTTGTAAGAGTGAATTACACTTTGTTTATCCCTTGAGTCTTCAGAGATTGATAGTTTTCACTTAGGACTAAATATTTAATGCCCACAACGTGTTGACATTTACTTGCAAGTTTTTCACGTATTAATTTTGAAAGATGCAACATCCAAAGCAGTTGATGTTTCAAAGTAAAATGAACCATAATATTTAAGTCGATAAAACATTTTCACCTCCTAGAAAGTTGGCTTAAGCCTGTTTCTTACACTTGATGGTGCACGTAAGGCGTTCGGAACGACCTCCGTCAATACCTATGCGTCCCTAATTATTGTCATAGTCTACCCACATGCATATGCCAACCTAGCTTAGATGTGACTGGAGTTGTACAGGCAACTTGTGAGACAAGTCATATCTTACCAGAAGAGAAGACCTTGATCTTTTACGTCAGATGTTAGAAAGATAAATCCAGCAAAGTTGTACTAGCACTCTTCCGGTATATATCAATATAGATAAAGTTTGACATGCTGTTTGTAATAGATGATGCTGTAATGTCTTAATATCATTTACGTATATTCTACGTACACGGGAACAAGAAGGTCATTAATACATGGTGCACGCGCTTATGTGTGTTTTTACTTGATTTCGACGCCTATAAATCCAGATTTATTTCAAGTATTCTGCGCCAAATTAGTTTAAATATGTATCTTTTATGATAAAGTGCTCACTTAACTGTACCACATGTAAACATTTGAGGCTTTGTTTTTTTTTTCTTCAGACGTTTTAAAAAAAATGTGTCGATTGATTGTTTTATTTCTAACTTTGCTTCCTTATTTATCCTTCGCGCCATTTATTGTCCTTGTTTCGTACCTTTTCACGTACAGAATTTATCATTAAGTTAACAAACATCAAACATAAATTAGAGCGAGATTAATAGACATATAACGGAACTTAAGTATTGTCACATGTCAATGCGAATCTGTAGATCTTCTTTCTTTGCGTAGCAATTGCATTATCAGTTAATATTCGTTCCCAAACAACTTTAATTAAGACTGTCCAGAGTCTTTCACAGCCCCTTTCGGACTGAAAGAAATACATATTTGCAGAAGGAGACAAACATATTGTAGAATTTGCTTGACGTTGTCACCTTTAGTTAAGTGCCTTATTCAGATTCATATAGGGGATACATATTCATCCATATGAAATCATTTTGTTTAAGTGCCCTATAATTCTAGGGACAAAATACCAAAATAAAATCACTTTTGGCCAAGTGATTTATCCGTACAGAGAAAAAATACACCAAAGATAAAATCGCCTTTGGTTAAGTACCTTATCCTTACTGGATCAAAATACGAAGATAAAATCACCTTTGGTTAAGTCCGTAATCTTACAGAGGCCAAATAACAAAATGAAATCACCTTTGGTTAAGTGTCGCATCTGATAGGGACCAAATAACGAATATAGTTGTGATCATTAATGAAACCAAGTACCAAAAATGAAAATACATTTTGCTTAAGTGGTACCAAATGCCAGAATAGAATCTTTCGTATGCGGTGATGACTTCTAAAGTGTCTATGTGGCCAATATTTCGTTCAAACATAGAAATATACACGCCTGGATATAAACAGAATGTTTGCAGCATGCGGTAGATGCAGTGTCGAATGCATGCTTGCATTGATAGAAGCATTTGGGTAGATGCATATTGATGCAAATTTATGGATTGCTAGATGCAAAGGATGGAATGTAGATACCTTAGAAGGCTTAGAGCGTCACTTAGTTGTCTACTTGCTTCACTAATGTAGTTACCTTAGAGCGTCACTTAGTTGTCTACCTGCTTCACTAATGAAGTCTCCACTATTAATAACGACAACAGTGGATGGAATGTAGATACCTTAGAGCGTCACTTAGTTGTCTACTTGCTTCACTAATGTAATCTTCCCTATTCATAACGACAACAGTGGATGGAATATAGATTACCTAAGAGCGTCACTTAGTTGTCTACTTGCTTCACTAATGTAGACTTCCCTATTCATAACGATAACAGCAGAACACTTATCTGCTGGCTTAATTATAATGTCTGTTCTGCTTTTTAGTGAGTGTAGGGCATCTGGTTCTTCTTTAGTCAAATTAGAGTATTATTTAGTATGGTTGACATAACTGGAAGTATCGTTTTCAACCGAGTTTATTAAAGCTTCCAGATTCGGAATTGACCTTTCCTGTGGGGGTCCAGTTACTTTCCTTTCTAAATATGGGTTGGTCGCAGCTTATATCTTTCTTTGATTTATTTGTTCGTTGCAAGGCAAGGACATTCTAGTTAGGGAAAACTAACGCCAATCCCTAGTCAAGACCAACCTACTCAATCTGGACGCTGTGGCGATAAAAAAAGAAAAACCTGTCAACATGTGATAGAGACCAGGACATTCACTAGCACAATGACTAGAGAAAAATTAAACATACATGGTCCAAACAAAACTCGCAAAACAAAGAATGTTATATATCTCATCACAAATAAGATCTGTAGCCTTCAGTATTCTAAGAAACTGAAAAGCTACATAAAGGATAAACCTTCAT